>OX457042.1:16673945-17213945 GCA_949752735.1 Lumbricus terrestris
ACGATCTAGGCCTAAATTCATGCTGTTTTCTTCTAAAATCGCGATCTTTTGTTCTGTTTCAATGTTTTTGGTAAAATTTTGTTGTTGTAGGCCTACACAGAGATATAAATTACCTCTAGGCTGATGCGTGTGAAACTTAATTTTAAAATTCTTACTTCTGGCCAAGATATTCGACAAAATATTAGACTCTTTTTTGGTCCACCCTGTAAGCTACTGGCCTAGTTAGCTACACCGGTAAGCGAGAGCGGCATTCGTCTGTTGGTTGCAACGGACTGCGGTTCAAGCCCCGGGCTGGGAGTTGACATTCAGAGATTTAGATACCTCGGGCTAGCACGTGTGGGACGAAAGGGCGCAATTAAGCTCCTGCGGAGCGACCTTGGGCAAGTTGCTTACCCATCATTGTCTGTGGGGAAGGCAACGGGAAACCACCTCACTCATCTCATCCCCAGGGGCGTAAAGCCAATGAACCTGCCTCGATCCCTGCAGAGCACCATCATCATCACTTCTGGCCAAGGTATTCGACAAAATATTAGACACTTTTTTGGTCCACCCTGAAAGCTACGGTGCGTGTTTGTAGCCTATTGGAATCGAAAGCTCTTCGTTGCTGTGAGAACCACTCTTCTAAAGTACCGGTAGTTCTAAAATGCAAATGAACATGCTGCTTTCTACAGCGACCTTATGGCCTCGACCTGCTCGCATTTAAAAGAATCGACTAAAAGTCTTAAAGGTATCCTTCATCCCCGCTGCCCATTTGAGTAGATGCAACGCCATTTAGGGCCACGTCTACGTAGGCCTACAGCGAAAACGGTAGGCATTATTGGTATGCGGCCATGGCGGTTCGCATACCAATGGTGGATAATTATTATTACACGGAACCGGTTTTTTCAAGGACAGAGGCGCGTGCGACGTGCGCTATACCCGGAACTGTCGATATTCATAAACTGTGTTAACCCAGTTTCAACCGTTTCATATTTGAATGATTCTAAACATACCGTTGTTTAAATTAACCTGCTGTTTTGCCAGCAATATCTTTCTATATTTGCGCCTTCACTTTAACGCATTTGTTTTACATTTAGGTTGTCTGATTGTGTTGCAAATAAAACAGCTGCAAGTCATCCATGACAGCAACTTCTATTTCAACGTAGGCCTACGAAGCCTTATTTTTAGCTACATACACACATGTACATACATACATACATACATGCATAAATACATACATACATACATACATACATACATACATACATACATACATACATACATACATGCATACATGTACATACATACATACATACATGCATACATGTACATACATACATACATACATACATACATACATACATACATACATACATACATACATACATACATACATACAAGCATGCACGCACGCACGCACGCGCACACACACACATACATACTCACATACATACATAAATGCATACATTCCTATGTGCATTATTCTTACGTGCACATACCTAGGTATGCAAGTTAGGCTATTTGTAGCACAAAACAGACAGCAACTGGCATTATATTTTATATGCCTGCGATGTGTGATATATGAATATTAGGCAAGCTGAGAGTAAGCAATCGCGTAGTTAGAGCTGAATGCAACATGCTGCGGTTTTGTACAGATGCCTATTGCATCAACATGCCTTTCATATTATACAATATACACCCACAGATATATATATACATATATTATATATATACATATATAATATATCTTATATGTACAATTTGCACACACAGTAAACTTGCATTATTAGGGATGCATCATAGTGAATAATATATAATATTATATATTATATACATATAGCCTACACACCCATTATATATACATGTGTATAATTATAATGTTGCATATGCACATTTACAAATGCACATATCCAGGGATAGCTCATAGATCATACAGTTCAATTTTGCACTGTCATGCAGCTATGGCATATCTTCACTTAGATGTGTTTGTGTGTGTGTGTTTGTGTGCGATTGTGTGTTTGTTTGTGTGGGTGTGCATGCAGCATGATGTATCATGCCTTTTGCAATCAATGGAACAACCTTTAAGCTAAATGCCTTCAGAAAAGACATTTAACGATGCAAACAGTTAACCGAGCAATGTTCAACGTCTACAGACACTGGAATGAAGTTTTGCAGTTTTGCTAAGCTATAGTGAACTTCACCAAAATGTCTATACTGTCCTCAGTTCAAAATCTACTGAGCTTTGCCAGTTATAATCTTTTTGCTGTGCCAAGTGAATTTCGCCAACATTCAACTGCTCTTTGCCAACAGTTCAATAGAACTTAGGAAAAATTGAGGGCCTACTTAGCTCTACCAAAAAGTCTCATAAAATCTAGGCTATTTAGCTTCGCTAAGTGTCTAGGCCTCAGGGCCTACATGACTTGCCAAAGACAGGTTCGCCAAATCTATTCAGCCTTGCAAAAATCAGTCAAGCTTATCGAAAATGTACTCAGTTTAACCTAAAAATACTTAGCTTGCCCGACGTTCTACTTAACTTCTTCAAAGCAGTCTGGATATAAAAAAAATGCTTTTTAATTTTCTGGGCAGTACGCGCGGGTGATCGGCAGACGGCTCAGCAGGTCCAGGTCAAAGCATATCTAGCTCTTCCGCCGTCGGCTTTCCCTCCCTCCTTTCCTCCTCCTCGCGTCTATTCCACACGGTAAGAGCTGCATCTGCTCCAGTTGCTGCTACTGCTGCTGTTGCTCAAGCCCCAGACGCACTACAGCCATACACGTCTATTAATAGACATCCGTTGTCATGGCGACGGTGAGTCTGTGCTGTATTATGCATACGCAACAATGCCTTTATCAGTGTTTAGCCTTCGACAGACTTCTCTCTAGCAGCCAAACTTCGTCACTGCACCTTCATGCCCTAATGCCAGTCCCAAGCCTGGAGGAAGGAGGAGGGTGACGATAATTATCTTCATTATAAAAAAGTGCAGGCTTTAGCTTGAACTACTACTACTGTTTCATCTACTCATACTTCCAATACCAATACCACCACCACCACCACATACCAACAGTTCATCGGAATGATGTACAAGGTATAATTAATGACTGGCTGCAACATGAACTGCAAGAAAATTAGCCTAGAAATGCACCCATCAAAGAAGCCCAAGCTGACACACACACACGCACACACACACACACACACACAGTGTAGCGGTTGAATGCTTCTTGCCAAACAAAACCTATTAAACAATGCTATGTATAATGATTAATGTAGGTAAGAATTAAGTTAGATAATTGGTGGCGTATTTAGAAATATATTTAATCATAATTTGTGGCTTAATATAACAATAATTATTAATGATGAAATCAACATGCGCTACAACAATTGACTCAACATTACTGAGCGGCGGAAAGCAGCGTTAACGAAAGCAGACGGTAAACACGTTGGGAGACAACAGCCAGTCATCGAAGTGCTGAGCAAGGCGAGGGTCGGAAAGATATTTCGAGCGATGGCGTCCGTCGGCAATTGCGGAGCCATTCGTTGGTAATTCGAATATCTGGAACTTGATTTATGGGTGTGGAAAGCGACACGTTGTCGACTTGTCCCACTATCGAACTTTGAGACGTTTGAAGCGAAGTTCCGAGGCGAAGCGAGTGAACTGTGCGAAGCAGTGTGACTCTTGGCGACGATTTGCGAATCGGTCGATCGTTGAAGTTGGGATCGAACTTTGAAGCGATCCGTGGTGAAACATTTGCAGCAAGACGAGGAGGAAGAATCGGTTGAGCGACGGGTGAATTCCTATGCTCGACGAAATCTGAGGAAGAAGGAGAAATACGCTGGGTTACTGTTCCAAGCTACAGTACCCATCGACCACGCAACTACCGAGAAATCTGGACTGACGGCAAGTGAGAAGATCGCGACCTTCTTCAACTTTCCCTTCAATCCATTCCCTGCGGAAGTTGAAAAGCATTTCTACATCCACCAGAAGGACGATGTGGAAAGATAAGAAATATACATAATATTATTTTAAGCAATACGCCACAAATAGGTAGATAAGATTCTTTTTCTTTGAATTGCATTTATTGACTGAAATGTTATTTTAAATTATATCTTTATATGAATCACAGTCTCATTTGTTCTAGGTCGTAGGTTGCTATTATATCATTATTCACCCAACAGCCTCTGAGCATAAAGTTCACCTTCAATATTCTAGACTTAACAAATCCTGAATATAGGGGGTAGTGACAATAGTGGGGGCCCGTCCGGGATATTTTAGACAGTTAAAAATGTCATTTGAGTATTGTTATAGTGGCAAACTTTGAACAATTGTTGCTAGTGATTATTAGAGAGACAATTTGAACTGATTGGCATCTGAGTTAAAGTAGTAGATTGCATATTGAAAAGTGCACAATAGGTTGTGTAAACTTTTAGATATTAGCTTTTGTGGAACTGAATTTCTCTTTGTAGAATTGAACAATTTCTATCTGTTAGAAATTTATATAGTGCACGTTGTAGCCTATATTTGTAACAAGTGAAAAATCATAAGTAAGACAGTAAATATGTCTGTAAGTGATTTCGAAGCTTGGTTGGAAATTGCCAAACGGATGAACATGGAAGGGGACGAGACACGTGCCTTTGTCAAAGAAAGACAGGCAGAGTGGAGACAAGATAGAGCGACTGAGAGAGAGATCGCCAAAGAGATGAAATTAGCTGAAACAGCAGCAGAAGTCAAGAGACTTGAGATAGAAGCAAGAAAAGCAGAGATGGAAGCTGAAGCAGCAGCAGCAACGAGAAAAGCTGAAGCAGAAACAGAGGCTGCAATGCAAGCAAAGAAGGCTGAAGTGGAATTGGAAGCAATCAGGAGCGCTGAAGCAGAAGCCAGATTGAACCGTGAAGCAGCTGAGACAGAAGCGAGAGAAAGTCGCTTGGCAACAGAAGCCAGAGAACAGCGCGAACACCAGTTAGAGATAAAGAGACTTGAAGCACAAGTGAGAATGCGTGAAATTGATTCAAGAGGGGAGCAAAACCGAGAGCACGAGAATGACTACATGAGGATCGGTGATGGTCAACAACAGGGAGATCACCGAGAAAGTAATAAAGGAATTAGAAATATCAAATTTCCTATATTCAACGAATCAAAGGATTGTTTAGATGACTACTTGTTGAGATTCGAGCGAACATGTGTGGCGTATGAAATCAGAAAAGAAGTTTGGTCGTTAACGTTAGCGAGACATTTGGAAGGCAGAGCACTGGAAGTCTATCAAAGGTTGTCTGCAGATGAAGTGCAAGATTATGAGTGTTTGAAGACTCAACTTTTGAAGAGATTTCAACTGACGGAAGGTGGTTACAGAAACAAGTTCAAAACCAGTAAAATGGAATCAGGAGAGACACCATCTAGTTTTGTGCATAGATTGAGGAGGTACATGCAACAGTGGTTAGCACAAGCGGGATTTGAGAGAACTTATGAAGGAGTGGAAGATCTCTTGTTGAAAGACCAGTTTTACCTGACATGCAGTACTGAACTTCGTATGTTTATAAAAGAGAAAGGTAAAATGAGTTTGAAGGACATGTTAGTTTGTGCGGAATCACACATTGAAGCACACGGTTACAAATACAGCGAGCAGTTTGCAAAACCAGACGTGAAATTCCATGGCGACAGGTTGAACAGTAGACCGTTTGAACACAGACCCAAGGAACAGTCTCGGTACAATCTAAACAGGAGTAGAAGCGATGTGAAGATAAATCAGGGTACACATCAAAACCGAGGGTTCAGCAGGGAAAGAGAAATTGCAACTGGACACAAGATTACTTGTTTTTTCTGTGGAGAACAAAACCATAAGGCATATCAATGCCCAAAGAAAAACAGAGGTACATTTAAACATACTGTAGCAGCAGTACAAATATTTGAAAGTCGAGCACACTTGGTTAAGCCAGAAAGTGAAATACAGAGAGTGGTTGAAGTTACAAGAGGAGAACAACAGATGAAACAGGGTGAACATAGTAAAATACCACCAATGTACATGGCAGCCAGTGCAATGGTGATAAAAGACAATGATGGATGTATTAGTCTTGAAGACAAGAGTGAATACCAAGTGACAGTTAATGGAAACTTAGTGGGATGCTTATACGACACAGGCGCAAGTTGCTGTATCGTAAAACGTTCTTTGATAAATGAAGAAGCATTGACTGGTGAAGAAACACATTGTGTTTTAGTTGACGGAAGTTTAAGATGTTTCCCATTGGCTAAGGTGTACATAGAGAGTGAACACTTTAATGGTGAAGTACAAGCGATGGTAATGGAACAGCCGATAAAGCCAGTAATAATTGGGAAAATCAAAGGATTGAAGTACATGGTAAAAGATGAGAGAACTGAGAATGTGACAAATCATGAGCCAAAAGAAATAATTGAGAGTAGTACTGAAGTGGAAAACAAAGGAATATTGATTAGAAAAACAGGACATGAAGAAAGACCTGTTGGTGCAAGGAAAACAGTGAGATTTTCTGACAATGTGATAAGGAATCAAGATGAAAAATTAATGACAGTAGCAGTTGTGGAAACAAGAGCAGAAGCTAAAAAGGTAGCAAAATATAGACCATTGAAAGTTGCAGAGATGCCGAACTTGAATGTGTCAGTAAAAGAGATACAGGAGTTGCAGAGTCAAGATGAAACTATGACGAAACAAATGGAAAGAGCAATTGAATGGGATGATAACAAAGACAACATAGAAGATAATCCATATGTGAAAAGGAAGGGTTGTTGTATAAAAGATACAAAGAAGCACAGAAGGATGAGGTGAAATGGCAACTAATGGTACCTAAACCATTGAGGGATAAAGTGTTAGCCGTAGCACACAATTCATTGTTATCAGCTCACCTAGGAATGAGGAAAACACATGACAAGATTCTAAATGAATTCTATTGGCCTGGAATAGGACAAGATATAAGGAGATATGTGTTGAGTTGTGACATTTGTCAAAAGTCAGTAGACAAGAAGGTGAACCACAAGGCACCCATGGGTCATCTACCTGTATTAGATGTACCATTCAAACACATATGCATAGACATAATAGGAGAAGTTAACCCTATGTCTGCAAGGGGTTACCGATACATATTGACCATCATAGATTTGAGTACAAGGTATTCGGAAGCTATTCCATTGAAAGGAATTAGTACTGAGGAAGTTGCAGAAGCTTTGTTTGGATTCTATTGTCGTATGGGAGTACCGCAGAAGATCCATACTGATCGTGGAAGCCAGTTCACTTCTGAACTCATGGCTGAAGTGAATAAGATGCTATTAATAAAACACACCATGACTAGTCCATACCATGCAATGGGCAATGGATGTGTGGAAAGACTTAACGGAACCATCAAAGCGACGTTGAGGAAGTTGATTGGTGAACAAGCGAAAGAATGGGACCGCTATATAGCTCCATTACTGTTTGCGTTGAGAGACACAGTACATGAGAGTCACGGTTTCACACCATTCGAACTAATATTCGGTAGATCGTGTAGAGGACCAGTGCAAATATTAAAGGAGTTATGGACCAATGAGACAGTGGAAGAAGAAGTGAAAGACGTGTATACGTATATGCAGGATTTAAGAGAAAGGATTGAAGAGACTTGTGATATGGCGCAGAAGGCGATACACAAGGCGAATGCTAAAAACAAGAAATATTATGACAGGAAAGCGAGATACCGGAAGTTGGAAATAGGCGATAAGGTGTTGTTACTATTGCCTAGTTGTAAGAACAAGATGTTAGTGAAGTGGCAAGGGCCATATGTTGTGAGAGAGAAGATTGGAGACTATGACTACAGAGTTGAAATCGAGAAAGGAAAGATAAAGACATATCACATTAATATATTGAAGAAATATCACGAAAGAGAAGATGCCGAGACTGTAGCATACATTTCAGCGGTGGTATATGATGGAAAAGTGGGAGAAGATGAAGAAGAAGAGATATTGGATTTGTATGTGAGTGAACAAACAGAAACCTATGAAGATGTAGATATAAATCCTAATTTGGATGAAGAACAAAAAGGAGAATTGAGAAAACTACTGAAGAAATACGAAGACATTTTCACAGACAAGCCTGGAAGAACAGACTTAGTGAAGCATGAAATACATTTGACGAGTGAAGAGCCGGTAAGACAAAGAGCGTATCCAACGCCATACCATTTGCAAAAAGAAATAGATAAGGAGATTCAGACGATGTTGGACAATAAGGTGATAGAAAGATCAGAGGCAGCTTATGCAGCACCGCTGGTGGTTGTCAAGAAATCAGACGGAAGTAATAGACTGTGTTGCAATTACAAACAGCTAAACAAATTGACAATATTTGATCCTGAGCCTATGATGACAAACGAAGATATTTTTAATAAGTTGAGTGGGAGTAGAATCTACAGCAAGTTCGATTTCTGCAAGGGTTATTGGCAGATCCCTATGAGTCCAGAATCGAAAGACTACACTACATTTGTATGTGCCAATGGAATATACAAATTCAATGTTATGCCATTCGGATTGATTAATAGTGCGTCAAGTTATAACCGATTAATTAGGAAGATTCTTCACGGAACAGAAAATCTTGAAAGTTATGTCGACGATATACTAGCGCATAATAAAGGATGGAGAGAACACTTGAAGACATTGGAGATATTTTTCGAAAGAGTGAGACAAGCGAATTTGACATTGAAGCCAAAGAAATGTTCAATAGGGTATGAAAAGATTGACTTTTTGGGACATACGTTGAACAAAGATGACATAAGTCCAAAGGAGAAGTCAGTAGATAAAATAGTAGACATGCCACGTCCAAAGACAAAGAAACAAGTCAGGAGTTTTCTTGGAGCGATAAATTATTATCGTAAATTTATACCACACTGTGCGGAGATCATGGCACCGCTGAGTGATCTGACAAAGAAGATGGCACCTGGAGTAGTTGAATGGAACGAAGAACTGGAAGCTAGTTTTACGATGTTGAAGAACGAATTGGCAAAGGAACCAATTCTGAAATTACCAAACCTGGAGAAAGAGTTTATTCTTCAGACGGATGCAAGTGGAAACGGAGTAGGATGTGTAATAATGCAGCAGTACGAGGGGATAAATCATCCCATAGCGTATGCCAGCAGGAAACTAGTGGAACGTGAGAGAAGGTACTCAGTAGAGGAAAGGGAATGCTTATCGATCATGTGGGGAGTTAGTAGGTTCGATCGATACCTTTGTGGAAAGAAATTCATAATCGAGACAGATCATTGTGGATTGCAATACATGAGAGAGAATAGGATGAAAAATGCAAGGGTGATGAGATGGAGTTTGGCACTCCAAAATTATTCTTTTAGCACAAGATACATCAAGGGGTCCAACAATGTTATGTCCGACTACCTGAGTAGAGGATTAGAGTAAAGTAGGTTGTAATAAGGTAGATGTATAGTTGTAAATAAGTAAGTGAAGTATAGTAGTTCTGTATGATATCTAAAGTAAGTTAAAGAAGTTTATTAGGTTAGTTTGTCAAGTAGGTGAGTTTGATAAAGCCTGTAAACAGACTTTTGAAGGAGGGGCATTTGTAGCGGTTGAATGCTTCTTGCCAAACAAAACCTATTAAACAATGCTATGTATAATGATTAATGTAGGTAAGAATTAAGTTAGATAATTGGTGGCGTATTTAGAAATATATTTAATCATAATTTGTGGCTTAATATAACAATAATTATTAATGATGAAATCAACATGCGCTACAACAATTGACTCAACATTACTGAGCGGCGGAAAGCAGCGTTAACGAAAGCAGACGGTAAACACGTTGGGAGACAACAGCCAGTCATCGAAGTGCTGAGCAAGGCGAGGGTCGGAAAGATATTTCGAGCGATGGCGTCCGTCGGCAATTGCGGAGCCATTCGTTGGTAATTCGAATATCTGGAACTTGATTTATGGGTGTGGAAAGCGACACGTTGTCGACTTGTCCCACTATCGAACTTTGAGACGTTTGAAGCGAAGTTCCGAGGCGAAGCGAGTGAACTGTGCGAAGCAGTGTGACTCTTGGCGACGATTTGCGAATCGGTCGATCGTTGAAGTTGGGATCGAACTTTGAAGCGATCCGTGGTGAAACATTTGCAGCAAGACGAGGAGGAAGAATCGGTTGAGCGACGGGTGAATTCCTATGCTCGACGAAATCTGAGGAAGAAGGAGAAATACGCTGGGTTACTGTTCCAAGCTACAGTACCCATCGACCACGCAACTACCGAGAAATCTGGACTGACGGCAAGTGAGAAGATCGCGACCTTCTTCAACTTTCCCTTCAATCCATTCCCTGCGGAAGTTGAAAAGCATTTCTACATCCACCAGAAGGACGATGTGGAAAGATAAGAAATATACATAATATTATTTTAAGCAATACGCCACAAATAGGTAGATAAGATTCTTTTTCTTTGAATTGCATTTATTGACTGAAATGTTATTTTAAATTATATCTTTATATGAATCACAGTCTCATTTGTTCTAGGTCGTAGGTTGCTATTATATCATTATTCACCCAACAGCCTCTGAGCATAAAGTTCACCTTCAATATTCTAGACTTAACAAATCCTGAATATAGGGGGTAGTGACACACAGTATCAAAGCACGCACCCACATGCATCATTATGGGGGATGGGGATCATCATAGGGTAAACTAAAATTTACATCAGAAATATTCAAATCCATGAATGGTTCCATTACATTACATTCCATTAGTGGAGCACATTGGCACAAGGGTCTGTTCAGTGCCTTGGAGCCTAAGGTTACGAGTTCATATCAACCTCATGCCGCCACGTTGTGACCCTGAGCAATTCCCTCACTTGCAATTACTCGTGTGCTTTGGCGTGAAACTCTAGTGTCTGCGCTGTAGTCGGGAGCGCCTCTGAGTAGAAACTTGAAGGGACGCTATAACAAGTGCTCATATCAAGAAGGAAAACATGCACACTGTGTTTCTGACTGTGGCAGGTCCTTTACGACACGACTGCAACGATTACGAAAGACTGTTGTTGTATGTAGTGGGAATTCCACTGTTAATAGCAGTAAACAAACATTTTAAGTGAACATTGAGCGTTAGTAATTTATACCAGAAATTAGTATTCCAAATACAGTTCCAAAAATAAAAATATTCTTAAAACCCAAGCAAGATGAGTTCTGTTAACCTACATAAAATTCTAGAGATAAAACTGTCATGAACAAACAAGTCCATCCAAACTCATAAATATATGCTTTCGCAAATGCCTAAACAACAATTGCAGCCGTGAGGCTTAAAATCAGGCAAGCAAGTGAAATACAGTGAAACCGGACTAAAATGAAGAATACTGGAGCTAATTCAAAAGCTGTATGTAACACAAGACATGTATTCATTTACACAACCTTCACAATAGTTTTGGTCCATATTGTCACTGAAGTAGACTGTAGTGTGCATCAGATCAGGCTTCATTGTCTCAAAATCACAACCCCTTTAAACAAATGCTCACCTTTGTCTTGGAATCGATAAAGAATGCACAATGTAATTTCCTGAATTTTACTAAACTCGTCGAACAATTATACAAAAGCAATAAATGAACAGATGGAATATTATCAGAGATACAAGTGTCAACAACGAACATGTGCATTTCATAAGTCCAAAACGTACCAGCCAATGTGAATGAACACATATCAGATGCGTTAATACAACTACACACGTTCACAAAAATCAATAACTGCAGCCAAAACATATTCAAGTTCCTCATTTCATACTTTATACACAATCAATAACTGCACTATAGCACAATTACATATAAAACCCATTCATATTAAACCACGTGCCTATGTTTAAAAAGTCTAACAGTTCAGTTCTTACGCATCTATATAATCATGGAACAAAGCAAATAGCAGTGTAATTTCGTGTGAAGAAGAAATCTCCCCAAAGATCTTCTTGAATATAACAGCAGAATAAGAACATTGTCTACTACCACCGATATTTACAACCTCAGCCATCACAATTAATCTCTGATACAAAATAAGATCTCATTTGTATTAAATATTACTCGCAAATATACATGTATATTCCTAACCCAACTTACGGGAGATTTACCGAGTGTAACCTGTCAATAAGCAAGGCAAAATATGCAAGAGTTCAACATGCACATGTGTGGATTTCCAACGATAAAACCTTGCCAAAGACATTGGTGACAATATGCATAGAAATAAAGGCAAATCAAAATCTGAAATCATTTTGTGGAAAATAAAATCTGGCATTGCTCTTAAAGATGTGCCCAGATGTCCAGCACATCATAGTTCAGTTGAAGAGGAATTTCTTATAGGGCAGAGAAGAGACAAGTCGCCTGTAGTCTGACAATGAAGCAAGGATCAACAATCATCACCATTAGAACAAAGTAAATTCAATTGTAAAAAAAGACAATGAACTGCACATCAATTGTTGACCTTTCACCTGTTTTCCACTGTTCAATCGACCATGAAAATCATGTTTTACCCATGGCGTAAATGAAAAATTATTAAAAATGTCAACAATGGAATGAACAAATAAAACCGCAGAGACAACTGGAATCTCTGGACCCCTACAACATGACACAGTGCTCCTGGGTAAGTTGGTGCCCTGCACTAGCTTTCAAGCAGTGCCTAAGAAATGTGGAGTTTACAATTAAGATATCGACACAGACTAAGTAAGTTTTTTCACCCCTCTAGAAACCATAAAATTGACCTCTGCTGATTGACACTGGTACATAGCATTGTGATTAACCTACACGTTTGTTTAGATTATGTTGTAAAAGTTCCTATGATACCTGTGGTATAGATACATGGCAATGAAGTTCCACATGCCGCAATGCCAGCACTCTTAAAAACTCTCACAATTGCACTCCTTACACTCACTGACCTGTCTGTACAACTATTCCTAATGGTCCGGTTCATTGGAAATTGAGCAAAGTAGGTTTTACATCTGAGAAAACAGCACATTTCATAAAGCCATAAAATTCACTAATGCTAAATCAAAAATCACGTAAATAGCAAAACAAATAACAAGCAAGGAACTTAAAATTGCGCAATCACATTCAGAATGGTCACAAGTAATGCAAGGTTATAATGCAAGTCTGCTGCTGAAATCGCACATCGTATACGACATTGTCAAGTTTACAGATTTTGTGGAAATAGTCAGATTGGGAATAAACTGCGTTACAGCGGAAACTGTTGATCAGAATTCATACGGAAATTAATCATTAGGAACCCCTTTTCTTGCTGTTGGAACTGCTGAACGATGAGTAGCCAGTCCTCCGATTGCGCTGTTTCATCTGGGTCGGCTGCTGGAACACCTTGTTATTGCGTTCGAGGTTACCGTAGGATAGACGAGTCTGCATTCGTATGTGACTCTTGCGATGCGCTTTTCCTCGACCGGGACTTAGATGGCCTAGGTTCTCACTCCGAGGTGGAATTGATCCAAGACTCTGAGGATCGTCGGAAGCCACAGGAGACACGACATCACTATCTCCATCTCCTGCTCCTCCTCCTCCTCGTCGGCTGGAAAACGACCGGTCGAGGCTCGACGACTCACTGTCGCTCGTCCACGTGGGAGAACGGAAAGGCTGGTAGTGGTGCAGAGTCGGGAACGGGTCACGAGGTTGATGGAACCGGTTTTCGAAGGATTCACTCCCACTCTGTGCGCACAGGCTCTCGCCTAAACCGGTGTCCATGTCCGAAGAAATGGAGTTGGTTGACTGATCACGCGGAAAGTCCCTGTGCAGCGGCGGTCGACCGCGAAGCTGATAAATCGACATGCTTGGATGCTCGATGAGAAGATCTTCCATGGAGCTTGACCTCGGCTTTTCCAGTAACGCATCCTGACCGGTGAAGCATGGAGAGGGAGAGACGACCCAACATTCATCGAAGCTTGGATTGTAGAGGAACTCCGGCTGTGATGAAACGTCGCTCAGTGCTGCGTCACTTTGCGGATCAAGGTCGCGAGCGTTGACGTACGGTCCACGCAGGCGCTCAAAGTCTGAGTGCTCCTCGGAATAAGAGTTCGTCAAGGAGTTTGATCGGAGAGGCGACATATCATCGTAACTTGGTTGAACGTCAATTTCTTTCAACAGAAAATCGTTTCCCTTGAGAGAATTCGGTTGCGGTCTCTTTGGGAATGAGAAACCATCGCCGCAGTCTAATTTCACAAATAAAATGCAAAATAGATAAAACTTTGAATAAAAACAGATAAATGAAGACAGCGTGGAGAAGCAAGAACAACATCAAGAGCAGTCGCTATGTCAAGAAGTGGAAATAAGTTTGAATCTTAGTAAATGTCAATTTTTGTTTCTTCTTCACTACCTGTTCTTCTAGCACATTTTCTTTACTATCTGTCAATGTATTCATTCCTGAGCTAAGTTCACTGGAGGGAGCTAGATGTTTATAAATACACAACCATCTTCTGTTGGGGCGGAGATATTAAAAGTAGGACCTGGGGTTCATGATCAAAAAAGCTAAGCGCTGCTGTACACCTCTAACACACTCCACTAGCTTAACTGGATTTGCCAGCAATGCATCCTGACCAGTTAAGCCTAGAGAAGCAGAGACAGCAACTGCACTGCACAAGCTAATAAATAAACACTCTGAATAAGTAATTTACAGTTTACCTATCTCTACGTAGTAATGAGCATTTTGAACATTTTACAATTTAAAAATATACAGTTAAATTAAAAAGAAGTACAGAGAAGGATCTAAATCATTTTGTTCCCAGCAACATTTGTATTATGTTGGTTCAGGAAATAAATTGATTTGAAAATAATTGAATTGAGCTGAAAACATTACGCAGTCTTTTGTGCAAACAAACTGTGACAGTTTGTAGTTGAAAAATGCCTACCCTCTTCCACTATGACCCAATCGTTTGGATCGAGGAAATCATCAGTCTTTGTCGGAATGCTGCTGACAGGAATGCGGCCATCTTCGCTGTTTTTCGTGTCTTCACCACCAAACAAAAAACCCGTGATGCTTCGAAGCATAACGATGCTACATACGATGGAAAACGATAACCTACAGCAATACAATATCAAAATAACTTCGCAGTTGACAAATCACTAACTTAGTTTCATCAGCTTCTAGCAGCTGCTGTGGTCCTGGTATCCAATGCAAAGACATCAAGTGATAACATGAGTGCCATAGATTGGGGCGGTAAAGTACTGGATAACACGCTGGCGTAGAGTGCGAGAGGTAGCGAGTTCGAGCCCACGTTGGGCGGATTTGCTTTGTGGGCTGCTATTAGCGCTGACTATTGCAGGCGGTCTGCTCAGTTAGTATAGTTAAGATTGGTGCATTCTGTGATCTCTGTTCTCGTGAATTGTTTAAACTGCATAATTGTACACTGTAACCGGTTGCTGTCTGTCAACCAGATTGTTGAAGAAAGGGAATATTATAGTTTCTAATAAGTCTATAATTCAGCATTGGGGTTTAAATGTTGGTGTGAATCTTCTTTCCTTGTGTTCCCACTGCACGCCATGCATGGAACCATGGAAACAAATGCGTCCCAATAAAACTCTTCTTTGGCACTCCCACTACTCATCCAAACCACTTCAACCACTGTATAGCATTATTTTAATATCGTCTAAAATTACCCTTATGAAGGAAAATATAAAAACTTCGGTCTGCATTAAGCTAAAGTGAAATTCGATTTTATGATAAAAATTAAAATCTATAAAGTTGTAATATAGATTATGAATTTATGATGCATTCTCACACATTTCATCATTCATCTGTCAGCTATTTCACGCGATCATGTAAAGCTGCCACTGATGTATGCGGCTCAAAACCGCACCGTCATGGCCACGAAGCCGATGCCAACACAAAAATCACCCCTCCTCAAAACTGTTTCATCACGGTCTAAATGCAGTAGCATAGAATGTGTAATAACCACCATTATAGCAAAGACCTTATAGTGTAACTATAAGGTCTTTGATTATAGTTAAAGACAAAGAATGCAATAGAACGATACTGATCATCTAAATATAAGGACTTTCAATTTCTTTAGCTAAAAACCGGGGCGCCTTGACCTTATTTCATTTCTTTGTTACCAACGTAACTCAGATGATTAATTGGCGCGTCCCTGTATAATGGCAAAAATAATTGTTGAATCAGCACTGTTCCATCTAGCACCGACAATCTAGCCATCACCCGACAAAATTCCGATGTTCTTAAAACGTCTTCGTATTTCCAACATCTACTAGACATTAGTTAGCAGCACGCAAACTTACTACAGTTGCTGAGATTCTGTCCTTTTTCCTAAATAACTGCGACTTGGTTATATCAACAAACGACCAACGCTGCGATGTTGGTTAACAATGCAGTGGGGTACATCAACAATGATCAGCTGTGGGAAGTGCGCCTGTATTGGCCGCCGTTGTCATTGGTCGAAAATGAGGTCAGTGCTTGTTTATTGGTGAGTCAGAATTGGGTCAGATACCGACGATCAAGTGCATTGGATATCTGCGAATGAGGCGGAATGTCACAACGAGGTTCGAGTGATCCGGAAGAGCCTACACCAGGGATATTACATCGGAAGAGGCGTAATAGTTTGCACCCTAAACTACACATCAAGGATTCTATATTAGTGTATAAAGAGTCCTTGATTACACAACAACAGCCCAATCACCGCGCAGTATCTTGCAATCTAACCTCCTTTACCGTGGATGGCTCAGAGCACATTTAAACTGTACTTGGTTTGGTAATAAGAGGCACAATAATATACTATATGTGATATTATCACATATTGTTGTATTGAAAAGAAATATGTTTTCTGCTGGAAAATATAAACCTGTTAATTTTTGAAATGCGCATATAACGCCACACTGACTGCATAAGTTACCAAATCAAAGACCGCTTCATTGATGATCCACATTACTCTACCAGGTGCGTTTTTTCATTTCAGGCGTAGGTGACGATGTCCAACAACAAAGCCGCAGCTGATTATTAGGTCAGGAACTTGCTACAGTTCCGCGTAACAGTGTGAAGAGGATTTTAAATAGCTCTCCAAGGCACAAGGTCAGCTAAGCATATTATGATGATGTTTGCATGTAGCACAAGGTCACATACATGCTCGTTAGATAACCATGGAGTTTAATTGCAAACGTTGTACAAATCTTGGACTTGTTCACTGCTGCTCGAATCGTGCTCAGAGTAGGCCTCAATATCGCCCTCAATGTTCGCGCTCCAGTAAGCCTACGCAAACGCGAAACAGCGGCAGGTTACAAAGCGTTGGCTGCGTAGCAATGTAAAGCTTCAAATTTATTTTTACATATCTATTCTGTGGTTTAGAAACGGAATCGTGAACCCTGAGGTGTCTAAAACGCCAATCGAAACACAAGCGCAAGGCACGATTGAGTTTAGTCGCGATCGCTGCGTCGCGTCAGAGGTGTTGCTGTATAGCGGGAAGTCAATAGGATGGGCATAAACACTTTAAAAGTGAAATTGTCTGACTTTCATCGCGTAGGCTGCCACTTCGCGACACTGCATGTTTGCCATCGTTTGCAAATCGCTGTTTTGCAGCAGCTTATTATGGCCTATGTAAATTCGTTATCCAGGCAATAGCCAAGTAATGTATTTAATTAATTTAATTACATTCCTGTTCCTAATTTCTGTTGCCATATGCGACTTGACGGCCCTTTCCAGTGGTGTCCACTACTGCTTGGAGTAATGGAGTAGGCCTATGCTGGGTACAGACGTAGACAATAAGAGATGACATACGATCTCAATAATTAGGCCATAGGGCCTAATCGTTTAAATAGGCCTACAGCGCACCTGAATAAGCTGGTCTACTAATTGTTGTGTTGTTGTTAAACGACACTGCCAGACCAAAGGTGATTGGTGTCGCCCTCAATGTAAGAATCGTGGAAAAATAACTTGTGGGTGGGGGTGGGATTGGACTATGACCCACTTGGAATTGGGTGTGAGAAACATACTTTATTATGGGGCTCTAGGAGAGACTGAGGGGTTTCAACCCCAACCCCGGCAATTCTCACCCTGGTCGCCCTCCTCCTCTATCCAGACTTGAGACTGGTACTGTCGGAGTGCGAACGGTGGCGGAGTTAAAATAAGAAGAGAATAAGCTGTCATGGTGCCTATGAGACTCCTGAGCCCAGCTTAAAAGTATTGCACTTTATAAATTTTAAGGTTAGGTTATAGGCTAGCGCTGTTTTCATTTGACCGATATTAACATCCACACTAGAGCTGTGCAGATTAATTGGTCATCGTAATCGGGCCTATCAACAGAACAATAATTTTATCATTATCGGTAGGCTCTAGGCCTGCCTGAAAATATCCGGCGCCGATGTAAAATTTATTCTAGTATTCGCCAGATGGCAGGTTTTAAAAATGCCATGTCCTGGCTGTTCTCGGTCGACCGCCCATCGACGTCCTGCGAAAATGCACATAATATATGAGCACTTTGTTATAGCGCCTCTCCAAGATACTACTCAGACGCGCTCCCGACTACAGCGCGGACACTAAAGCGGAGTTTCAGGCAGTAGCGTTTGAGCAATTGCGAGTGAATGACATGTTCAGGGCGACAGAGTCTCTTTGTGCATGGCGGCTTGAAGTGGATTCGAACCCTCAACCTTCCCGCTCTAAAGCACCGAACATAATCACATCTGCTACCTCTGCACCCCCAAGAGAATGCTGAAATAAAATTCGTAATTGTAATCTCGAAATTCGTAGAGCGTCACTCAAAAGCCAAGCGCAGGGCACCAGCTTATTTATTCTCAAGCGCTGTCTAGTCAGAAGGGTTGTCAAAAGAGTAGTCCGGAGGTCGTAGTTTCACTTTTACATCAAATTCAATCATTTGTCAGTATTTCATTTCCAGACTTTTGTAGGTCCTGAAAAGTTCGTAGACCATAGGCATAGGCGGAGACCTGGGTCGAGAATTGGGGGGGACGGAAAGACGCAAGATTTTCAGAAAAATTTCTGACGACCGGCGAAACCTCGGAAAAAAAGTAATTTTCGCCGCCAAAAAAGTAATTTTCGCCGCCAACAAAAGTTGATGACTTTTTTAATATTTTTTTTTTATTTTAGTCATCTGGCCAAAATCTCGACAAAATATTTCTATTTTCGTCGCCAAAAAAGTTGATGACCTTTTTGTTTTTAGTCATCCGGCCAAAAATTCGACGACATTTTCTATTTTCGCCACCGAAAAAAGTCTTGGCACTCAAACATTGGGGGGGGACAAATGCATGGGCTGTCCCCCAACACTTTCTTTGGGGGGACCGTCCCCCCCTGTCCCTCCCTAGGTCTCCGCCCATGACCATAGGCACAGTGCTTGCTGCATAAAACGGTCCTGTCACCAATGCCACCACAGGACACAAAACAGTTAATTAAGAATAAAATGCAGCGTTGAGTGGCGACTATAAGTTGATATCTCGCTTATCCCACTTTTGTCTTACTGACATTCAGGTGATTTGCATTAAAGAACACTCCTAGCATGTACTTGCCTATGGTAAGTTAATCACATAATATTCTCTTTAATAACACTTTAATAAGGTTATATTGGCATCTTAGCTCGTTGCTAAGTGTTAATAGCAGTCTGTACAACACTAAAACTAAAGATACTACACTCATTTACACTTCTGCATGTAGACTCTACAGAAGTGCAATACCTGGGTTAAATAACCTTAGAAATTAAGAGCAATCACTACCAAATCTATTCGAGAAACCTTTTTAACAGTGTGGCATTGCTGTCCTAGTACAATACTTGGACATACAGAGGACACTGTAATTGTAAAAACCATTTAATTCAATCGAAGTAAAATTATTCGCTTTAACCACAAGAACAACCTAACCCTAGTCCCCTGCTGTCTACCTTTGCATTTATATATTTAACTATGTCATCTTTATAGCAACCCATGCACTTTTTCATTATGGTCACACTCCAACAAAATCAAATTGCAGTCTGAGAAGGCTTGACCCTTGCCAATGAACCATTCCAAAGCAGCAGAGTAAGCTAAACGCATCTTTAAGAATCGGAAACAATCATCCAAAACAGGGATATGCATTTATACCAAATCAAGAAATCAAACCACGTGTAGCGCATTGCAGACATAGCTAATGGAAAAACAGAACTTTAAAACCAACAACAGAAAACAAACTAGCACTTCCTTTCATTTCCGTAAACAGCAGAAGCGGTATTTAAAAGCAACATTCAAAACACCAGACTGCATACAATCAAGAAGAAGTACAAAGGCTGCATGTTAATTATTTAACCCAATTTAACATGCTATTCGGTTCTCTGAATAACAGCAAGGGAGAAAAACAGCGTAACGAATTTGTCAAGACGCAGATGCCTTGACCACTTCGCAAGACAGGAGGTTACTACTTCACTTAACTACAATGCAACGTAACTATTGTTTATGATGCGCACATAAGATCTTGCTCCATCAAAATACAATCACACACACACAACAGCACTTGGCAGAACTCCAATATTTAGGCAGTCTATTAAAACTACAAGGAAAAGGTTAACGTTCAGACAGACAGACAGCAAATCACAAGCAACCTATCTAATATTAATAATAATAATAATTGCGGTAATAAACATCGTGCGGGACAAAATCCTTTTCGCCTGACTGGTACTAAAGACACGCGTTTCCAGGGAATTAAGGTCATAAAGGGTAACCCCACTGTATAAAAGAAGTCCCTCTACATGTTATGAATGGACAATCGAAAAATGTCATGAAATATGAAGTAGCTGTTGTTGAGAGGCTTCACATAAAATGTCTGGCTGAAAGCATGTGGTGGATCATCGTCCGTCTGAAATAAAAAACCAAATCAACCATTTCGTTACCAATAATTATCATAAATCTATTAATAATGTAATTAGAAAAGAAGCAGGGCTTTTTAATGTGCAGTTGTACACGAAACGTGTAGTTCTAAATGGATTTGTGCAGTTGTTGAAGCACTTCTGTACAGTTAAAAGTAGCAAAAATGTAGTTGTCCTCCGATTGGAAGTAATTTACCATGGAAGATGGGAAAGAAAAGGAGTTGTGCAGTTTTAAAAATTCCTTAAAAACAGCCCTGAAAAGAAGAGCTCTTTAAGCTAGCCCTGCATCACTGTGCAGCCGACAGCTATGAGCATGAACTCTTAGTACTTTATATTTTAGCCTCAGCGTATGAGGGCGGGTGATCACTGATCAGCCCTCTCCCTCACCGTCTCATCTTTCCACTGACAATGTACGTTAGGTAACTCATTGTAGGTGAGTTGGGTAGGTGTGCAGCCGGAGCAGAAATCTTGAAACATATTAAAAGGTGCTTGCACTCAATTAACAGACACTTTGAGTCTTGGTGAACCTTGCAACAAGGAAAGCGTTGGGCCATAAGACATTCTTGGTAGCCTGTCCAAATTCGCTGTCAACTTCTGTTAGTTCTGTGTTGGAAATAAGGCCACAATTTAAAATTGAAAACACCGAGTAGAGCATATGCAAAGACAGCACCGGTCGGCTGTAATTGTAATTGGCAGCTTTTGTCGTATCAACATGCAAAACTTGGATCAGCAGCTGAATGTGCTCACATAATATTAAAGAACCATCTTTCTTCTTGGGACAGTCAGTGCGAATCAATCAGATACAGCAGTTTACATGGCGGCAAAATAGTCTACAAACAGCAGACCAATACTTGCCTTAAGTCTTCCAGACACAAGAACAAGGATTCCATTTTCTGCGGTTGGCTGACAATCCACTTTGGTAACCACATGCTGGATAGATGCAAACCGCAGCTTGTCCTGATAAAAGCAGGAACAGACAATTCATGAATAAACAATCATGTTCAGACAGAGCTTACTTAACCTTTAACCTTAACGACGAGCTTGGTGTACTACAAGTAACTGGGAAACCAACGTAGATCATCGTCGACGGATTAAGTAACAAGTTCACAAGAAGCTACGTCGTCATACAACCATCCATATGTACATGAACTAAAACATTCAGATCTGCACTTTGTTCCAGGGGATACACCAGAAAGCGCACTGCATTCTACCGTGATTACCGATGTGATACTAACAGTTTGCGTTCTGGACAACCAGAGATTTGGGGTGGGGGTGGTTAAAATCACTATAGTATATACTATACTATTTATAGATTTATAAAGCGCCTCTCACAGTACAACTTAATCAGAGGCACTCTCAGCATGAAGAATACCTTGAAAAACACCTTGAGAAAAGCCTCAAGACAGTGGGCAGAAATAGTAGTGCCTCCAGATAAAATTTCTACTAAGATCATCAGCCTAAAGATGATGATAGCGAGTTCTCTGCCCCAAAGGCAGGTCCATTGGTGTATGCCATCCAATCCACCGGGGAATGGGGGAAATTAGAGGCAGATGAGTCGCCTTCCTAACAGACAACAGCGCATTAGCTAGTTGGTTCTGACGCAATTGGTTCATCGTCGCCAATGCAGTAGCTTGAGGTAGATTCGAACCTGCAACCCTTTGGTAACAAGGCACAGAACAAAACACTGTACATCATTGTGCCACAATTTACCTAATAAACACTCCATCAAAATTTCAACAGACTCTTAAAACTAATTATCAGTGACACTGACAAACTGATCATACATACTGTTAAAATTTCTTTAATGCCTGCCTGTCCCTGCGCTCTGTGCTCCTCAAACGTGAACATGGCATCAGGCTACAAAAACAAAACAGCAAAGTTTGCATCAAATGAAACGTATGACACACGCCTGAAACTTTTCACAGCAATCACTTACAGATCTGTTTCCCGGTTTGTACCTAGACTCAGGATAAACAAATTAAAATATTTTACTACAATGTGTGACACTGTGTGCGCATATTTGGAGTAAAATTCTAACCGCTCTAGGTTACAATCTAGTTAAACATGTTCAATACACCAGCTCATTTAATGCACTTCTCCTGGCACAGAGTCGATGCATATGACAAATTAAAAAATATATTCCTACGAAACATCACAGACCTCCTTGGATGCACTCAGTGCCAAAAATCTTCCAACATCAGAATGTTGCTGAACCATAATTGTGGAATATATCTGAGCTGCTGCACTTGCTGGCATACGAATCAATCCCCAAGCAAGGTTGCAAAGTGCACCACAATTCCATCATTAAAAATGTTCTCTTTACATAGAAATCTGGATCGAGTTTTTCTACTTCGTCTCATCATCAAGATTGCATTAGAATATTCCTGAGACATATTTGAAAACAAGCAGTGCATTTCACTCGCTTTTTGCGTCTGGGCAATTCCAGATTAAGGCTTTTACTATAGCTTTGTCTCACATTTTGGGATGTGTTCCTTTGGGTTGAAAGCAAGGCTGTACTCAAGGGTATACGAGGGCATACGGTGTAAACTCACCTCCGGGAAAAAATGACAGCATATACTCACGTCAAAAAACGAGGGTACACGCGGGTATGCAGCATTTACCCACCTCAGCAAGACCAAGTGGGTATACGCAGGCAAAAATTGCGAATTACGAAGGCAAAAAACAAAAAAATAATGAAAGTAGACCGTTTTACGCTGTTTGAAAGGTTTTCCGGGCGAAAACCTCACGGGAAAAGCTTCAATGACTAAAAAAGGTC
Source organism: Lumbricus terrestris (assembly GCA_949752735.1). Taxonomy (NCBI): domain Eukaryota; kingdom Metazoa; phylum Annelida; class Clitellata; order Crassiclitellata; family Lumbricidae; genus Lumbricus; species Lumbricus terrestris. The sequence continues at coordinate 16,697,484 of OX457042.1, forward strand.
GTCAGAAATGTCGATGACTAAAAAAGGTTTCCAAAATTTTGGCCCAAAAAGGCGATTTTTTCGGCAGCAGCATGTACTCACAGGTCTCAAAAGTTCTGAGTACAGCCCTGGTTGGAAGATCACAGGAAGAAACAAACAAATAGCTAATTGAATATTTTTCTAAAATGTGTCTACCAGACACATGACCAAATGACACTGCAAACTAATCTCGCTCCAAGCAGTCTTGCGCTGATTGTACTTGCATTGTGTTCTTCCTACTGTTCTAGCAATACGCGATCTGTCATAGGGGATACGATATCCAGCAACAATAACCTGTGCTGTGCCAAACGAACGGTGAGAACTGCACAAAATACATTTTGCCGATATCAACAATCATTGTTGACATATGTAGTGAAGCTCTGAATCCATGCAAACTATCTGATTTCAGGGTCTTTGAAGTCAGTTTAAACTAATGGATAGTAAGGGTACACCTTCCTTAAACTACAGACAGACCAAAAGGAAACATAATGAAATCTGATTTGGCACCAAAGCCAGTCTTGGGAGACTTGCAAAAACGGATGCAAGTCTCCACGCAGAATAAATTTGCTCTTTTAGCAATGGTTTGCCTGGTACCGTAACATGCTGACTGGCTGAGAATTTCCACTATACAACACCACATGAACAAAGTACTTTGCATACCTAAAGCATGTTCAGCACGCCTTAATGCATTTTGGGCGTAACCAACTGGCCGAACTAACAAAGAATGCAACTATAGCACTCTAACTTTTTAAACTGCTGACCATGCAATTTCCAAAGCCCATGAAAACTGTCAATTACACCAACAAAGCTGCTATTTGATTAAACATATTCTACAATTAGCAACTTTATGTATGATCTGAAAAGGTTTCACAACAAGAAACAATGAGAAAAACGGTCAATAGCAAATGGGCTTAACCCAACAAACCCGTAGAAGCCAACAGACAAGATCATCAGGTACTAGAATGCATATTATCGCTCACAGCACACCATGCTCAAAAGTACCGTGTAACTACCATTTATTCAGTAAATACGTCCCGATATACAGTACCGCTAATTTCTACGACAGTAATATGAACATGAGCGACTTGAAATTTTACATACTGCGTAAAGGGCCAGCAACTGTTCTCTATTCGTGTCGAAAGTATTGTAATAGGCTTTAACAAGTTCTTCTCCTAAGACTTCCCAAGGCGCTTTCGTTGCGCTCATATTTGTTTGCAACGTCTCCTAAAACCGAATTAAAACGACACTTTGAGCACTTATATGTCCCAAAATTTACAAAATCTCCTGCGCCCCAACTTTTATTTGAAGCGCAACACAAATGGCGAACGGCGCATAGTGAAGCAAGAACGCATGAAATAGGAGGTCTCAGTAAATGTTTAGTAAGGGCCACCTATTGGAAGATAGCATCCTTTTAACGGCGACTGCAATCCTAATAAATTATTAAGTTGGAGACCTTATTATTATTAATCAAGATAGTTAATAGGTTTCTAAACTCATTGGGCAAGGGACCCTTACATTTTCGAGGCATAATTCAAGGTATCAAGTATTTAAGAAGTAACAAGTGTTACATATGATTAATTTTAAGTAAAAATTATCTTCAGGCGTCCACAAGTCTATCTCCCCACAAGTCTTTCACTCAAAACTGAAAACATTGCTCTTTCACAAATCCTACCCTGATTCTTCCTCATCTCCTCACATCCCTCGCCATTTCAACTCTAAACATCACCCACCTTAGCCGTCCATCTATCTGCCTGCCTGACTCTCCGGACTTGACCCGCTGCCTATCGATTTTGTTTTGATTGAGCGCCTGTGAATAAGCTGGTTCCCGCGACTTGGCTTTTGTGGGCGCTGTAGAAGTCTCGAGATTACGATTACGATCCACGAGGATCGAATATGGATCATAGAATATGAGGAGGGCTTGGCCTATATTAATAATTAGGGCAATCGGCAGATAGCGCTGGTAAAATGATCAGTAGGACGTGATAGATCATAGCTGCCAATTTCCAACAGTTCAATTCGACTCCTTAACTTGTGATCGTCCGTTCATAGCCTATAGCTAGACCCAGAGGCGGAGACTTAGGGGACAGAGGGACGTACGGTCCCCTCAATGGGTGCGGTGGGGGACCGTCCATGCATTTCCCCCCCCAACGTTAGAAGAAGAGATCTTCTTAATTCAAATGATAAAATGAGGTAACGGTTAAATAAAGTCGTCAGAATTTTTTGCCGACAAATAGATGAAAAATATCGTCGACGATCGACTCAGTCATTCGTCCGTCCAAAATCTCGCGTCCTTCTTCGGCCACTCGTTCGTCCCCCGCAAGTCTCCGCCCAAATCTTCGCACAGCAGTGGCGGCGCCAGAATTTCAGTTTTGGGGGGCTGAATTTGCGGGAGAAAATTTTTCGTTTTTAGTTGGCAAAATTTCTGACGACCTTTTTTTAAGTCATCGACTAAAATCTGAAGAAATTTTTCGTTTTCAGTCGTCAAAATTTCTGACGACTTTTTTTAGTCATCGACCAAAATCTCAAGAAATTTTCCATTTCAGCCGTCAAAATTTCTGACGACTTTTTTTTAGTCATTTGGTCGAAATCTTGGAAAATGGGTCCTTTTTCATATCCGCCAAACTGTCTGCCAAGCCTCGTGCATACTTTTACGGTTTTTTTTGGGGGGGGGCTAAAGAAGGTTAATCGTGCAAATGTTTTCATTTTTACTTGGGGAAAATGGATCAACTTTTGGGGGGCTTAGCCCACCCCTAGCCCCCTAGCGCCGTTACTGTTCTGAAGTGTGCCAATTTGAAATTAAACGAAGACTATTATTATTATTACTACTACCAGGGCCTACTATCCCCCCCTGAGAGGTGGAAGCATTCCCCCCCCCCTAACAGAAACTTTGTCTATATTGCAAGCGTCGAAGGCGCGAAGCTGCGAGTGCCGAAGGCACGAAGCCGATAGCGACTAGGGGGTCTGAGGGAGCGTCGTGAGCTCCCCCAGCGGGGTCTGGGGCGGAGCCCCAGAAACCAACGCATTTTTAGCTGTTGTCATCGACTAGAGCGCATTTTTAGGCTCTTGTTTGCTAGCTGTTTATGAGCGATAAAGTCACGAAAATTTCACTTTTTGGGATTTGCACGCTGTAATTGTACCTCTTAAAGCTGTCATCTTCACAAAATTGCAGGGGAATTAATGCTCAGAAACGTGGTTTAAGATATCATAAAATGTCGCCTCCCCATGATTTAATTTTTTGTAATTTGCAAAATATGATGGTAACATTCTAAAAATTCTCATTATGGGTTAGCAGTGCGTTAAACACTGTAGTAGTCATGTGAAGTTTGAAAGGTCCAGCATTCAGTCAAATATCAATTTCTTTTGGTACCGGTATATCAAATTGTGTAGTCTACTGTCAGTTGTACAATACTCAGCAACATCCATTTTCTGATCCAGACAGATCCCATGGACATTTCCCAGGACCACTCCCCGTAATTTCCTCTCTGGATTCCACCAGAGCGTTTCAATAGGACAATTCCCTCGAACATTTCCCTCAAAAGTAGGCTACAAAAGTGTAAGCAATTTGCATTTGTACAGACTTCAATAGTGCTTTAATGTTTGAGGGAGGAATTTGTAAGCCATTTGCTTTACTTGATTTTGAACTTCAATTGTTGAGCAACCAAGCTTTTATTGTTTGATTAATGTTTACTTAAACAGACTAAAAACCTTTACTACCGGCAATTTAATGTTGCTTCTTTGCCTCCAATCACTATAATTCATACTTAAAATATCGTTCATTTTATTTGCGACCTATATTATAAAACCAATGCAGTGTCAGTAGATACAATATACTTAATTTTTTTTAACAATTAATGTAATTAGGCCGAATTATGAGTTGTGAGAGCGAGCGCCATATACGTGCAGAGGCAAATGTGACTGTAAAGCAAAGGTCATAGCCTGCTAAACGAATATAATACCCTTGAGATGGCTGGATGAACGTTCAAGAGAATTTTTCGTGGTTGTGCGGGGAGGAGTAGAACAGAGGGAGAAGGAAATCTCTTATACCCATCTATCATTAGGTGGGGATTTCCCTCTAGCACAAGTTGGACTTGGATCAGTCTACTTACTCCCCCCCACGTGGCAAGCCCTGATGGGTGCGAATGTGATGGAAGCGCAAGGACAAATTTATGTGAGTGTTAAGCAAAAGTCAAATTAAATGAAAATTTACCCTGTGTTATTACGGGATTGTTCGGGGGATTTACCAGGAGGAAGTCCATGACAGATGGACTTTTTTCCCAGGGGGGGAAACCTTTCCCCCCCTGGCCCAAATTGGAAGCAGTCTGCTTCCATCCCCCCATGGCGTAGTAGGCCCTGACTACTACTACTACTACTATTATTTATGTGGGCCCAAGCACATGCGTGGTGGGATATTGTTTCTTTTCAGTCACATGAGTCATAAATTATTAGCTAGCTGGGGTACCCGGCGTTGCCCGGGAAAATTAGGATTCGACCCGCTCCCGGCCACAACCGCACACCACACCGCAACTCCACCCCACCACACCCCACCACACTCCAACCTCCACCGGTACGCCACCCGTGAAATTTGTGTTTTCGGGGAAATTTCCCATCCCACCCTCACCCCCGCCACACCCCCACCAACCGCACCCCGCCCCCACCCACCACACCACACCACACTCCGACCTCCACCGGAACGCCACCTGTGAAATTTGGGTTTTCGGGAAAAGGCGGGCGAAACTATATATATATATATATATTATATATATATATTATATATATATATATATATATATATATATATGAAATGACTGTCGCTAAACAGCAACAGACGAAGACGATAATTATTAAGCCAAATGATAATCTGATAATCCGAGCACTCATGAGTGGGTGGGGTGGGGGGGGGGGGTCAGAGTAGACTCTCGATCCTCGGGTAGTCGACCCTACTGCGCATCCTGACATCATACTCATCAATAATCAATTTTATAAAATTATAGTCCACATATAGAACACATTATTTTCAAACGGAACAAGACTATAGAGCTCAACCAGGGGCGGATCCAGGGGGGGGCAATCCGGCCATGGCCCCCCCATTTAAAAATTGCATGGGATGTGGCCCCCCCATTTGGTTTGAAGAAATGTAGGGGAGAGAGAAAAAGAGGACATCAGGCCCCCCCTATTAAAAAATCGTACGGGACGTGGCCCCCCCGTCGATTTAGCGGCGGACGAAATGGTACCTTTTCCCGAAAATAGGTTGATGACTAAAAAAAAAAAAAAAAGGTCATCAGCTTTTTTGGCGGATGAAATGGTATCTTTTTCCCGGAAAATTAATCGATGACTAAAAAAAAAGGTCATCAGTTTTTTTCGGCGACACAACGAAATTTTTTCCCGCCCCACCAACAAGACCCTAAATTTTGGCCCCCCTTCGAAAATTCCTGTATCCGCCCTTGAGCTCAACTTATAATATACGTGAAGGCACGTGTTCAATCTAACGTTAATGGAATGCAGACCCGGATGTTTGATGGACGTATGCTACGTGTGAAGACCTGCTCTAGCCTATAGTAATTATAGCCGCTGAATTCGTTTGGTGATTAAGTTCTACCTCTAAGGAGTATCCTAATCTGCATTATTCGACACGACCTCCAATTATATGAATATACAACCGCAGCTGCTATTATACCTGCATGAAAATAATGTGAAACTGTGTAACGATGATAGGCCTACATAATAATCTGGACCCAGCATATATACATGTACGCGCGCGTAGCCTAATTATATAATTATGGCAAAGCGATGATCAATTAATGTGGCTGGAAGCATCGTGGGAAAACTGACAGCTATAGTGTGGTATGCATGCAGAAGTATAGTGAGAGAATTTTAAAGATTGGAAGGGTTAAGCCGACATCATGACGTTATTGGGGGCGAAGAAGTATAGTTGCATGACCTCATTAAAATGTGTCACTGTATCTAGAAAACTGCGCCCTCTGTAGGCTAGGTGTCATACGCCACGACCGTCTGAACTCTGAATCATTTCGAGGGTCACGCATACGCTGACTAGCCTATAGCGACACGAAGGTGACGTCACAGCAGCCGGCAACATCAGCAGCAACAGCAACAACAACAACAGCAACAAAAGCAGCTGTCTGCTGCATCTGGACTTTATCAAATTTAGCCTATCATATCATTTCTTGCGTCAGAGTTTTTAATGATGATAACTTTTCTTCTTAGGATAAAGCGTAGATAGCCTCAGCGTCCGCGCGCAGCCCCAGCGTCCGCGCGCAGCCGTAAAACGGTTCACACGTGTGACGGTGTGACTTAATTTTGCCTCTGTTTAATTAATTAATTCTGTCAGGCACCTCGTCATCCAAGCCTCTCCATAAAATAATTATTGCTAGGCTATAGGCCATTAATTTAACCATTTATTAGCCTACACTTTTATATTCTGTTCGACAAAATATCACAGACGTTGCATGGTAATTGAACTTTTATTGGTCAATTCATTGCTTTTTTTAACGTGCAGTTCCACACACAATGCGCAGATGTAAAAGAATTTGTGCAGTTGTAAAAGCAGTCTTGTGCAATGATAGGCCCTATACTAGGGTGACCATTTTCTGGCCATCAAAAACCGGGACACTTTTTGAAAAATATCAATTTTACGTAGGCCTAATTCTTTAACTACAGGGCCACAGGCTTACGGTCGAAGGCCTAGTCTTATATGCTCAATTAAGTTTAAGGCTGAACATAGATTCCAGTGTAGAAATCTACAACCTGCTCCTGTCGTCAGTGCACATAGTAGTGCAGTACTTTTTTACAGGGGCGGATACAGAAATTTTCAAGGGGGGAAAATTTTCGGTCTGGGACAGGGGAAAAATTTCGTCTTTGAGTCATTTATCGAATTCCCAAGAAAAAATACCATTTCCCCGCAAAAATAACTGACGACCCTTGTTTTTTTAGTCGTACTGTTCTTAGACCCCTGTACGGACCTCGTGGGGCGTGGGGAGGGCCTGCGAAACTACTCATGGGAGAAGGCACGTCAACTTTCCGAGCCAGAATACTGAGAATAGGTGGTCAAATGGGGCCATGGCCGGATTTGCCCCCCGGATCCGCCCCTGCTCATTTGTAATAGAGAACCATCTCTCAATCGGTGCCCAGTGAAAGGACAATAATTATCTAGCCCAGAGGAAGATCTGATGTTTCTGGAGCACACACGTTCAGCGCCGAGCAGTGAAAGGGGGGGGGGGGTTGGGTAGAGAATGTGTCTCTGATCACCCAAATTTTTCTTTGAATTTCCACATTACACTGACAGCAATTTAAGTTGTCGAAGGATATTGGTCCATTTCAGTGCTAGCATGAGCGATCGAACGACCATTAGGACCCTATAGCGCGACCTGCCATTAGATATAGTTCTTGAGCCGCTATTTAAATCTGAGATTTCTAGGCCTATTATTAAATCTTTCTCGTTACTCCTTGATAGTTCTTTGAATTTTTCAACTGAACTCACAAGCCTACTAAAGATGCAGGCCTAATAAAATAAATACTCCATATAAATTGACAACTTCTCTTTCGTTACGACTTTTTAAGTTTATAAACTACACTTTGTTCTGTGGTTTACATAAAAATGACGTTTTCAATATTCAAATTTCCTTCTTGCCAAAAACCGGGACAATTTGGCCTTTTTCCGTAAGTCTTCGGGACACCGGGACGCACCACGAAAAACCGGGACATGTCCCGGAAAACCGGGACGTATGGTCACCCTACCCTATACCCATCAGAAAAAGGTAACTGCAGCCGGTTTACCACGCAAGGGGGAAACGGAACAAAGGTCGACCGTGCAGTGGAAAGTAGCCTAAGGTAGGCTACGCATGCAGTAGTAAGGCCAAATTTTCAATTTCCAAGTGGATGACTAAAAAAAAGAAAAAGGTCATAGATTTTATATGCGCGACTTGCGACATTTCTGGTGGTGAAAACTGGGGAAACTTGGACGACTAAAAAAGATTATCAGATTTTTGCCGGCGACGTGGGACATTTTTCGGGAGAATTCTCACAAACGTCTACAAATTGCTTGTTGCACAGTTCTGAGAATTTCTGTTAGAAAGCCGTGCTGGTCATAATTTCATGAGCCTGACTTCCATCAATAATTTGTTTGTAGGTGGGTGTAGGCGTAATTAGTCAGACCTAAAAAGACTGAAATTGGACGACGCCGGAGCTAGTATTTGCAGATGGTAGCCGTATACCTTATAATTAGACCTATAGGCCTACACAATAATAATCATTATGTGTTTCACTCGTTAAAGTCGTCTACAATGTATTGGGACAATAATTATTAAGAAACCTATAATTATATCTTCACGCGCATGTATATATATATATATATATATATATATATATATATATATATATAATTCGGTACACATCGAGCACGCTGGCCAACATGTAGCTTATAAGACTATAGGCTATATATATATATATAGCCTATAGTCTATATAGCCTATAGTCTATATATATATATATATATTATATATATATATATCTTATAAGCTACATGTTGGCCCGATGTGTACCGAATTCTCCAAAAACATCACTCGAAGCAACCCACCCACTCTCGAGCCCTCCGCCAAAATTTGACATCAAAGAGATATGCATCCATTGGCCTACATCAACACTTAACAAATAAAACCACCACCCCCACCCGCCCACGACATCCCACCTCACACCGACCTCCACCGGTAAGCCACCCGTGAAATTGTGGTTTTCGGGAAACATTTTCTTCCCCCATCCCCCTCCCACCCCCCAGATATCTGCATATGTATATATACATACATACATACATACATACATACATACATACATACATACATACATACATACATACATACATGGATACATACATCATGCATATATACATACATACATACATACATACATACATACATACATACATACATACATACACACATACACACATACGTAACGTGAATATACATGCGTATACTGCATAGGTCTACATCATATAATTCTACACACACACACACACACACACACACACACACACACACACACACACACACACACACACACACACACACACACACACACACACACACACACACACACACACACACACACATGCTATTCCTGCGCAATTGCGAGATGGTATACACGTGCATTTATGCCTAATACAGACGGGCGACCTTCGGGGCTTGATTGGTTGCAATATGTTATATAGGCCTGTAATTGGCGCGGGGGTGGTGGCTGTACCCATTGCCAGATGTAACCGCAGTGGCTGCTGCTGCTACTGCTGAGGCCGATGCACACACAGGGCGAGTGAATCGTTGTTTATTAGCTGCATAGTTCCACCTCATCGTGTTTTCTTTCGTTCCGATGTAAACTTTGTCCGGTTCAGTAAATTAGGGCTGCGTGTGAAATGCGTATCGTGGGCGGCAAACTTAGTGCTATAAAAACCGAGTCAGACTGTCTGACGAAGCAGTTGCCACCTAAGAATGGTTGCCACTGGACACACTGAGGCGACAGAAGACGCAGTGTTAGCTTTTTAGTATTTGTTAAGTAACAAATCGGACTTTAAGTTGACAGTTACATCGTTACGTACCGGTTTATTTTTGCAGTTTCATCCAAGATGATGGAACTTCGTTCGTGGTCGATTTTGTTGACGGCCTCTGTCTTCACTTTACTGGCTGTGCCGATACGTTGCCAGTCAGGGTAAGTCAACGTGACATTTTGTAGGCCCTATACCAAAATGATGTGATCGGGCTAAATGGAGGACTTGAAAAATATTTTGGCAATGGGGGTCCGTAGCTCAGTTGAGAGATCGCTGGTCGTTAAACACGCGACCCGGGTTCAAGCCTCGCACAGGGCAAAAATTTATTTGAATTTTCTGTTAGCTGCCAGTGGCGCTTTGCTGTTGTGTTGTTTGACTCGGGTTCTGCTAAAATAAAGATAGCCCCTCCCACTTCTGGCTTGGCCGAACCAGGAATGATCCAGTACTTAGGCCATTAATTAGTGTTAAGTTATCGAACCCACTGCCATAAAGCCGACCTGCGTGTTGTGCTATATAGTGGGCCGTATTTCGTATAACCTGTACCTGTAATCATTCTGCGGTGTGTCAGCTTGAATCATTAAAAGAATATTATTATTATACTTGCCTATAGCCTATTCTCTCGCCATTTTTTAAGCGCGAACTGGACACAAGAGCGTGGAAAGACTAGGCCTTTTGCACACTGGTTACACTGCGGAAAGAAAAATGACCGTGAGGGAGAGGACTGACCATTTTCCAGCAGTCGTGGAAATGTAGTCTGGCGTAGACCCCTCCGCATATTTTTAACTCTAGAAAACTCCATCTTTCGGCATAACTTGTGTTTTCGTTTGACAGTTTAGAATTTATACTTTAGAATCATTAGAAGCTATAAAATATCAAATTTAAACATATATTAGAGATGTTACTACTAGTAATATTCAAAATTTTAAATAGCCTAGTTTAAATTTAACATTGTGAAATTTTAATGATGCTAACACAGTAAGCGCAATTATGACGATTGCATGGTGTTGCGCCAAATTTGGTTTCTAGTTTAGGCGTGTTGTGTGTCAAAAAAGGTTAAGAACCTCTGGTGTATTAACTCTTCCGTTGCTCACGTTCTTTGGTGTGACTGGCTTACCTTTTCCATTTCCACATCCAGAGAAACTACTTTACACAATTAGTGAGAGTTGGGTGATGGGAACCCATGCTATTCTCCAACTCCTTGACTTCTTTGTAGAACCGTAGATGTCCTTGTTCAAACCTTTTTAATTGTAGGCCATTGGAAATATTTTCCAGCAGGTGGCATGCGAGGGCATCGAAGGCTCGCAAGCAAAATGGGAGTGGGACTCGAGGGGTGTACCTTGGACCCTTGGTGAGCCTTCCCCAGAAATGTTTTGCGAAAATATATTTTGAATTTAGTGCATTTTGAAAGCCTACAAACAGTCAAATTAGGTTTACAAAATAAATCTTAATTTGTTTAAAAATTTGTTTATTGACTTGCATGTCATGTCAGTATTTGCATAATAGTAGTCTATTATACATCTATAAAAAAATTCAACAAGAATTTATAAACTTGAGGTTAATGCAGGTCAATGAGTCAGCCAAAAAGATCCAAAAATGTCTGAGAGACCCGCTGGCTCCTTTACAGATAGTTCATTCATAAGTAAATGTGGAGCATCAAGAAATTCACAATGGCACAATGAGTCACTAAATACACATATACTTGATTGACTATGAAATGGTTAACGGAAATAGCAGAGCCTCTCCCTGTTAATACATGGTAATTATGATCATAATAGTGTGAAATCATCATAAAGTCAAGCATTTAACATCCAAGAATTTTGATCTCTATGAGTCATAAACATCACACAAACTCTTAAGCCTGATGATGATGATGATGATGATGATGATGATGATGCTGATGATGATGATGCTGATGATGATGATGATGATGATGATGATGATGATGATGATGATGATGATGATGATGATGATGATGATGATGATGATGATGATGATGATGATGAGTTCTCTGCTCGAAGGCAGATTCATTGGCTTTTACTCCCCTGTGATGAGAAGATGTAAAGCCTAAAAATTTAAGCCTAAAAGTGAAATTTTTAAACTTTTTCTCAAGTACCTGGTGAAGTCTATAGGCTTGGCTCCATGGGCCAGAAAAGCAGCTGCTATTTCCAGACTTGACTTGTAAGAGTGCCATCCATGCTGTTGATTGATGATGCTGATTGGTTCATTGGATTAAATTGGATAAATTTAGGAAACTGACAGATCTGCCTGCTTCTTATCTTTCAACTGTAGTTAGCTGACGCTACCCATTCCTGGTATGAGTCAAGCACTCAGTATGCTCTGGAGTCTGCTGGTCGAACTTGTGATGTACCGGTACTAGCATCTGGAACTTTTTATACTGGATTTAGTGGATTAGATTAGATTTAATCATTTAATCAGATGACACCAGCTGTTTTCAATGCCAGGGCTCATCAATGGGGAGGTGTGAGATACTGATGGGTTATGTCATTTGGTTGGGGCATGCCAACTAACAGACTGTACTTCCAGAAGCCAACAGGAGGTAACCAAGATGAAAGATGTTGCCAGTCTTTCTTTGAACTGTTTACTGTGCTGGGCAAGTAGTTTGTCCTCCATTTAAGTGTTTCAATCCGGATTGATAAGGATTGTAATTTGATCAGTGCTTAAAACCTGAAAAGAAGTACATGGGCACCACTTACCTTTCCAGGCTGTGCTGGCCAAATAAGTGGCAGGACTGTGTTCAGGTGTGAAAATAAGTGCAGATGATTTGTGTTCATGACCGTCCAGTCATACTTCTTATCATTCTGTGTAGATCGTTTTTTTACTGGAGCTGTTGAATTTGAATCGAGTTTATTCCAGATTTTTTTGTGTGGTCATTATTTTTAATTCATCCAATTGTAATTGTTCTAACACAGGGGACTGATGGTGACTACGCCACGAGTGTGGGTTGCTGGAGGACAAGAAAATGTCTGCATTGTGTCCCATGCTTTGATACCTGAAGTACTCTGTAATATTCAACTTCAAACACCCAACAACAATGCACAGACCATTGTTCAGAAGAATGTAACAATAGCCTCAGGTTGGTGATGTCAAATTGAAACATTTGCATATAGAATAATACTTTGCTACAAGGTTGTACTAAAATGAGGTCGTGTTCAGGTTCGATATTAAATCTGCTATGAAATAAATCTGATCCTGCCATGCTAGGATGCACATATGACTGTAATGTATGTGATGAGGATACACTTTTTAATACTCTGACTTCTGCTTATCTTTATGGGCGTTGTTTATTCACAGTATGAAAGCATCCAGGGACACTACAGTGCACAACTACACTGTGTCCAGTAAAGTGACCCACGTTGTAAATATAAAAATTAATACTGTAGTAAATATTTATCGATTTTCAAAATTAAGACATCGCTTTGATCCTGACCTACTTATCAATAAATTTGTAATTTCTTAAATATGACCGGTGAAATATTTCGTTATGACTACGTTGTTAAAATAACAACTTTTAAAACAACAATGAACATTAGAAGACAAAGAAGACAAAGTTGCTATGGCTTTTTCTGGGTAAAAACATCATAACTCAAGGAAGTTTATTAGGATGTTATAGACCGAGCTGCCCGGAAAAAATTATGATATCGAACAAGTGCAAGAGCTTGTCATTATGTCGTTATTATTATATGACTGGAACTTTTATATTTTTACCAGGATTAACAGGGTGTTTGAATTTTAAAAATTTATGAATATTTTCTACTGGTATATATATTTTCCTATTTACAAAATGGGTTCCTGTTTCCCGGACGTAGTGTGCACATATAAATGGCCAGATATTAGAGCATGAATGTCTTATCCTGCCAAACTATGTCTGTGCCTGGGTGTGCAGATAGGAGTTTAGGATGTGATGCTGATTATTTCAAATGGACCTGTTAATTGTATTTGTGATACAGTAATGGTATGTAATGCTGTGTAATAGGAAAAGCCTTTTTAATATTTGTCAAAACTTAAGTGTTTTCGGGAAGTCCTGAATGTTTTAATGGAAGCAAAACGAGAGCAGGAAATGAAACTGTTTTGCAGATTATAATTATGTGTGTGATCTTGCTTCCTCTGATATGATTGTCATTCAGGATGTGCTTTGCTAATTTATCTCAAATTGCTCTGCAGATTGTGTTACTCTCCAGTTTGGGATCAAGTTTGCATGCTTGTGTTTTGCTATGTATTTACTCAGCCACTTTGCAGTGTATGCAGCTAGTTTAAGCAGAAGCTTTCAATTTGTATATAATAGTGTGAGGATACTGAGGAGGTAACTGGACAAAATTAGCAGCATGTAGTGAATCTGTTCTGTGTTCCTGTGCTGGCAGCTAATCTGCTTTTGTGCCATGCTCTGATCTTCTCCCGTTTGCTTTCCTATCAATGGTTGTCCATTTGATGCCTTTTGATATCGGATATGCTACCACTGGTTATTTTCCTCTCACTTCTTTCCGTGTCTGGATACTCTTTTCTTAAGTCAATGCACACACAGATAGCCCTAGCATGTACTGTTTTTGTGTAGGCCTAAGTTGAAAACAGGACCTCTGTGAGATTAACTAGTGTCGTAAGGGGGTAGTGGAAATTTGCCATTGTTACCTCACTGACCCTTGTACATTTTGTTATCATGAAGCTCTTGTGCTTCTGCTGAGTACACTTGTTTTCTGGTCTCCCTCTTTTGGCTCTAAAGTGCCTTGTTTTCGTTTTTGGCTAAGCGCAAGAAGTTACATTTTTTTAACAAATTGATGCAAGGTGTGGGATGGATGATTGAATAGTCTACATTGTTGAAACAACAAGAAAAAAATTCAGCCCAGGTCTCAATGACTAAAAGAAGTTGATGACAATTTAATGACTAAAGTAGGTCGTCCAATGTCCGCAGACCTAATAACCATGCTTGCAGACGAACTGTATTACAGGATGTTACCATTAGAATCGTGGCCAATTTGCATGCATTTAATTATATGAATGAAACGTGGTATACAAAACTGATGTTTCGTCCGAGAATGTCCAATTACATGTACCTTAAAATTCCATCTCTTTGAGTATACTTAAATAGTTGGTGCAGCCCAAGAGATCATCATAAGTAAACTCTAGACCTAAATCAACATTAATTTTTTGCATGCTACATAAATTATGTTTGTTCACAATGGCTATAATTATTCCATCAAGATTTTATGAGGTAGTAAATGACAATTATTTGGCATTAATCAAGGTAGGATTTATGATATAGTAGGTGACAATTGTCAATTATCACAATCAGGTGATAAATATTCCTTAACAGCTTTGTGTGTACCTATCGGTAGCTTGCAATGGTCATTATAATGTATATTTGTCTTTATTATGAATTAATTATGTTTTATATATAGAAAACATGTGCTACCAGTTATTGGCTGTGGTGATTGGATTGCAGAACATCACATTACTTTCGTCATTTTGTAAAATATGGTTTTGAGGGTCATACTATTCATGTTTCATACAACTTTACCTTGCCGTAATCCTTCCCGTACAGGACTGCACATGACATCGGGCAATGCTCCTTCTCCAATCTCATCCGCCACTACGACAGTGTCTTCCCACGTCCTTTCCGGGTCAATATGAATTAGCTTTCTGCATTGTTTTCTGTTACTAAACTTGTTTTACCTGGTAGGATGCAAGCCCACCGCATAACCCTCCTCCTTTATCCAGGCTTGGGACAGCACTGACTACCCTTAGGGGTGGCTTGTAGCGGAGTTATTCACCTTTGGCTTACATTTATTATTCTCAGTGATATAAGGTTTTGAATATATTGCAAGCATGCCTTTTCATCATTTTTATTACTGAATCCAAACTCTCAATTTTTTTTATGTCAGCAAACGTCTATTTGACACTTTTGTCCTTAATTTTTTCATAATAATAATTTAATAATGGCGACAATTTCTATTTTTATTTTCTATGCCATAGTCATTGCTCAGTGATTAGGTTCGTATCTTCGGTCATGATGCTCGACAGTATTTGCCTGCCTGACTCTCCGGATCCTGACCTTATGCCTATCGATTTTGTTTTGACTAAGCACCTATGATTAAGCTGGTTCTTCTTGTGACTTAGCTTTTGTGGGCGCTGTAGAATTCTTGAGATTACGATTACGATAAAAAAAATGCTTTTACAGATAGAATCTGTTAGTAAAAGGCAGTTCTTGCTTGTCGACTGCGTTAATTCTTTATGAAAAACTTTTTATTTTCTCGTTCTTTTGTCAATTGACTTTAGCTTTTCAACAAACTTTGCAGACATTGTTTTATTTCTGATGTAATGGAAGTGTCTGTGGTGACTGTTGACAGGTGGCAGCATCTGTATCGAGGTGCCAGTGCCGAAGAATATTTCTACATCAACTGCTAAGCTTCTTGTCAATGCAGCGTCTGTGGATTCCAGCAACGAGTATAACTTCACGAAGTCTGCCGATGTCAACATCCAAAGACCAACTCAGATGACATTTATTGAGACAGATAAACCTATTTACAAGCCAGGCGACCTAGGCAAGTGGCAAATGATTCCAGTATAAGACTTTGTAGTACATTGTGTGGGGGACATTTGGCAGAATGCCTGCTTAACACGGAGAAAGTATTTACTGCTCAGTGGTTTATGGCCATTGGCAACTTAGCATACATACCTTTTCATTGCAGCAAATCACCAAACAAATACGGTGTGTGTAATGGGATTTTATCTAAAATTCGTTACAGAGCTAATTGATGCAATTTAGATTATCATTGGAAAAAAAGACAGTGCCATGGAAGCGGCTGTTTAAATTGGGGTAACACTCAAAGCAACATGTTATGAAAGTTGTTTAAAAAAAATAAACAGGAACATCAGGGCGAAAGAGTTGTGGACTTGTGGAATGGTTTTGATGTGAGTAGGGTCTTTATGGACACTGTCAGGGTATTTTAGAAGCTACCGGCAGTATGGAAAGGTTATTGGTATTTTAGGTGCTAATAAGGATAGAATGTCCCCTGAAGTGGATAAAACTTTTGTGCTTTATGAAAAGGAATGTATTAATTTAGAGAAATTATAATAGATAATGCAAGCATCTTGATGATAATAATGTTATAATAATAGTGATAATGATGATAATAATAATAATGATATTATTATTATTTATTATTTAATATGATAAGCTTTCATGCTAGCCTGTGCTAAACTGGAGCATATTTTTGGCTCTCTTGGCTGCATTTTTTTTTATCCGTAACCGAAACACAGCTATGATATTCCAGCAGATTCAGCGCCTTTCTTGTGTCTTGCATTCTTCTACGACAGCTGTTAACATCTTGGATTTGAGATCAATATGGAACTCAGGAGCAGAACAGTTTAATGACATGTTAGGGTGTATGTACTCTAAAACCAGCTTGAAAACCAAAGCAACTTGCTGTTATAGGATTAAACTTCATAACTTTATCTCTTGGTCTTTGTCACACACTGAATTTGCAAACATTAAAGTTGATTTGTAAAGTTAAAATGAAACCTATCGCTTTATCTTTTTGTCATTATGCTGATATTGACATTTGTACTTTTGCAGTTTCTGCCAACAAGAGGATCTAGCCTTCTAGAGAATTTTAGAGGATTCTATTGCACATGACAAGTTGTAAATGTTAAAAGAACAGTTTTGACGACATTTGTTATTTTGCGTTTTTTAGTAAAAATCAGAATTCTGACTTTGAATGGACCGGCCTTAACAATACTAACAGGCGATGTAAGTTTTCTTTTTGATGTACTTTCTATTTCTTTCTTTCTTTCTTTCTCCTCCGTCAAGTGTTCACCGACGATGAGGCTCTAACAAAACTTCTCCATTTCGGCCGGTCTCTTGCGAGTTCTATTGCCTTTCTTAACTCCATTCCTCTGTCTTCTATGTCCTCCAGTACGTTATCTATCCATTTCTTCTTTCTATTGAGATGTTCTAAAAAATGTTTTTCTGCAGACTCAATGTACACATACTGCTAATCAACAGAAAAATTATAATCTAATGGTGTATCATTATCTGGTATCTATAGGTATGATGTGCATAGTGTGCCTGCCACTGGTGACTTTTCTAGCTGAGCTATCCTTTTTTACTTGAGCAATTTTTGCTCTGTGATAAATGTTCTATTTCTAAGACCTTTAGCTTCATGAGGCTGGTACAGAGTGCATCTCTGGGATTTTTAAGGAGGGGCGGACAGGGCAATATCAAATTTCAGTTATATTGCAATATTATCCTTGGTTGGAAACGAGTCAATAACAGATTAACTGCACCATGATTCGGATGGTACTTTTTTTTGTCTTTATATACATGCATCTGAAAACAGAGGGGCTTGTTGCACTCTCCATTCTTTTTCTCTCCTAGCTCTTATTGCCTCCCTTCTCATTCATTCTCTTTTCTTTAGTATGTAATATATGTATATATATATATAATTGTCTATGCCAGTAGTTTGATCATGTGGATAGAGATACAGTCTGATGCACATTTAAGGCATATGTACTATTGAGTGTTTTTACATTGCATTTGTGTTACAGGACTTTCAAAGTAGAAGCCAATGCCTATAAGTTAAAAGTTCTTCCGTTGGTTCTATCCATTGTAAATGTAAATGTAATCGCAAATTTATATAGCGGCTGTGTTATGGCTTCGACCCTGAGGGTGAGATCCTTCACCACCGCTACTCCACGTTTATATTGCGACCGAGCCACCCGCAGTAAAGATCCGAGAAATTAATCTCTGACCGGCCGGGAATCGAACCCGGGCCGCCGGCGCGGCGAGCGGGCTACCAACCCACTCGACCACCGAGGATCTCAGTACAGTTGCTTTGTTACACATCTAATTGGAAGCTAATGTTAAGTAAAAGCAGTTATTGCAAGGAAGAAACTTCGGTACTATTGCTATTTTTACTGCGACGTGCTCTGCTGTAATCTTTATTGTAACAGCAGCAGTGAAATACTGATTTGCAGTATTCTTCTTCGTCTTCTTGGTCTCTCCTCTGTTAAGCATCCGCTAATGATGAGGTCTCAACATGACGTTTCCAACTCGCTCTGTCCCTGATCCCGCTGTGGACAAGATCAAGGACAGAGCAAGATGGAGACGTCATGGTGAGGTCTCATCACTGGCGCACGCCCAACAGAGAAGAAGAAGAAGAAGAAGAAGAAGAGGAAGACGAAGAGGAACAGGAACAACAAGAAGAAGAAGAAGAAGAAGAAGGCTATGCTGTAAACAGTATTTCACTGCTGCTGTGCTGCTGTTACAATAAAGATATCGCCACATCTTCACAATGCCATGTCCAATTGTCCATCCTTTTTAATTGTTCTGATGTGCTTGAATGGCCTTCCTCTGCAACCAATGTTTCCTGTAAGCTGTAGTCTGATTGGACACACAACAGATTTGTGTCTCTGCACACAGCAAAATTTGCGAAGAATTATTCAGGCATACAGACATACATACATGCATGCATACGTACATACATATGCACTTACGTACATAAGTACATACATACACAGGGACGTATACATACAGGTATTTAAGCTTGAACCATGTTTAATTGTATTGTAGATTCCGTTGGCTTATGTTGAAGATCCCTCAAAAACACGCGTAATGCAGTGGTCAAATGTCTCCACTGTAACTGGTAGGAAGATTTCCATCTTACTGGTTTACATATAGCATAGTTGAAAATCTGTTAAGTCCATTAATTTGTGTGAAAATACCACTTTAGAGCAGTTGTTGAACAGAACTTGTTATTGCTTTTGCTTAAATACATATGAAACTTTGACGGTAATGTGTGGCCATTGCGAGTCGATTGTACTGCCATTTGTTTTGACTCTCGCAATTATTGGGTCAATTGTTGGTCACCTTTTGCCATCAGCTGGCACAATACAGTCTTGCGTTGGACTCAATGACTATGTCTACCATGATCTAATACATTTCCGTTATTATAGAGAAGTGGTTAATAAATAGTGGCACAAGTACATGAGGTATTGGTTTGTGTGATGGAGAAACCTGTGTTATGACTTTTGTGGTTACTTGCGCCGTTTTCAGGCCTTGGTAGCCTGGAGATGCAGCTGTCCGATGAACCCCGACTGGGTGAATGGACCATTAAAGCTTCAGTCAAAGGCGAAGTGCCTTCACAGAAATTCACTGTCGAAGAATATGGTAAATCGAAAAGCTCTATATTATTTATTTACAATTTTCGTGCAGCTGAAAATCTTTGCAAATGTACTAAATACTCGATTTTGAATATGAAGCAACAATTTGCAAGTTTTATGTTCAGTGATTTTAATTTACACCTTCGTACAACATTAATAAGACATTAATAAATATTTATTTTTTGTTAAATACATATGTTATCCATTAAAAAACTAAAGTATATTTAAACTGTTGATTTGAAAATGTTGTGGAATAAAACAATAGAATAATTGCATCGCCTTTGCTGTCACGATGAGTTGAATATTGTAAATAGATAGCAAGTTTAAAAGTAGGTCTAACACCTAGTCTAACTAACGGACTTCCACCATTGTGAGATTGTTAGACTGCGCTGTTTGCAAATTGTTCATTTTAATAATAATTGTTGTAATTGCAATCATAAAAATTGCAGATGCAGCTTTTATGATGCACTTCACATTTTTAGGAGTTTTCTCTGCTGTCATATTTTAAAAATAAAATCTTTCATCATTTTGAACAGTTCTACCGAAGTTTGAGGTGGCCATTCACCATCCATCTTACCTGTATGGCGGATCTTCTTTGGTAAAATGGAAGGTTTGTGCCAGGTGAGAAATTATTGCTGTATAAAGATATGTAGTCAAGATGGGTTTTGGCCTATATCAATGAAATACTAACAAAGTTTTTTTTAGATGGCTCAGTTGTGTAGCATTAATGAAGAAGGGAAGAAATCCTGGTCCTTTCATACAATGCTTCACCTCCAGTCTGCTCAACTCTCATAATTCATTAATTTAGTTAGTTGATCAGACAAGACCATTGTTATAGTGCTATTATCAGTGGTGGGGCCAGGATTTTAGTTTTGGGGGGCTGAATCCTCGCGGAGGAAATGTTCATTTTTCATCCAAACAGTCCAAAATTTCTGACGACTTTTTTTTAGTCATCCGGTCATAATCTCGTAAAAATTTTCCACTTCCATCCGCCAAAATTTCTGACGACTTTTTTCTAATCATCCGGTCGAAATCTCATGGAAATATTCCATTTTCATCCGCCAAAACTTCAGTTTTACATGTCAAAAATTGGGATTCGCCTTTTTAGGGTGGGGGGGGGGCTTAACCCCGGATGTCCTTGTTGGGGGGGCTTAGCCCCCCTGTCGCCGCCACTGGCTATTATCGTTTGCCTGTTCTGCTTCAGACTGTAACTTTAAAAGCCATCTGGTATTAGGCTGCATTTGAACTTGTTCTTCCCAGTCTTGCTGGGTTTATTCTTACTACAAAGCCATTAGTTTCAATGCTAATTTTAGCTGTTGATATGTTCAGCATCTTTAATGAAAGGTGATATCATCCTCGCATGCCCAAATGAAACCAATATATTACTCACATTCCTATATGGGACCTGTGAATTTCTGGCAGTTTATGTGAAGATTTCAGTTTGACCTCCACTTTCATACTTGGAGGCCATTAACACTTTCTCAAATACGGTACGTGACCTTGGTGTCCTGTTGGACCAAGAGCTCACATTTACTCCTCACATTCACCGACTTGCTCGAGACCGCTACTATCAACTGCATCAGCTTCGCACAATTGCTCGTTCACTAACATCTAGTGCTGTCACCACTCTAGTCCATTCCTTCATTACTTCCCATCTTGACTATTGCTCCTCACTCTACTCTGGCCTCCCATCCAATCGAATAATGTGCTTAAACAGTCTTACGCTCTGCAGCACGTTTAATTGGACATATCTCTAAATTTGATCATGTGTCCAGCTATATGCTGGAGACATTACACTGGCTTCCTACTCGGCAGCATATTGAATTTAGGATCACTGCTCTAGTTAGGCAATGCCAGCTTAGAATTGCCCCACACTACTTGCGAGAGCTTTGTTGCTCCACTAGTACCCAAGACCACCGCCCCCTCCGTTCTGCACAGAAGGGATTGCTCTTGGTCCCATTTGCACGAACTGCAACGATGCAGAATAGAGCCTTTTCTGTGATCGGCCCAGTTGTCTGTAATGGGCTCCCACAGAAGCTGCGTCTACTTCCTGGGGTTATTACTGAAACATTTTTTATTAAACTCAAAACTGTTCTTTTTTGCCATGCTAGAGTCGGGAGCGCTTCTGAGTAGTGCCCTTGAAGATGCGCTATATAAATTCTTGAATGAATGAATGAATGAATGAATTAATGTGTCTATTTATGACAGCCCTGCATCCTAATGGCATGAGGTGAAGTCCTTCACAGTGCTCAAAGAAATTCATAAATGTGATATATATTGATTTTCAGGTACACTTACGGACAGCCTGTTAATGGCAACGTCAGCTCAAGCATCTGCCTTTTTCATTATTATGGACGAACCGCGTGTCAGGTTCTGAATGCCACAAAAGTATGCACTTCTATAAATATACATCAACAGTTTAATGTAATGTGACATTAAATTCACTTTTTTCATATGTGCTGGTTTACTACTTCCATAACTGTGCTTGTTTTGCACAGACCCTCGTGGGTGCTGAAATCAGGCACTCCAGCATTCTGCTCAATACTGTTAAGTGGTTGTAGACATGCCTTAGATGCGGACTTAAATTCATACACACATATACACATGCTTATATGGGCCGGTATCAATGTAGATTTTTTCACATCACAGTTCGATGTCTGTCCATTCTTTGCCCACTGAGCTAACTATTTACGTAAATATTTTTGGAAAATTTTAATAAAAATTTTAGATGTGTGTGTGTGACTGTGTGTGTGTGTGTGTGTGTGTGTAAGATATGCAGATGACTGTGGTTTCTATATAATGTATGTGCACTTGTTATAGCATCCTTCAAGAGTCTACTCAGAAGCACTCCCGACTACAGTGCGGACACTGCATGTTTCATGCCATTGCGCTTGAGCAATTGCGAGTGAAGGACTTGCTCAAGGTCCCTATGAGGCGGCGTGGGGGGGGATTCGAACCTGCAACCTCTGGCTGTAACGCAATGAACATACCCACTACACCACAATTGCCTCAATCTACTGAGCTACTAAACGTTCGTGTATATTGTATCATGCGTGTGTGCATACTGTTGACCATTTCAGCTGGAAGATGGGTGTGCAGAGTTCACCGTCAAATCTTCGGATATTCAAATGAGTACGCCCATGTGGGACACTACAGTAAAGTTTTCTGCTGAGGTTAAAGAACGTGGAACAGGTTAGGACTCTTAAAAGCGTTCATTTATGAGTCAGAGATCATTTTTCTCTAGTCGTTGATGCAGTATACTTAGATGTGGTTGGGTATTGGGTAAGTTGTGCAGATTTGTATGTGCACTTGTTATAGCGCCCCCTTCAGGCTCTCTACTCAGAGGCGCTCCCGACTGCAGAGCGGACACTGCATCGGAGTTTCACGCCGAAGCGCTGAGCAATTGCGAGTGAAGGACTTGCCCAAGGTCCCTACGCGGCGACTTGAGGTTTATTCGAACCTCGAACCTTCCGGTTTCAAGGCAACGACGCCACCATTACACCACCGTGCCCAACAATGTATTGCGTATAATCCATTGAGGTTATGGTTTGGCCGTAAGTCTAACTAAACTATAGTTCTGTCAGAACTTTTTGATGGTATGAAGGATTTTAGGTAAATTTGCCAGAGGGGTTCTCAGTAGTGTAGTGATTGGCACACTGGAATGTCAATCGACAGATGGAGGGTTCAGATCTCTCTGCCAGGGCAGAAAGTTGGTTTGAGGTTTCTGTTCTACCTGTGTGGCCTATCTAGCCAACACAACCGTAATGAGAAGCCTACTCTTGCTGTGCATTGTCAGGACGAAGGTGAGGCAGAGGCAGGGGCAGATACAGAAATTTTCGAAGGGGAGAGCCAAAATTTTTGGTGATCTTTGGCAGAAAAATCTGATGCCTTTTTTAGTCGTTTGGTCGAAGAAATGTCTGTGGAGAGAAATGTACCAGTTTTCCCTGTTTTTTAGTCATCAGTCTTCCCAAGCAATAATAATGTACTATGGCCTGCTGAAACCAAATGGAGGAAGGGGCCACGTCCCATGCACTTTTTAAATAGGGGGCATGGCCGGATTGGCCCCCCTGGATCCGCCCCTGGGTAGAGAGGACTTGCCATCCTCCCTCATGTGCAGAGGCTAAGAAAATAAATTTGCTAACACTTCATTCCCTTGGTTAACTCACAGGACGGCCTTCTTCTTTCATGAAGTCAGGTAGAAAATATATGCAGACAATGTCTCCACTTTATAATGTTTTTATTGGGGAAAGCGGTGTTGCTGTTTATAAAGTTTTCCGAAGCATATTTGTCTTACAAGATTATCTTTTTTTGTTAACAGGTGTGAAACTGAATTCAACTTTTACGGCCAACGTGCACAATACTGCATATCAGCTGAAGTTCATTCCCGATGATTCTGGTTCCCTGCATTACAAGCCTGGCTTACCTTATTATGGAATGGTACTGTGATTTGCTCATATTTTATATTTTGTCTCAAAAATTAAGATCAATCTATGACACAGAAATAATCGGTTCAATTACTTGACTCTACAATATGCAAGCTGCAGATTGAGCCAAGTTAATTTGCCATACAGGAAAGAGGTTGGCTGCTCCTTTAGGTTTTTAGTTTTACATCTTATTGTATCACATACATTTGACTTCAGATGTACTAGGTCAAACTGCTTAATCTTTGCTGCAGTGATCCACAATATTTTACAGTGCTCTTTATAATTTCTTTTGTATAATTTTTTATCTTTTAATAGGGTCAGGTGACTCGCCCGGATGGTATGCCAGTTGCTGGGGAGGTGGTCCGGATACGAACAGAGGCCAGAAAAAATGGAGACTACAATGGCAACGTCACATCTTTTCCAGTTTTTGACCTTACAACTGATGAAAATGGAAAATTTAAATACTTTCTACCAGGCACATTCACCAGTCAAGATGTGAATTCTATCTCCCAGCATGTGCGTAAAGCAATTTTTATTATGAGTAATAATGATAGGGGATCTCAAGTACCTCGGGTAAAAAATAAAGTAAACAATTTCTATGGCGGTGTAACGCAGATTACTAGGGCACCTAGCATACAACTAACAGCAGAATAGGCCTTACGAAATAAATGGAAATGTTTATTACTGTCATAATTTTTTTTTTTACCCAAGATAGGCTATTATAATGATCGGTCAGGTGTTATTATTTTTTTTATTGCAATTGCTGATACTAGTAGTTATGTTATTATTTTTTTCATCGTGCTACAGGTATATGTCTTTTCAGCTGAGAGAAATTATTAGGAATACTGCAATGGCTAATCTGCTGATGTGATTGTGAGATTTATTCTGTTTGCATTGCTAAACTCAGTGATGTTCATGCTTCTGTTAAACAATATCAATGATATGTAAGATAGAATCCAACCAATCCCAAATAAGATGTAGGATATGAACCAAACAATCTCAAATAAGATGTAAGATATAATCCAAACAATCCCAATGAAATGTAAGATATAATCCAAACAATCCCAATGAGATGTAAGATCTACTGGTAATTCAGACAATTCCAATGAGATATTTAAGATATAATCCAAACAATTCCAATGAGAAGTAAGACATGAGTGAAACAATCCCAAAGAGTTGCAAGATATAATTTAAATAATCCCAATGACTTTGCAAGATATAATCCGAAGTGTGATGATGAATTTCTCAGAGCGGTGCTGTTTGTCTATAATTGATTTAACTAATTTTGTGTCTTGTTACAGATAACCACAGAAGAAAAAGAGTTTGAGGGGACTAGGCATAGATCACTAAGAGAATCACAAACGCTCAAGGCATGGTATTCACCAAGCAGTAGTTTCCTCCAGATTGAACCTTTTGAGGGCATTGCTTCATGTCGATCTTCACTCTCACTGCCAGCTGTCTTCGTAATGGGAAATTGGTCAAGTTCGCCTCTGACGTTCCATTTTCAGGTTGGTAAATTCTAGAAGTTCTGTGATTTCCGAAAAGAATATCGTGCTTTCTGATGTTTCTAACCTATTGTTAAACTAAATGGAATTGCTGTGTCTCACTGAGTCTAGTAACATTTATTACTAAAGTTGAGGATCATTTTTGTGCACTAAATCCCAGATAGCGGTTATGTGCTATCTTTTTGAAGATTATTATGGGATAATGCAACGAAAAGTCCTCCTTGTCACATAAAAGTTTTAGGATGTTATTTTGCTAATTTGCCGAACTCCTTGTTGGAGAAAATAACTTGTGGTTTCTCATTTTCATCGTCTCTCCATTCCCGCCATCTTGCTGGACTAAATTGGTCATGACATCAACCACGGAAATGCTCCCTGTAACTGATAAATGACCAGGGACCTTGGATACACTTGTATTTGATATGTATGTGTGTATCGTTCATGTGTTTCATAAGGCTATGGTAGAATATCTGATGAGATATCGCAGTAACTCAATCACATGAAGAATAAAGTTCTGAATAACGTTTGAGTTCATAACATATGATATCATGATCATGTTTTTGCAGTTGATAACAAGAGGAGACATTGTTCATGCTGGACAACTCACAGTCTCACCTCCTGATCAGAATGTGGAAAGTGAGTACCGGTAGTAATTCTTCTGACTTTTACTCAATTTTGTTATTCTAGTGATCGCCAGTGGCAGTGATTAAGTCTTCACGATATAGACCTACTTCGCTTCTTGTTGAGACCATTGAAGACATTTGGTGCACGCTTCTTGTTTGATATTGATAGCTGATGTTCAAAACGATGACAGTATTATGTATAAACCATAACAGTATTATGTATATAATATATACATAATCTTCTTTACGTTCTCTGCCCTCAGGCAGGTTCATATTTCCAGTAACGCCATTTTTTGTTTGACATCATTTTCAATATAACTCGGGATAAGTAGGGAGGTGGTTTCCCGTTGCCTTCCTCTCGGTGTTTTTACCAAGCGACACCCACTCGGCATTGATGCCGTCCATCGTCTGTCCTACTGTTATATATTATATGTTTATGCAATTTGTTTTATTACCTTTTCAGTACATTACTAATGCACTGATTGCACAATCTGCACGATATTAAATATAATTAAGACAGAAATGCCATTAATTAGCAAGGAAACGATGGAAAAGAATTCTAGGCGAGTGACTTGGTCACCCAAACGCACAAGTGGAGCCCAACCAACAGACTGCCACATACAGTTGACTGATGGCATCATGTTTGAAGTCTCTGGACCAGACTGCATCGTTGACATGGGGTGACAATAGGTGTTAGCATTGGCAAAACATGTTAGGCTTCCTCAAGCAGAAGAGGCCACCGGCCGGGTTGCATGTTGTATTCCTTGCCTGCCAGTCGGGGTAGATCATTGCTCCGCTAGTTACTAACAGTTGAGGTCACTCCTAAGATCTGGGTAGCTTTCCTCTGCTGAGAGGAACATGGTTTTGTTGTAGAGATTGTACTACAGTGCTCTTAGTTTCAGCACTTGAACAGAGAATGCCCATCCTTACAGTCATGTAGGCCTACTTGGCCAAGAGGAAAGTTATCCAACTCTCCCATTTGCCTCTGAATACATTCTGGCTTGCGCTTTTTAGTTTCCATTGACCTCTGTTACGTTTGAGATGCAGTTCATAAGAGCTCTGTTGTTCACAGAAACTTATTAAAACATCCTGACAGTTGATCAGCCGCAAAAACACCTTATTTGGGTGAACCATGAGATTGAAGTTTGGGGACTGGATCATCAGCTAACGTCTTTAGAATAGCACAGAGTCCACTTCATACCTGTAGATCCTCATTGTTTCGTTTGCTACCAACCACGCTAGTGACATGCTCATTCTGAACACTAACCCGAAAGATGTCATTTTAGAGCAATGACAGATAAAATTGAGCGAGTCATGCACATATTCTTTTAGACGTTAATGCTTTGATCACAAGTTTGATGTTTTGTTGTGCAGATAATGGAAACAAAATGCTCAAATTCAACATTACATTCACTGTTACTCCAAGAATGAGTGGATCCATGAAAGTTCTCATTTTCACAGTTCTTGCAAGTGGTGAGACTGTGGCAGACAGTATGCTGATCATTGTTGAACAGTGTTTCCACAACCAGGCAAGTTTATAATAATAATAATAATAATAATAATGACAATTTATATGGCGCCGTAACGCAGCCATACCACTACAAGGGCGCCTCACAAAAGTTTATGTTTGACATATGTAGAATATTGTAGATGGTAGCAAACATTCTTTATTAGCAAATGAGAAGCACGACATGGTGTAAAACGAACTGCATGGGATGGAACGAATACATGCGTGCTCAAATCGCTTGCGATATTATGAGCAAATTATAATCAACAGACGTGTTTGACTCCTCATGGAGTACTGGTACTAAAAATACTTTGGTTCAAGTGACTAATTTGAAGCATTTTAGATCCAGCTTTTTTATGTATGTGTATCCTTGCAAAGATCATACTCCAATAACTTCTGTAGTGCCACTTTAGTAAATGCTTGAGGCAGCAGTTGATGGTCGCTACTAAGCATAGTTGTCCATGCCATAAAATTTGTATGAATATGGGGATTATTTGTAAAAATTATCTGTTTTCATGTTTCCAACAATTTCTGATTTACCTTTTTCCTGCATAGTCGAACTGAGAACTGTTATTTTCTTTATGCCAGGTATCCATGGGCTTTGCAGATCAGCAAAAACAACCTGGACATCCAACAACTCTTCGACTCTCGGCTGATCCGCATTCATTGTGTTCAATTTCTGTGGTTGATAAAAGTGTGAAGCTTATGGACAAAGGGGATGGTTCTCTATCCAAATCGAAGGTTTCACATTCTTTCTCGGACATATGATGATGTTCTTTCTGTTGTTCTTTTCTCTTTGATACTTTATTTTATAACTAAAAAAATGATTCATGAACTTTTGTTATATGTTTTACTTCATTTCATGGAGTGATATGAGACCGGCTGGCATTTAAATTTACTTTCAATTTGCGTTCTCATATAATAGTCAAGTGGTAACCTTACGTTTTAGGTGTTTGGAATTCTGAAACAGTACGACATTCCCCAGGATCATTACAGCCAGTACTTTGGTGGATTTCGACACGGCGAGGATTGCGCCAAAGTTACTGAGGAATTAGGTTATTAAATTTATTATCTCTGTCAATGTCACTTTTGCATTTGGTTTCTTTTATATTTTTATTTACCCTGCAGTTACATCTTCGACTTTCAACAGGTTTTTTTTAACTTCAAAACTCTGTGTTAGTGAAAGTGACGTGTCCTATAAAAAAATTCCCTGCAGATGCTGACATTTCTTACAGTGTAGCCTATTGGGCCGTTTATACTGTCAGTGTTAATTCCCACTTTATTTTACCTGGCCTGTTTTTCATGCCATATGGTTCCTCTACATTTATGAATTATATAGATTAATGCTTATTTGTGTCTAACCGTTAAATTTCACATTATAGCTGTGTCCATTTTTCTTGACACGATACCCCTTCTTTCATTTTAATGCTGATGCCTTAGTCACTACTTGACTTGCTTGTTGTTATTAGGCGGGTTTCATTATGCCTAGTCATCTGCACATCAAATCAAATTTCATTAATCATTGTATTGTATATGTTACCTTAGACTGGCTTGCTAGATTATACCATGGCATCCGTTGAGACTGAGTCATGTGCAATCTATCCCTAATATTCTGCTTTTTCATGCTTTTGCCAAAATAAACGTTCGAGTCTGCTTCTTCACGAACTGACATAGCACATCTGAAATTTCATCAAAATTATCTTGGTTATTGGAAAGCTTGATCATTGTATGAGTAGGCTATTGCAGTTGTTTTATTGAGACTGAATAATTAATTTTTCAGGCGAAAGTGACCGTCGAGCATTCAGACCTCGAGGACCCAGGTCCAAGCGCATGATTATGTATCCTGGAGTGCAGTCTGAATATGTTGACTCTAAAAGAGCATTCATGGTGAGTGTCCTGTAACAATTTTCTAATACGTAGGCCCAGCATCAGTTCTAAGGGTCTGGTTACATGTCTTGTTTAAGTGTTTTGTATTTAACATTTAATGGAGTTAAAGAAGCCTCTTCTATAGCATTTATGGGACAACCCTACTGGGATGGAGGGCTTAAGAAGTTAGGGCTCAAAAGTGTATTTTGGCATAGTGAATGTTGAAATAACACTGGCTACGGGATTACGTATATTGGCATCCATGCTAATTGTTACATATAAATTTATCGTATTGGACTCTTTGTCAAGGTTCATGTTGCTTGCACATTATGTACTTAACCTCATCGCACTGATTGTTGCTTAATTTTCATAGTAATATACCGTAAATCAACTGTAGCATATGCTTGTACATGTATTTATGTATGTACCAGCTGGGGTACCCAGCATTGCTAGGGAAGTTTCGGTGTTTTATTTGCCCTCTCCCCCCCGGGCCATAGGTGATGGTGCGTGGGGCAGGGTGATCCTGGTCAGCCTCTGTCTACTACTAAGGTTTCAGGACAATAGCTGCGAAACTGTGGGCATGCATTCTGGAGAAACATGCATACATTCTTCTTTATAGATATAGATGTATTGTATGTGTGTGTGCATGCATGTATGTATGTATGTACGTATGTATTGTATATGTGTATTTTTGTATGTATCTTAAGCATTTTGTGGTATTTTCTAAGAGCCTTACAATTGTGCCTCAGTCTTACAGATCCCTGTGAGAGGCAGCCATTTTTATTAAATGTAACCCCTTGTTTTCACAGCCTGCATGGCTTATGATGAGAAGTCGACTATAATTGCATTACTCTATCAAAATTTCCTTTCTTCAATCTCTCGTCTTGTGTTCGAGACCTAGGTGTCACCCTAGATAGTTCTCTTATCTCTCACCATTGCTGAGCACATTGCTCAGCTTACTAGCTCTTCCTACTTCCAGCTAAATCGTCTCAAGGCTATTCGCAAATCTGTTTCATCTCCGACCTTACCTCAATTGTTCACGCCTTCCTCTGTTACAGGATTGACTACTTTAATTCTCTTCTCATTGGTCTCCCCTACATTCTGTTCTCATTGCTGCTAGACATATTACCCATTCTCCTCAATTACCCAGCATCACCTTAATTGTTCACGCCTTCCTCTGTTACAGTATTGACTACTTTAATTCTCTTCTCATTGGTCTCCCCTACATTCTGTTCTCATTGCTGCTAGACATATTACCCATCTTCCTCAATTACCCAGCATTACCTTAATTGTTCAGGCCTTCCTCTGTTACAGGATTGACTACTTTAATTCTCTTCTCATTGGTCTCCTCTACATTCTGTTCCCATTGCTGCTAGACATATTACCCATCTTCCTCAATTACCCAGCATTTCTTCATTCATGACTGAACAATATTGCTGGCTCCCTCTCTGAGCCTATATAATAAATTCAAAACTTGTTCTTATTTTGGTCCTCAAATCTCAGTTGTGTCTTGCTCTGAAGTATCTTTGTGATCTTATACTTGTCCCCCCTCTCTGCCACTTCACTGCGTCCGCATAGGTCCTACGATCGGCTTGACTTCATGTTCCCCTCATCAGGACCGCCATGGCTCAATCCAGATCATAGTACCTGCATAGTACCTCGCTATGGAATGGACTTCCCTGTCATTTCACTTTGTCATCCTCTCTGGCAGTCTTTCCTCATCTTTCTCTCGCCTCATATCCTGTCTTTTCATTTGGGGTTGCACGCACTGGGAGCTCTTCTGAGAATCTCTTCATGAGAAAGGTACTTAATAAATTAACGGTCAAATACAATAAAGTTCAACACAACGCGATACATTCTTGCAATATGCTTTAATACTGATTTGGCAGAACCTTGAATTGAGTAAGTTAGTTTGGAACTTGACTGCTTATGTTTTCTGCTACAGGATGCTGGAATGATTGTCTTATCTGATTTAACTGTTGTGACCAGACCATGTTCAAGACGGCATCCGATATTGCATTCGTATCCTTTGAGTCGTTGGGATGGTGCGCCAGTTGGTATGCCAGGAATGGCGTTTGCAGGTATACTGATTGTTGTTTACTTAACTTAGCAGTGATGCTGATTGAATTAGTATGGACTCATCCATATATCACGTATGCAAAAAATCCTATATTTTTACCTTCCTCTCCCTTGTTGCAACTCGGTACATTTTGCGAACCCTTCCCATGCACATGTACAAATATGCTACTTGACCCCCCCGCTACAAAAGTTACTTAGCTAAAGTCGTCTACAACACTGTTATTTTCCATAGGCTACTATTTATTTGGTTAAACAGCATATTTGCTACCGTAATTAAAATTTTTAACTTTTATGGTTTACTGTTTAGATCGGAAGTTAATTTAATTACCGGTATGATATAATGAAATTCCACCTGACCGCAGCTGTAGGATAATACAGTTATTAATTGGCTAATGTGGGCATCATTATTAGAGATTTACTTTTTGTCAAGGCCCCTCACCTGTATACACTCATACACAAATCGCATGAATCTGGTGACCACCCTTTTCTGCATATGTAATATATGGACAGCTCCCTGTGTTGATAAGTGCATGTATGACGTGTGCGTATTGGGGTGGATCTTTTTTTACTTTGTATCAGAATTCTATGGCAGAATTCTATAGTGGTCAGAGGTTGCCTTTGGTATACATACGTAACTGTCTAAAATCATTTCGAATTTGGACAACAGCTTATTCTTAAGGGCACCCGACGAGATAAAAAAATTGTCTGCACTAGAATAGCAAAATTGTACGGTTCACAGCAGTTTTTAACTAAGTTACGTTTATTCCTTACATGATTTAGTCCAGACACTGAACAAGTAGACTCTGTAGAGCTTGAATTTGGTACGTTGAAAGAAAATTTGTGTTTCGATTGTTTTATCGATACATCAAATGCCATTGCTGCTGAAAATGGACCAGATGGTTTTTGGTCACTGTCTCAACATTTATGTGCATGCGAGACACATAATAATTATTATTTTGAAATGGATTTAAGCCTCTCAGCAGATTTATATTGGCGTTTGTGTAATATGTTGTAATATTTTTGAATCGGGTTTACGTCTCTACACTGTGCTGTCAGTTAACAAAATGGGGTAAAGCATTTCTAATTAGTATTGCATGATCATCCGACTCTCAAGTGACTATAGTATCTTCTTCAATAACAAGTTTAGTTAAGAGTTTACATTTTTTCTTATCTAGTTAAGATATCTGAAGTATAGTTGTAATCATTGTTATCATTCACCTCTTAATTAATAGCAATTGTCGGCCGTTCCATCTTTTTGTTTCACAAGTATGTAGGTGTCCCTATTAGCAGGGTCAGTGATCCCTTCAGGGCCCATCCTTGTGGCCATTCCCATCTGAATATGTGACTTGTAATTTTTTGGCTGTAAAAAGTGATTGGTTGGTTACAAAAATAAAATGATTTGATTTTTTGATTTGAAGTTGCCTCCATGGCCGTAATGCATTGTCAAAGTTTATTCCAATTTTTGCAAATTGTGGCTAAATGCTGCTTGAGTCACACCATCTATAGACCAAAACAGCTTAATAAGCATCGCTCATAGGAAAATTATCAGGTCATAAATCGCTTCAAATGTCCTACTTGGCTATGAGCTTACCTGCCTGCAAGTGTGTCCGTTAATTGTGCGGTGTCTTTTTATAAAAATATAAAATAGGAATATTAACAGAATACTAACGTACATTGTGATATCATAGAGAACTAAGCAACAGCCATGCTACAAGCCTACAAGCAAATATCCACTACTGTACACCAAGACATGGGTCCGCTTTGTATTATAGTGACACCTAGGTGTCACTCTTGATAGTTCTCTTACCTTCACTGAGCACATTGCCAATCTTACTCGCTCTTCCTATTTCCAGCTAAGGCGTCTCAGGGCTATTCGCAAATCTGTCTCATCATCGATCTTTACCTCAATTGTGCATGCTTTTGTGTGTTCCCGGATCGACTATTGCAACTCTGTCCTTATTGGACTGCCTAAGGTTCGCCTAGCTCCTCTGCAATCTGTACTCAATGCCGCTGCTAGGCTCATTGCCCGTCTTCCTCGATTCTCCCACATTTCTACATTCATGACTGAACAACTTCACTGGCTTCCACTCTCGGCCCGTATTCAATTTAAAGTCCTGATTTTGGTCCTTAAGTCTCAAATGGGTCTTGCTCCGAAGTATCTGTGTGATCAGATACACCGCCCCCTTTCTGCTACTTCACTACGTCCTCTTAGGTCCTCTGATCGGCTTGACCTCTTTGTCCCCCGAGTCAGGACCGCCATGGCTCAATCCAGATCATTCGCCTGCATTGGTCCCTCCCTATGGAATGGGCTTCCCCCATCAGTTCGCTCTGCCATACTCTCTGGTAGTGTATCCTCGTCTTTCTCTCGTCTAAAAACTTGTCTTTTTTCTCGGAGTTAAACGCACTGGGAGCGCTTCTGAAAGGCTCGTGCTGCGAGAAGCGCTTTATAAATGGTCAGATAAGATAAGATATATGTGATATGTCATACTTTATTTTGATATGTCCATGATTTTTTGTGTGTTCCTGGACATTTATGTAGCACTTCTTTCATCAGGCGCTCAGTTAGGAGTCATGTTGTGGGTAAATAATGCTAGCTTGTACTAAAAATGCATGAGAAAGCAATGCAGATCGTTGTTAAAGAGTTAACAGACATACAGACGCCAGAAGATGAGAGTGCTTTCTTCACTCAGCGTGGGTACGTCCTTCTCAGCCAAATAATCTAAAATGTAATTCAAGTACTTTTTCCATCAGGCGCTCAGTTAGGAATCTGATGCTGGCTTGTACTAAAAATGCATGAGAAAGCAATGCAGATCATTGTTAAAGAGTTAACAGACGTACAGACATCAAATTCAAAATTATTTATTGTTCTCACAATGAGATGTAATATACAGAACAAGTATAACACAAGTAATAGTCAATAGTCAAATCATTCGACAAAGGATTTAGGAGACTGGTTAGGGAGCAATAGGCACTCCAGAAGGGACGAGTCCCGCTTAGTAGGGGCCTATGTGCCAGGAAGATGTTAATCAGGATGGTGGGGGTGTGACTAGGTAAAGGAACTAACCGTTAATGTAACTATAAAAGATTTATACAGTAGAAATTAAGTAAAAATGCGGGTTAAAGCCTTAACTATGTAGCATAACTAGCAAACACAAACCTACACGCCTACACCTGAAGAAGAGAGTTCTTTCTTCACTAAACTTGGGTACGTCCTTCACAGCCAAATGTTCTAAAAATGTAAAAGCGACAACTTTGCAGTATGAAGCAAACTGCACATTACATTGTGTACTTTGTACTGTCTAATGTCTTCATTGTATTATTCAAAATATGGTGACTTTACTTAGATTATTAACGAGAAACTTTGGTTTGCACTGTCGCTTAGGTCTTAGAAAATGTGTGATTGCTGAATTTAAGATCATTACTGTATTTCTTCTTTTTCTTTAGCAGCATCATTTGAAAGACCGATTCCTTTGGCATCACCAGACAGGGCAGAGGACAATATGAGAATTCCACCACCACCTAGTGCTGACGAAGTTATGCCCATGGTCTTACACCGCTCATTCTTTCCAGAGTCATGGCTGTGGCAGCTTGCTTCAGTTGGGTAACTATGGAACCTCATTTCATTGTTTTTTGACATTATGGCTAATAAATTTGAATGAAAACTAGTTTTAAAGCTTAAATATTTATGGCAACGGTAGTAATAACCTTACATACTTACCAATCTGCTTGTTTCTTGACAATTATTCAGAGTGCTCGGCCAGTAACGTGGAGAGTAAAGACTTGAGCTTAACCTGAGGCAGTTACTGTGTGTAAACCTTGAGCAAGTCTTTCACTCAAATTTGCTGCACCTCTAAGCTTTGGTTGGAGGGCAATATCAAAATTTAATACAGTTGTATTGAATTCTATTGTTTCAACTTGCCTCATTGCAGTATAGTGCACATGTACACATTGCAATCGGCCAGATTGTAACTTACACACTGTTCAATTGTTACGAGATCGTTTTTGTTCAGACTACTGTCATTGTTTCTTCGCTGAAGAAATGTAATATAACCAGTTTTGCCAGCATCATTCACATTATGTGACTGTGACATATTACCAGTATTGAAATGTGTAGTAGTGAAAATTTAATTATTCAGCTTTTGTTGAAGTCAGTGTTCTGACTGTTTCGTATCGCAGTGATTCTGGGACTAATGATATTAGTTTGAATCTCCCTCACACAATTACGGAATGGGTTGGAAATGGATTCTGCACCAATGCGCAGTCTGGTCTTGGCGTGGCATCTCCATTTTCCATCAACGCTTTCCAGCCTTTCTTCGTGTCATTCACGCTTCCATATTCGATGATTCGTGGTGAGAGGGTTGGCATACCTGTCTCTGTCTTCAACTACATGAATCAATGCTTAAAGGTTTGCATTTTTGGCACTATTACTTCAGCATTACTGACAAATTTTGGCTTTTTATTGAAGGTACTTCCATTCAAAACCTTCTTGGCCACTATGGAGATTGGTTACGATATGTGGAGATGATAGGCTATTGGAGTTTTGTTGTACGAATACATTTACATACCAGCTACATGATATGCTAATTTTAACGGAACGTTAATCTGATTCCCCACCTGATCTGCTGAACATCAAAGATAAAATGTTAATGCTTGTTCTGATTCCCAGCTAATCCATTTATCTGTTTTGCATTCAGAGTTCAACATGTCTTTTTGTAACATGTAAAAACTTCTCATCCACTAAGGCTCGTGATGTTTCTTGCCAAGACATTTTCTATTGCACCTCTGTAATTGACATATTATGAAATTTCAGTTGTTTTGCATTGCATTTTATTCGTCGATCATAGCAGAATTAGTATACCGTGACATTGGATTGAATATTAGATGGTTGTGTATTTTTTGAAGGTTACGCTACATTTGAACAAGAGCGCAGCGTTTGAATTGAACAATGATTCTCCCATCAAGGAACTTCGCGTCTGTGGACATAAGACAGAAACGCACACATACTATATTGTTCCACGTGAACTTGGAAATATCAACTTCACTGTCAAAGTGAGTTTGCACACTTTGCTTTTGAGATATGATGGACTATTGATGTCAATTGAAGCTGCACTTGCTCTCGAGCTCATTACATTTACTCTGACAGTTGACAATATGCGTGTAAAGCATCCTAGAGATGGCTTGCTACTGACGATGCTGTATAAATTGTCTGATTTGCATTACAATACCTCATCTGGCTGCCCATCATACGTGTCTAGACTACGTTCTTCTCTGTTCAACAACTATTTAGTGCTGTCAAGACACTACCGTGCTTTCAAGAATCTTCGTAGCTATAACTCCAGTTACAGGCATGAAATGAAAATATTATCACATCTGAATGCTCATCAGGGGCATGTATCACTCTCTTGACTATTTAATCTCATTATATTAACCATTCTCGGACTCATATCCAGTCTCGCTCGGCGGCTCATAGCTACACGTGCCTATGTATTCCAG
Organism: Lumbricus terrestris; assembly: GCA_949752735.1. Taxonomy (NCBI): domain Eukaryota; kingdom Metazoa; phylum Annelida; class Clitellata; order Crassiclitellata; family Lumbricidae; genus Lumbricus; species Lumbricus terrestris. The sequence goes on from OX457042.1 coordinate 16,734,719, forward strand.
AAACTGTATATTCAATATTGTCCTCGTCATTTTGCAGTAGTTGTATCATTTGTCTTGAAGAACAGATATATGTGACTACCGATCTTTCTTTAATCAACTCAGGCAGATCATCATTCCATTGAGCATATATATTGAAACAATTGAGCAATCTTAGTGCTGCCTTGAGCCTTAAACTAGTGTAATCTAACAATAATAATTATTAATAATAATATATGCAGTGCGTTAGATGGCTTGAATTTAATTTGTCAGCTACCTTTGAAGTCAGTCTCCATCATCTCCATTTTCTTTGAAGTCAGTCTCCATCATCTCCATTTTCTTTGAAGTCAGTCTCCATCATCTCCATTTTCTTTGAAGTCAGTCTCCATCATCTCCATTTTCTTTTAAGTCAGTCTCCATCATCTCCATTTTCTTTGAAGTCAGTCTCCATCATCTCCATTTTCTTTTAAGTCAGTCTCCATCATCTCCATTTTCTTTGAAGTCAGTCTCCATCATCTCCATTTTCTTTGAAGTCAGTCTCCATCATCTCCATTTTCTTTGAAGTCAGTCTCCATCATCTCCATTTTCTTTGAAGTCAGTCTCCATCATCTCCATTTTCTTTGAAGTCAGTCTCCATCATCTCCATTTTCTTTGAAGTCAGTCTCCATCATCTCCATTTTCCATCAAAAGAATGCAACTTGTGACGATATTTACCAGGAGCAGTATGATCTACGGCAACTGGAAACAGCCAATATGGTTTGGAGATTAGAGGAATTTGTTTTCATTCCTTTATACTTGTTGGATATTTACTGTTTTAGGCCTCTTCAGTTGCTGCTGATAATCTCGAGACAAACTCGATCGAGCAGCGAGAAATCATGACGGCCGAAGACATTGTGACACAGAAATTGCTAGTTGAGGTATTAACTTTGGTAATCATGTCGCCAGGCATTCACTTCAGATCAAATTTAATTATAAGTCCTTTTTGTGAAGGGCATCATTTTTCATCAACGTGATTATGTTGTTTGGTTTCCTATTGAACGACGGTTTGTACAGCTACTCATGTATGGCACAGTTTAGATACCATAGGTGATACAATGTAGCATTGAGCCATATTCATTCAAGTATTTATATAGTACCTCTTCAATGAAACTACTCAGAGGTGCTCCCCGACTCCAGCGTGTTTGATGATGTGCCTTGTTTCTTGTTGTCTTGAGAAATTATACACTTAACAGATTATCTTGAACTTTAGTGACATAGGTGGGTTAAAAGTAACTCGGAACCAGTGCAGTTCGTTGTTGCAGTGTTAAAGGACTGCCTTTCCCCACATATGGCTTACTTAAATTTGATGTCAATAAATGCTGTATTTCAAATTATTTCTGCGTTTCTAACAGCAAATTTTATTGTTTAGGCCGAAGGAAAAGAGGAAGAACAAACAAAGAGTGCATTTATCTGTGCACCTGGTAAGAAAAGTAACTTTTAACTTTTAAGCCACACAATTTTGGTTCATTTGAATAATCATATGATATCATAAATCATATTCATGATCTAAATCATATCTTCAGAAAACTGATTCATGGGAACCAACTTATTAGCAGATGTTTAGCCAGAATAAAATTGATTACCGGTATCTTTTCTATTGTTTTGGTCTGAAGTTAGATGGCGACGGCAGCATTTGGTTGACAGCTTTTCTTGTTAAGTCAATTCGAACTGATGTATATATTCTGTTTGACCGGTATTATTAGTTGATATTTAAGCATTTTATCTTTTTAGCTGAGGGATCATTTTCAATTGGTTTGCCTGACGGACTGGTGGAAGACTCTGTGAGGTCATTTACTAGCGTCATTGGTAAGAGACATATTTGATTTTTGAACAGATATGAGACTCGGGCATGAATGCTTCTTCCCTGATCATGCGATTTTACCTAGAATAAAATGAATACGTTGTTGATAACTATTAAGTTGATGCACCATATGAAATCATTGACATTATTAATGATGCAAAATTGGTCATCATTTTCATGAGAAAATCATTTTGATGTTGAAACTGGCACTTTGGATGGTTTATTTTTGGCTTCTGTTATATATTTACAAAAAGAGAGCTTTGCCATGAAAGTAGAACTTTGTACATGGTATTCATGACACAAGTGGATCAGCAAATCAAGTTGGGAAGCAGTTATCAAGCACTTTGAAAACTGTCTAAATGACGTTGTAAATAAAGTTTTGCGCTCTTGTTGACTCAAGTGTGTCTCTGCTTATTAAGCAGTAATCTTAAGGCCAAAAAAAATAATGTTGTGTTTCCGGTAACCCGACCGACCCTCTTTTATTGCCGCGACTCAAATAATTTAGTAAAAAAAATTTATTAACAAAAATATTTTTATTAAAAAAAAAATTTTTCCAAAAAAATTTTCACAATTTTTCTAACTTTTTAAACAAAACTTTTATTGACATAGTATGGTGACATTGCCTTCCGTAAAAGTTGGATCTTAGGCCAAAAAATGTTGTGTTTCTGGTAACCCGACTGACTCACTTTTATTGCCGAGACTCGGAAAATTTTGTGCAATTTTTTTTATTTACAGTGGCATTGCCTTAGAGTTTCACGCCTGCCTAACTACTTCCTGGTTGCCAGTCTTGAAAAACCTCTAGCCTTATCATTCTCACTTGAGCCACCTCTAACGGTGACTAGGGAAAATAAATCTAGCAACCTCTAGGTGTAACTTGTCACTGGCCTGGCCAGTCTGGAATGACCCCTTGCAGTGATGTTCTGTTCGCACTCATCTTCCCCTTCCCTTCCCACTTTATCTTACCAGAAAAGATGTCAACAAAATGAAATTAATAGAATTGTTTTCTAGAGCAATTTTAGGGTCAGACATTAGGAAAATAGGCAGTTTATACTTGCTTAGAACACGTACTTTGTTGCAGCATGTACCTTTGTGCAAAAAAGAGTAGTTGGGTATAATTTTTCGGATAGTCACTGTATACAAATATTTTACCAAAATAAAAATATTTTTCGACCTACCTACCCAATTTTTTAGAGCTCTGTTACCGGAAACACAGCATTATTTTTTTTGCCTAATGAGATGCGGCAACCCTGACATTACATTGGTTTCATGTCGACACCGAAATGTTGGAAATGTTGATAAAGAGATGCCCTAAGAGACACTTAGCGGTGGAGTTGCTATATAAATGTCTCAATAGCTACTATACTTATACTTTCCTTGTTCTTTCTCTAGGTGATGTTATGGGACCAACTCTGACCGGCCTCGAGTCGTTGCTTGCACTTCCAACTGGGTGTGGAGAACAGAATATGCTCAAGTTTTCACCAAACATTTTCATCATGCAGTACCTGCAGAAAACGAACAGCTTGACTGAAAACATTAAATCCAAAGCTATTGAATTTCTTCAAACAGGTCAACAGCTTAATTGTTTTGTCTTTTTGCAAATGTCTGCCTTATTTTTTCCTGTAATGCCATTGAGTAAACTCTTTGTTTAAAGTGGTAGGGTAGATTTTTACTTGGCTTACATGACTGCTTGATATAAGCCTATCACTTTTGATGCGGATTTTTAGTCTGGAATATACGGACCATGTTAGACGTCTCCAGACGTTAAATTCATCTTGGTGGAGACAACCGGATGAGTGTGAACTCGACTGTTAATGGTGACAATTTCAATCTAGCGAGCAGCATGCGATGAATGCTTGTTTTTATGTAACGTGGAGCCTGAACGAATTTGTGGATGCATGTCATCTCTCTACCAATGATCATAGGGATACTTTGTGGCATCGTGATCATGTGCTGCAAGTACTGTCATCTGTCGTCCTTTTGACGTATTGACGGAGCATGGTCGAGAGACTCTGATAATGAACATGACATCATAATTTTCAGTTTTTGAGAAGAAACTAGTTGATTGGGCTCCAGTGTATATATTTGCCCAGAATTGGTGACCATTTTAGTTTGTTTTACTGTGCATTGAGCACTTTGCTACCAAGTGTAGTTCTAGTTCTTGATGGCATTTAGCATCCTATAGGCTAGCACAGAGAGTGCCTTGAATGGCACTGTGCCACTGTATAAATGTTTAATTACAATTACCAGTATGAAAATCGACTTTCTATTGTGGATTTTTTTAACCCTTTATGATGATGATTTTATTTGCCTGATGCAGGTTATCAGCGTGAGTTGACATATCGTCACAGGGATGGGTCCTACAGTGCATTCGGTGAATCTGATGGTGACGGCAGCATTTGGTTGACGGCTTTCGTTGTTAAGTCATTTGCTGAAGCTCGGCCATTCATTTACATTGACCAGAAGGACCTTCAGAAGAGCATTAAATGGATAACATCGATACAGCTGGAAAATGGATGCTTTCCTCAGGCAGGTTTTTGAAGTAATCTTTTGTGCCTGCCTAGTTCATGCTTTACCGACCTTAGCTCCATATTTGCACACGATTTTATAGGCCAGTTATGATTTCGTAAGTATTACTGAAACTCGTTACGATACTATATCATGAACAGTGGACACATATCAAGGAACTCTTTAACAAAATGATATTATGAAGAGTCAATTTTCTATAGGTGTGCTAATTTTTGAATCTTTATCTACTAAAGTAGACTCATTTCATGTCGATAGTTGAACACAGTTGCTTACAAGCACAGATATTGCATAGATTCAAATTTGCGTGTTATGGATGTTGAACTGTACGAAAATTTATTGCCCTGCAATCTAGATTTTGCCTAGCTTGCCATTCACTTCTGCCATTCATTCGTACTGGCGTGTACCATCATGAGCATATTGAGCAAACTGACCAAGTTTTGCTCTCGCAAGGTACATCAACTTTTTCAGTTTGTGTTAGTTTTGAGCACTTTGTGTTGCAATCCTAATGCCATATGTGAAGCTTGCTGTCCTGAAGTCTATTTGCATTAAGTGAGAAGCATAAGTTCATAGCACAAGTATTGCAGAAGTTTTATTGCGAAGATGAAGGTTTTAACTTTTCTGAAACAGGTTGGTCGAGTTCTACATAAAGAAATGAAGGGTGGAATGGCTGGAAACGATGACAATTTTTCCGCTCTAACCGCTTACGTTTTGATTGCTCTCTTGGAAGCTGGACTAGGGCCTCAGGTAATTTCAGTGGGGTTGCAATCACCCTATTTTTGCTGTTAATTTGTAGTGCTGTTTTGTTACCTGGCTGAATACTTCTTGGTTTTGAAGATTACTTTATTTTTGTGGAGTATGTTCTAAATCTCTTAAAATCAATCTGCAATGTTAGTACTATTGAAAAATTATCCAGTTTCCAGTAAATTCTTACTTCCAGACCTATAAAATTGGACATGCTTATAAGGTTGTGATAAATGAGAACCCATCGTCAATTGATGTTTGATGGCATACCAAGATAAATGATTGGTTTGTCCAATTGCGGGGCGTGGTGGTGTTGTGGTGGGTTCAATGCCTTGAAAGCCGCTGCATAGGACCTTGAGCAAGTCCTTCTCTTGCAATTGTGTGAAACTCTGATGCAGTGTCTGTGCTGCAGCACCTCTGAGGAAAGAGCTTGAAGGGGCGCTATTGCAAATGCAAGAAATAAATAAAAAGTAAATAAATAAATTTAGGTTTTTTTCAGTGTTTGGTTTCTCATACGCAAGGACCATCTCCTGGATCATCTTTCCAGAAGTCTTCCAACTGAAATTCTTATCATTTGCCTTATATCAGTCACATTGCAATAAATGTGCATCCTTTCTCTAACTACATTTACCAGCTACCAACTACTTTCGAAAGTTCCTAGGATGCCTTGAACACTTGTTCTGCTAAGCTTGCAATTACGTTGGTGAAATAATCGTCATATTTATCCTCAGAACAAGCACTCTAGATATTTAAATGATGTGTCTTTCTTGGATTAGGATCCTGTCATTTTGAATGGAGTACGGTGTTTGGAAATACAGCGCGTTCCAGTAGGGGATGTGTACACTCGATCTCTTATGGCATATGCATACTCTATGTGGAACCGCAATGAAACCAAACGAACCGAAATTATGGATGCCCTGACAACAAAAGTCATAGAATCAGGTAAGATGTGGCAGATTACAAATTGTTTGGTTGTAGTTAGCATATAAATTTGTGTGCAGCCATATATATGTATATGCAATAGTGTATATCCATGCATACATGTATATGCATATGTGTCTAATTGCCTGTGTGTGTGTAATACATACATTATATACATATGTACATTTAATAATATACTGGTCTCTCTGTCTGTCTGTCTGTCTGTCTCTCTCTCTCTCTTTCTCTCTCTCTTAGTTCCTTTGGTTCTTTTCAGAACATTGGTCAACAAGATTCCTGATACTGGTACATATTACATATTCATCTGCAGTGTTATATTAAACTGTGCAACAGTGCAAATCTTTTAATCGAACTAATGTAAAAATTATTGTCAGATGGAATGAAGCACTGGACTATGGCGAATGATTCGTCAGCATCTCCTGCCGCCACAGAAATGACTTCCTATGTTCTGCTCGCTATGTTGCACGATGCTAAGGAGGAAGTGATCGCTGATGCCACTCCCATTGTACGCTGGCTGTCCACTCAGAGAAATGGCCAGGGAGGGTTTTCGTCCACACAGGTCAGTCTAAGAAAAAAGACTCGTTATGAAGAAAGTTAATTGTGTGAGTTGAAGTGTGACAGGTTTTATGTATTTGTTTTAGAAAACAGCACCACAGTTTGTACAAGGTGTATTGTATAACTTACAATTCCTTACATGGTATTCTCTACCAGTTATTTAGCCAATGATGGTCTGTGAAAGTACTGTGTTTCATTATAAACTTTTACCAGTAGTTATTTCACTTGACTTCTTGTGTTCTGTTATATCAAAAGATTAATTCAATCTGATCAGTGGTTCGCGTACATGTAGGAAAATATAAGACCTCCATGTTCCACACGGAAGTGCTGAAATCCTGACCCTTGAGGGAGTAGTGAAATCCGAAGATCTTGGACACAGGGCCAGCAGGTCACAGGAGTTGAATTTACTTCCCAGGCTCCCAGCTTAGACGAAACCAAGTGATACTGCTTGGTGACAGAGAAAAGTGCGCATTAATGACAAGGAGTCTGCTGATTTTGCTGAACAGGATTGAATCTGGATTCTGTCGATTTCAAGCCGAGTTTCCAAATAAGTAGAAGTAAAGTCATCCCAGGGCCGAGGGCCCGTTGGTGAGTCGCTCATCTCCTTTTCTTGGCCCTTGAGCCGGCAATGGACGAATCCCAAGGTCCTGGACACGGGGTCAGTGATTTTCCAGGACTTGCCGTTTACTTCCCAGCTTACGCTGGTACCAATTTATACTGCTTGGTGACAGAGGCACGTGTGCATAAACAACTTGCCCAAGGTCGTTTCTTGGATTAGAACCGCAGCCACCCGCTCCATGAGCGAGCGCGTTACCGATCAGCCACCAGGTCGCACGAGTTTCCAAATAGATCGCTATAAATTACACACTTGTATACAGACAACAAGGACCACTTTGGATTATACTAGATCATCTGCCAGCATTGGACCTGCCTGTTGCAATGTCTTCCCCACTTCTTTATGTGTTTCCATTCTTTCTAGAGTCTAGACTGTTTCTAAAGCTCTCTCTCATGAAAAACCATTTCTTTTCTCAACACTTGCACTGGAAGTGATACTGAATGATCACTGCTGGAGTGGTGCTATATAAATTCTACATTTTATTACATTCATACATACGTACGTTCATACATGCATACAATACATAATACATACAGACATATCTATATAATATCGGCCACTGCTTATATGAAGTTGCAAAAAGAATAAACACGCTTGATTATAATGACACATTTGAACTGAGTATTATGCTTTTACTAAAATGCCGGACTATGTTGCATTATAGGACACAGTGCTGGCCTTGCAAGCGCTTGCAGAGTTTGCTGCTTTGACGCACAGAGATGACCTTGATGTACGAGTGATGCTAACTGGCACTGCTTGGAATCACAATGTATCTGTCACTGATGATAATCATCTTTTGCTGCAGAAGCAAGAGGGGCAGAGTTTGCCTTCGACGCTGAAGTATGCTGTTTCAGGAACTGGATGTGTGCTTTTGCAGGTATACAGCTAGTGATAAATTCGCACTTTCTCCTCAAGATTTTTCCATACTTACAAATCGATGCATGATTAACACTGTGTCTGAATTTGTTATTCCTTTTAACTGAATTCTTTTATTTAGCTGTTCAATAGTAATGTTCCCGTGCAGAAGGTTTAAGTTTTTCGAATCTTTGCTTGATGGCTTAATCAGCTCACATACTTATCATGCATCACTTTATGATTCAAATAACATGCTGCTGTTGGTCACTTTGGGTAGATGCTGTAATGGGAAAAGTTCTCACATGAAACTGCATTTGCACAAAACCTGATATAATATATTTTTGTTAAAGATACCATTTTAAAATCTGTTATAAGAAACTAGCGTACGTTGTCCTAAACAAACGTGGTTCCATCTGGTGTCACTTTCGGATGGATACAATATTTTATTCATGGATCAACAATTACTGTTTGACAGTTGGTTCTTTATAGTGATATTTCATGCTTTAAAAAAGGTTTCATCTCAAATTCACTTCAGAATTTTTGAATTGACAAGAGTGCATGGGGTTGAAATATACCGGTACTAGTTTCTTTAGGAATTAATAGCAACATCAGAATTCCACGATATTTTTATGAATTGAATATTATTATAAGCAAATAATATGAATATTATAGGATAGACTGTTTTTGGTATACATGTGTGATTTTTGAATTGAATGTTATTTGTAGGCTTCGGTAAAGTACAATATATTAAATTATCAAAAGGAACAGGAAACTGCTTTCCATCTGAAAGTTGATGTGCATCGAACAAAGAGCAACAACTGCAAAGAACGAAGCGTAAAGATTTGCACTAGGTACAAGAATTCAAATTTTAGTGTTAGGAGAAGTCGTTACAATTAACCTACCAGGTCTACCTGTTTTTATTGTGTCTTTGGTTGTGAAGTGCCCAGTATCTGGGTTTGTTGCGTTTCATGTTATCTATCGATATTCTTTGTTACATTCTGTGATTTCTAAATATTATTTGATTTGTTGTGATTAATTGTGTGTTGTGCATTGTAAATGTGTGTATAATATATGAATTGTGTAATTAGTCTATGCTGAATAGAATATCCACGCTAGTTCAGCAAAATATCCCTTGAGGAGAAAATTTCATGTTATTCTATCTCTTGTCTTCTGTACTTTCCTTCCTTTGTATCACCCATCCTGCTTCTTTGTGTGTCTTTTGCTCCTTGGCTTCTAGCTGATCAACTGCAAATAAACTACTATGTTCTCATACTGGAGATTATAATTTGAGAACAAATGATTGTAGGCCTGAGACACACTATTTTGAGTAACTGTCATTTTATTTGAAGTTACAATGGTGTGGATAATGCGTCCAACATGGCTGTGATTGCTGTCAAGATGGTGTCAGGATGGATTCCGGATAAAGATTCCATCAAGAAGGTAGGATTTTCAATGTCCAGTTTTTTTTAGTTAGCATTACTTTCGTCAGTGCTGCTTAAAAATAATACTGATTTTAGCTTAGACCACTTTAAGCATGTGAATAATGCTAAAACAACCAGTTTTAATGAAAATCGTGCAAATCAGGTATGAATTCTAATGGCATGGTCAATGTCAGTAACATGCTTAGGAACATGTGTGACAGCATTATCACAACTTCAAAGAATATGTGATAAGCAGCGAAGAAAATGCATCAAAGGTGTCATCTTAATATAACTTCATAATAATGATTGTGTAGCCGATGCTGCGTGGATAGGCGGTGCATGTGTGGATACTGGAGGCATCCCAGGCTATGTATTTGCCTCACGCCCACGAGATCAACGATTATTTTTATTGTTATATTTGTTGTTATTATTATTATTATTGTTATTTTCTTTGCCATTTTCTTTGCCATTTATTTGCCTATTTTTATAGTGTTCAGTTCCATCAGGAAGTTCTGGTGCAGTAATCGTAGGCTCCACTCCTAAAAGAACTACTCAATAGCCAAGTGCAGGGCATCACCTTATTCTAGAGCACTGAACTTATTGAGGCTTGCTGGTGAATCAGCTACACTACTGTGGATGATGAAGAGGCATCATTGGAGCCATTAGACCAAGCCACTAAACTTAATAACTCTCTTCTCTTTCAAAAACTCTTTCCAAAATTCTCGACTTAGCAATAACAACCTTAACAGCTGCTGAAAACTGGCTCGGGTCTCCTCCAAATTATTCTTTGACTAGACGCAGCGCTCATGAATAGGCTTGTGCCCTGTGCTTGGCTTTCGAATGGCACTTTAGAAGTTTGGTTATTATGATTATGATTAGACAATTATACAATTTGGAAGCAAATGAAACCTAGGAGGAACTCATAGCATTATTATTGCAGCAATCACTATCAGTATTTTTTTTATATGTTTCAGCTTTCAAATCATGTTGGTCTGAGGTTGAAACGATTCGAGATTGAGAAGAGCATTGTCCACTTGTACTTTGAAGAGGTATTTACATTTCATCAATGTTGCAGTGCAGTATCGATCTGTCTTTTGTTGCAGTTATTTTAAGTGCGTAGACATTCAGGACTTATACATTGATAAGGTGTCGCATTATACACCTATGTTTGTCAGTATGCAAGTCGTCTTCTGCTTATATGAAACAATTATTGTTCCAAACCGTCTAATGACAGTTACTTTGATTGGCAGATTAGTAGGTCATAGCAGTTACATGTTTTGTGAAAATATGGAAAAGTTTTAGAATATGCAGTAACTATTTTATTTAAATTTAATAATTTGGTACCTATTTGGGAAATCTTTTACTCGTCCTCACCTTGTAACACAAGGTATGTGGAATCGACCACGCAGCCAACTAGAGGGTTACAATAAAGGAACCTTTAGAAGTCTGTTGCAGACAATTGCTGAGCACCATCAATTGATTATAATCAGAAATTGCTTTATTATAGTTTAATTATAAAAAGTCTTAGGGTCGTCGTAATTCAGAAACATGAACCACGTTGCATACATTTCTATTTGTAACATATCTTCGATGTGTGTTTGTAGCTTGACAAAGCTGAGAGGTGCTTTTCGTTTCTTGTCCATCAAAACATTATAGTTACAAAGACGAAACCAGTTCTTGTCCACGTCTATGATTACTACAAACCAAGTGAGTATATGAACACAGTAGATGTCTAATCTGATTGTATGCAGATAGCCCACGATTTGTATTGTATTGTATTTAGCAATTATGAGGTGCCTCTAATATGGTGAGCTGTTCAGAAGCACTCCTCCCAGTGTATAGCACTTGAAAGGACAGACCTTTTATTACTGTGAGCATTTTGTCATGTTTTGTTAATTAAAGGACAGAAATCATTTTTACATTCATGATTTGAATTGTTTAGCCCAATTTTAATTTGACCTTTCAGGAGCCAGGAACCATTGTCATGTGAATTGTCTCTTTAGGGAAAACATCATTCATGTTGGCAGAGTAATGAAGTTAGTTGTTGTTGTATCAAGTCAGTTTGTCGGAGTCACCTATGTCACCCGTATCTTGGTTTTTCACGTTTTTCAGCATAAGTTATATTGCTAGTCTGTCCCTTGCCATAAATTCTTCGGATTGTACCAGAGGTTTGAGATAGGGCTCTTCAGAGATCTATGGTGCATTTAGACGTCAGTGGATCTTGTTGAGTGTTACTGAATCTTGTGCATTTTTTGTGCAGTTTACTTACATATATTTATTTCTAATGTAATTGCTTAGGTTTGTCGGCATATGATGATTATTCCATAACAACTACATGTGGAACAAAAGAAGAGATTGCGGAAGTCGGAAACGAACCTCTTGAATCGAACAACATGACGCAAATGAGAGTACCATTTGTATTACCTCCACAGATTTTGGCATTAAAAGACAAGACAAAGGTGAGACATTGTGTTAAGTTATGTGCTTTGTCCTCATTGTGTTAAAGTTTTTCAAGGGTTACGATGTTGATGTTTGCCCAGCACTGCCAAGCAGAATTCTATTAAATTCATGATAACAGGCAGAAGCTAGCACATGCCATTGATATGTCTATTTAATGGGAATTTCAAGAACTATGAGATTAGATAGACAAAAATTGGTCTCTTAATCCATTAAAAGTTTGTATCGTGTATGACAGTATGTAGTTAATATTTAATACATGACTCATAATTTCTAGTGTATGTTTTTTATATGGCGTTTATGCAAGCACGTTCAGCTTGCATTTCTCCAAAAATATTGATGCATAATATTATGTGCTAAGTGATGACTGTTAATTGAACAGTGTCAATTTTGTTTGTCCTCTATTATAAGCAGTGCTTTTTAGTCTTTATCAAAGAATTGCATAGCATGTCGGTGTTTTAGAATTCTACACGTGCAAAATGTCCAACATGTCAATGGAGAAACGTGACTGAACTAAGAAGAAAATTCTGCAGTACACTTCACGGTCAGTGTATGAAATTGAAGTTGATGAGTTCATTCATTCAGTCAAACTAATCATTTGTATAGCTCCTCTCGAAGAGCCCGGCTACTAATAATGCACTTCTATCCCAGGCGTAGCTGAAGAATTATGATTTTACAGAGCAGGCCAGTGAGTTTGATCGAGGCGGCAAGTGCTAGTCTAACTGGAGAAAGAGTGCTGGCTATCTTAGGGAAGAGTAAGCCTGGGCAAGGTATTCTTGTGTAATGTAACAAGAGATCCTTTGCTTGAGGGATCATAGGCTGCCCCTTGCCAGAAGAGATTTATAAAAGTTAGACGGGCTTTAAGAAGTCGACAGAGATCAAGATCGATGAAGAGGATTGTAATAAGATTTTGCAAGCGTTGTTCTAATTTAGTTCTGCTTTATACGCTGAATGGATGGATGATTATTGAGCTCTATTTCTCAGACGAAGTTGTGATGATTAATTATGTTATTTCGTTCTCTGTGGTTGGTCCAACAACCTGGAATGAACTTCCCTTGATTATGCAACACCTCCCAAGCTGTTCTCAATTTCACAAACTGTTGAAGACTGTTTTTTCGCTTGATCTCGGCTGGGAGCGCCTCTGATTAGGTACCTTGAAGGGGCGCTATATAAATTACGATTGATTGATTATTAAGCATTTCATCATTCGTTCATTTATACAATTTATATTGCAACCCTTCAAGGGGCTACTGCTAATCACGCCTCGGGCTCCAGCATTGTGAAAAAGTACAGTATTGAATTTAATATAAAAAGAGTTACAGTAGGAGTCACAGAGTGCAGAGGGAGCTCCAGTTTATTTTCTGTCTATTCCAGACCACTGGACCCACCAACGGAAAATGTTTGATTCTGCATAGTTGCTTGCAGTCTTGCAGTTCATGTAAATGATGCTGAGTTCACCTCATTCTCTGCAGAATTAGCTTCAAAACCCAAATGGCAACAAAGCTCATACAGGTAGTCTGGGCGAGATTCAACTGACATTGTCGCCTTTGAGCTGATGAGCTTGCGCTGAATGCGCTGTTGTGTAGGAACCAGCGTAATTTCCATAGTATAGCATGCATGGGATTTATTTTATCTTTTAGCTGGGTTTAGACATAGTTTTTTGTACTTTGCAAACTTGTGTTATATAAAGTAGGTGTTTCTATGTCCCTAAATAGGAATTATTTAAATTATTTATTGTCATAAGAATCAAAGTCTAAATATAAAGTACCTACATTGTCTGGCAGAAAGTTATTGAGTAGAATTTGATGATTGAGCACTATTAATTACTTTACTGGCTTTTCCATGTTTTCAATTGTAGCTTACGAAGCGGTGGTTATCAATCGAACAAGTTTGAATGTGCTGAAAGCAACGCATTCCAACGCTGCACTTAACAAGAACGTCGGCTTCCGTCTGGCCCACAAGTGTGCCAGTAAATGTGCTCTGCTTAAAAATGGTGTGTGAAACCTCAAACTTTATATATGGTAAACGATTAAATACACGTATGACGCAACTGGTAATTTATTTAGCACCTCTACAGAACGTTGTATTCATGGTGAAACCTATCTGATTATGTGAATTTAATGTTCTCAGCTGCTTAAAGGTAGGATGCTATTTAGTTATGTAAAATCGATCTGTTCATCATTACTCTGGTCATGCTTTGAATGGAGGAGGAACGTGTTTTTTAGTGTTTTATTTTCTACATGCGCGTTTAGTAGCGTTTCTATTCTTCTATGTAGACCCTATGTGTATCTGGAGATCGCAAAAAGACCTAGACCATAAATATTGTGAATATTGAAAATATAAGTCATATCTAATTTCTTTTTCCAACACCTTTCCATATCCATTTGGCATATACATGAGATCATCTTTCAATGCGCAGGCTTTCTTTCCTGCAGTCAAAGTCTGCCATGTTCGACTGCCATGCAAAGGAACAGCTTTATGAACTCTTTCCCTTCTCCATAGGGATACAGTTTTACTTAAAGTGGGTAAAAATATTCAATTGTAATTGAGATAATTACCATGTAAATACCTGCGGCATGGCATGGTCGCAGTTCACCATCTTTTGAAGACTTATTTATTGCACCCGGCACAATAGAAGTTTACGTATTAGAATAGTTTACCTTGTTCTTTGAACACTGGCACTATTATAGAAATTGTCGCCTCATGTTATGACTGAACCGGTTCTTTAACTCTGACTTTTTACTTGAATCAGGTAAACAAGTGGTGTTGATGCTGCCAAAGCCAATTAGCAAGAGCAGCAAGAAGCCGGTGTTACTGAAGATCGACAACAACGTTGCAGTTGTGGAAAAATCCAAAATCGATTCGATAGCCACAGCTCAGAATGGCACCATCTGTCCGTAGAGGCAACTCGATTCTCGACAAATTTTTTTTGACTAATTAATGGGCTGAACATAATTATGTAACATTGTGTAACTTGTGTACATTTCTACTTTTTACTGATTCACGTATATGACAATGGGCATGACAGCACTACAGTATTCAGTGTCCTGAATAATGATTAAATATAGGACTGAAGAGAGAAATTCCGGGCCCCTGGGCAGAGAGGTCATGGGCCCCTAAACTATCCGAAGGTTTTATAACAATAATTTTTTTAGAAACATTGAAATAATAAAACTACAGACATGACCTACGATTTTATATTTTTACATATACACTGATTTTATTCATTGTTAATTTGAAGTTTAAACAGATTGTAGTTAATTCTTTGTAATATTATATTTGAAAAGGCATAAATAAAAGACTTGGTATATGTATATAGCCTAACTATGTAGCCCAGGCCCCTAAATTTGCTGGGCCACTTGGCATTCCTCTGGCCCTCTCTTGGCAGACCTGATTGCAGATGATTCAGTAGTGAGAGTAATTCTTGACGCTCAGTGATTAATTTTGTTCATATTATTCACGTTAGCAATACGAATGTTCATTTCTCTAAGAATCTTTGCTTTGCTACACGAGTTATAGTTAGACTAAAATAATATATGACTGCATTTTTACTATGAGAGTAATTTTGAACAATGCCAATTTTTACTCTGGATTGAAAACAATGATGAATGATAGGCCTAATGAGCAGTAATATTATACGATATTGAAAATTATTTTTGTTATGTTGAGCTGGCTTCAGCTTTATTATATTTTACAGCTGCAAGCAATAGATAATGATGTTGATGAGCTGGATATTTGCAAACAGTAGCACTGCTACAAATGTTTGCTCTAACTCATTATCGGTGTAGGAATTCTTGAAGAAGTGAGTTTGGAGTGGATAGTCTTGAAAAGTGATAAACAGAGAAGCATTTGGCAGATTATGGTGGGTGAGTGACGATCAGAGCCTCCACTAGAGGTGGGGGCCTGAAAATTCAGGAGGAGGTAATTTCAGTGTCGACTTTGTAGAGTATTGTATATCATGTAAATGGATCGGTTGCTGATGCGAAGCCAGAAGAAAATATAAACGATTTTACAATTTTGGGGTCATTTTTTTCATCGGACATGGTCGTTGAATAGAACAATATTATTCATTCATTCATTCAAGAATTTATATAGCGCTTCTTCAAGGGGACTACTCAGAAGCGCTCCCGACTCTAGCACGAAGTATATGGTCCTATAGGCCATGATTAAAAATTCGGCAGTTTTTTTATTTCGGAGGGTTTGAACCCATAAAACCACTCTTAACTTTACACGCTGATGATCAGTTGAAGAACTAGATGAGAGCTATATAGCTAGGTGACTGGGGCAGATGATTGAGGCATTAGGATAAGAGCGGTGTGACTGGAGGGTGAAGTGAATTAGGTGACTACGAATTCAGATGATCATGTTTGAAGAATTCCAGAAAACAGGAAGTTAGCGAAACATTTTGTCGAGACCCTCCCTCCCCCCTCAGTGCTGATCTAGTACCCTGCTGTGACCAATGCAGGCCTACCCTCTGACCAATAGACTGACCAATCGGGGGAGTTACTGTTCTATTACCAATAGTCCGTATATCGTGTAAAGGGTAATCTGAAGGGGATCTGAGTTCAGTTTCCAGAGTGCCAGGCCAAATAGGCAGAGTAGATGTTAAGGCAGGTGTGCCTTATTTCGTGAATCTGAATGTGAATGGTCAGTTGAGTCGGGATGAGAGCTATTAAAGAGGTACAGGCCTACGCTTACGTGAGACTTCACTTTAGAGTGGAAATCCCGAAGGGTGATGGATACATAATGAAGCAAGAGGACGGATCGATATGGCCTAATGCATGATTAGCACTGACGGTGGATCGAGGGACTGAAAGCGTGGAATGGGGGACTCTGTGAGCAGTTCCTTTAGTGAAAATAGATGTCGCCACTATGTACATTAGACCAGGAAGTTCTGTTGTTGTCGGTCTTGCTTTCAGTGTTTATGTTGTTATGATCGATTGCTTCGCGTTAGAATTAAAATTTAATTCCATCATGGTTAATTACGCAAATTGGAAGAAATGTTGGACGTGGAGTTGAGGCAAAGAGAAACCAAGAGTTCTGGAAGATAACACATGCTTCTTGAACGGTAAGATAACGAAATAACTAAACGCAACTGAGTTCACGCTATACTACAAACCACTCATTCTGTGTGATATAGGTAAACGTTTACCAAACTTTATGTAGCACCCCTTCAAGGCAACTACTCGGGAGTGTTCCCAAATCTAGTTGTAAAGGACAGTTTTAACGCCGCCATAAAACGCATAATTAAACCCTAGGCTTGAGGTGTAAAGTCATTATACTTGTACCTCTGATGATTTTTTAGAGAAGGCCTGTTTTGGTCTACTGCTTCACATTATGGACAATTCACAAAATCACGAAATGTTTAAGTAATGTGTGCGTCTAATTAAATTCTACTTGGAGAATACAATAAGTTGGCATTGTTTACCTACAATCCTCAGCACCAGCAAATCTCCCTACCTTCAATCACTAGTAACTCCATCAGTCACAAAAAGTAGCAGGTACTGGTTTTTCTGCTGAGCCACAATGCAGAACAATTATGGGTTCACGTGCATTCCATGACCCTCTCCCCAGGGAATAGGATCAACTGCCACAAAGATTTTATACCTAAACGTGCTGTAATATGCCAAACAAATTTTTTGCGAGGGCAATGGCCTCTGTTGTCAAAAACCCTCGTCAAATCTGGATCCATCCATCCAGACCTCAATTTAATGTTCTTCATGAAGCATGTACTGCATGTATTTCTCATTTGCTTTCAAGTACTTGGATGTCAGAAGCAGGTATTACTGTAAAAATGTCTTGTTTCTTTTTACAGATTCCAGTTATTGAAGAGGATGCAGTGAACGCATACTTGATTCATTCCATCCACCTACCATCTCCAATCATTGCCTTGTCGTCGCATCCATCCCGTTCCTCTTCGAAGCACCGTCCTACTTCCTTAGAAAGGTCCATGACTGGTGGAGTCTTGACCGGGCAGCCTTCAAGTCTACGCTTCTCGATATCCCATCGCTGATGCATTTTGACCCTGGAGGACCTGCTGGTTGCCGACAACCATGACAGACCTCCCGACCCGGTTTCTTCCCACTCGCCAGGCCAAAGTCCAGCACCGCCCACTCTTCCTATGGTTTGACGCGAAGACACGATCTCCTGTGGATCATACTGCCTGGATCAAATCCATCCGTAACATGCACAGGTGCTACCGAGGTAAGGAACGGGACCACTGGGAGTCCAGAATCACTGCAAACGCTGACCAACCGAAGCGGTTATGGGCGACTTTCAATGTCCTCTTTGGCCGTAGACAAGCTGACCATTCTCGGGACGTTACATCATTCACCGTGGATGACTATTTAACCTCATTCACTACCAAGGTGCATAACATCCGGAAGGATTTGCAAGGCCACCGTAAGAACAGATTTACACAAGCTTGCGCGGCAACTGATCTTACAGTTGGATTTCCATTCTGCAGCCACAGGACATGGAATGAAACATGAGTCAGTTGCCATAAAACACTTTGAACAGTCATCCGGAAAATCTTGGAATGAAAACAAAAGATTGTGTGGTTTTCATTTCAGTTAGTCACCCATGGATACCTTTGCAGTTCTTAAGACTTTTGATCGATGCTGACCACTTGAAGTTAAGTGCCCTTTCAGTGCAACAGATCGCCCTATTTCTAACATTTCTATTCACTTCCTTGAAGACAGTGATGGCCAAATTACATTGAGCAAAACACTCAACTATTATTACCACGTTCAGAGTCAACTATTCTATACAGGAAGACACATGTTTTTCGTCCACTTTAGTGGACACGAATTGTATTAGTATTTTACATGATGCTGACTTCATTGTGGCAATGCTTTCAACTCTAGAACATTTCTTTTATCGTTTAAAAAAAGCTTGCCTTAACAAGTTCTTATAGATAGACTATTACACATTACACTTTGAAAACATATTTACTGGTAATGTAAGTCTAATAGTAATATCATAACCTGATTGTGCACCACACAAGCAATGTCAGATTCTAAGCATTTCATAAACAATGCATGCATGTAACAAACAAATATATCTGATGGCAATTGTATTTCAGAATGGTTCATTGGTTGTGTTAAAATTTAGTATGTTTTGCAAATACCAATATGAACTCTTTTGCTACTTACTTTGTGGTCATGTAAGATTGCTTTGCTTTGCATAACGTGGGAAATTGGGAATATTACTGTCATAATGGAGTTCCCTGAATCGCATAAACTGGGAAGCCACTGTTCTACTATTTTTTTCGGTCACTTGTAGATCCACCATGTATAGGTGATACAAATGACTCAAGACCTGATGGACGATGGTGTCGCACCAACCTATTAACATACTATGATTCTTATACGTTAAAAATTTTGCTTGTTAGGCTAAGGGGAGCTTTGAGTTCTTAGAGGGCATTCAATCCCATCTAATTTAACACGTCATGAAGAGGCGCTATTTAAATACTTGAACGAATGAACATCTTTAGGAATTTTCCCCAGAAATCAGAAGGTGTAAAAATTCACCAAATCGTGCGAGTGCCACATTTCAGCTCCCTACACTGAATTGATATGAAGAAAATTCAAGTACAAAACACATTATCCACTTGACTTTCACACACACACACACACCAAACATCATGCCCAGTTCAAAGTTCGTGGTATATCTACAAAGTTTCATCAAAACCATGAAAATTTGATCCTTTACACATATATTTTCAACATCACCATATGTTTAAATGAAGCAATGAGATGCTGGCCTTAAACTTGCAAGCACGAACTGAACATATTTTTCCAGTCCTGTGTAAAAATTAACTGTCTTATCATTGTTACTAATTGACAAGACTGATTGCTTTCCCAAAGTTTGGACAGATGCATGATCTGTTTGTATGGCTTCCTCCACTGTCTGAGTCTCTGCATCTGTCAGCGTTTGCTTCTGGAAAGTGTAGACTCTGAAACTACTCCGACTGCCCAACCAACAGTTAATTCATTATCCATATTCGGATTGTTGATTTTACAATCAGAAAATTCTGGTGATTGTTCCTCTTTTTATTGCACCGAGTCTTTAGTAGTGTTGTCCAACACAAGGTCTGGGCAGAAGGTTGCGGAGTCCAGGTAAACTGAACTGGGAACCGCTGATTGTCTCAACACTTTATAGTGATTTGTAACCTGCAAAATGACAGTAAAACATTTTCAACTTTTTGCGGCAAACACCTGGAAATAGTGATGATAAATAGCATCAAGTGTTATAATACTTTTAAACACTACATCATTGCCTTGTAATAATTATTTTAACAAGGAAAAGACAGCCAAACTTATGTAAAGCTGCTCATACCACCACATCTGTAATAATAATGATGATAAATAATATTGACGTTTAATCACTATATTATTCTTTAATGGTTTCTAACTGCAAATGACAGCAAGACAACTAAAAATGTGTTACCATCACACTTAGTAATAATGATAATAAAATTATTACTTCTATCTTTGATAGTTTTTACAACATATTTAAAAGCCTGGAAATATCTTGGAAACTATATCCGTTAGTCAATGAATCAATTCATTTATTGTAACCATCAACCATACACAATAGTCACAGTGTAACATGCTTCACATAACCGTTAGTAGTATTATTGTTACTGTTGCTACGGTAGTGGTGGTGAAGTACAGGGAACCACGGGGTATCCTAAAAGGGTAACGACCCGCTATTCCGAGGGTCCACTATTCCGAATATCCGCTATATTTTGTTCGTTATCCTTGGTGGTTAGGGTTACAGTGGGTTAGGGTTGGGTGGGTTAGACTTAGTGTTATGGTTAGGGTTGGAGAGGGTTAGGGTCATGGTTATGGTTGGGGTGGGTTAGGGTTATGGTTAGGGTTGGGGTGGGTTAGGTTTAGGGTTATGGTTAGGGTGAGTTAGGCTTGGGGTTATGGTTAGGGTTGGGGTGAGTTAGGGTTATAGTTAGGTTAAGGGTTAGGTTTAGTGTTAGGGTTCGGAATAGTGGACCTTCGGAATAGTGGACCCTCGGAATAGTGGACCCAAACCCCTAAAAGATCTCTGTGTCATACATCGTTACTTCAGTCTATGTGTTGGCATTACCGTACCGTTTGCAAAAATGCAAACAACCCCAAAATCATAGGTCTAAACAGCTTACCGTAACTCGTCATATCAGTGTTGTCATCGGCCTTGAAGTGAGACTCGCTTACCCACTCGCTGGTTTGATGTCATTTGTCACGTTTTTTGCTACAATCCACTACCATCCCAAATGGCTATCTTTAGGAAACTTGCCGTCTCCTTTCCTCTGCATTTTGGCACGGAGCCATGCGTCAAAATTATGTGATTTTCAAAACGTTTCGAACACTTTTGTAAATAAACAAACAGCACACCAATGTACACCATTTAACCGGAAGTCCGTGTTTTGTCTAAATGGCAACGTGGCGCCACCTATTAGTCGACATTCTACAGAGTGGTAGACCTTCCAGAGACGTGGCGCAGTGCTCAATCAATCAATCAATCAATAGGCCTACTCGTTCATTTAATTGCAATAATCTGACATAAATGCAACTTATAAAAAGGGGAGGAAAAAATACAGGATAGACTCCGAAAGATCGAAGCACTCTCAAAGCAACATTAGTCTATAGACCAGTGTTTAATCTAGTCCCACTGCTTGGGGGGGGGGGGGGGGGGTTCTGGTTTCTGGGGAGGGCGGGAAATGTACGTTTTGGACTTCTAGGCGAACGGCGACCCTTAGCTTTTCTGGGTGACAGTGCGTATTTACATGCATGCAACACCTCGCGATTTTCCCTTGGGAACTCATTCCTGGGGGAACTTTTCACCAGAGACGTCTAGATTAAACACTGCATCTAATACTATAGACTTACTTTTCATTTTTCAACCGTATCACCGGTAATAGGAGTTCTTAAGTATAGCATACAGTAAACGGGATATAGGCCTATTAAATTACGTTTGTCTTTTACTGGTGGGTCAAAGTTATGAGCTGTCGCATGGAGGTTATGACCGCTTTTGCGGAATAGGGAAGCATCGAGTTTCGTAGCTTGCCTACGTGTTTAGCCTACTGATTAGTTAGGCAGTGTTTAATTTAGACGTCTCTGTGGGGGAAAGTTCCCCACAGGAATGGCATTCCAATTTCCAACCAGGAAAATTCGAGAGGTGTTGTAGGCCGACTGGTTATACTGCTGTTGCCAACATGAGTTATTATTGCAATTATTGCCGCATTTAATTTAGGGCTATGCGGAAACACATTAGGCCTATTTAGCGGGCGTTTCAGATAGGCCTACTATAGCTATTGGCGTAGATCCGCTACGCTCGTTTAAGTGCATGATGAAGAGAGGGTGGGAGGACACCGAAGGCGACTAATATCGCCCGATTTCACAGTAGATTAATTCCCAGCAACTGAAACTGGAAGCAGACCTCTTTCGACGAAACGTACCGTAGTTGGATCACAGTAGGCTATAAATAACAAATTGGGTGGCCGAGTGGGTTGGTAGCCCGCTCGCCCCGCCGGCGGCCCGGGTTCGATTCCCGGTCGGTCGGTTTATCAGAGATTAATTTCTCGGATCTTTACTGCGGGTGGCTCGGTCGCAATATAAACGAGGAGTGAGAGGTTGTACTCTGCCTCCGACACTAATCATCTTCGAAATGAAAAAGTGTCGTTAAGCCCGAAGTACTACTATGCCAGCTGTGGTCGGATCCCACGATCCCACCATCCATGTTTGATCCCACGACTTAGAAAAAAATAGAGCCAAAAGAATATTATGGTCCATACGGACACTTTTAGAGAGAGATAATTATAATATGACCAACCCCAACAGTGGCGGCGCTAGGGGGGCTAAGGGGACTATACCCCCTATAAACGGCTAAGCCCCCTAAAAAAGGCCATCCGTTTTTTTACATGCAAAACTGAAATATTTCCACGATTTTCGACCGAATGACTAAAGAAAAGGTCGTCAAAAATTTTGCCGAATGACAATGGAAAATTTCCTCCGGGAGGTTTCAGCCCCACAAAACTGAAATCCTGGCACCGCCACTGAACCCCAAGAATTCTATAAGCTTATTTAAGTATAAAGAGTCCTTGGACTAACCCCTAACATGAAATCCTGGCGCCGCCACTGCGTATACATACACATATAGGCTACATACGTAGGCTTAGCCTATACATAATATAGGCATATAGTCCTACATAGGCTTATCTTATCTTATCTGACCATTTATAAAGCGCTTCTCGCAGCAAAAGCCTTTCAGAAGCGCTCCCAGTGCGTTTAACTCCGAGAGAAAAGACAAGTTTTTAGACGAGAGAAAGACGAGGACACACTACCAGAGAGGATGGCAGAGCGAACTGATGGGGGAAGCTCATTCCATAGGGAGGGACCAATGCAGGCAAATGATCTGGATTGAGCCATGGCAGTCCTGACTCGGGGTACAAAGAGGTCAAGCCGATCAGAGGACCTAAGAGGACGCAGTGAAGTGGCAGAAAGGGGGCGATGTATCTGATCACACAGATACTTCGGAGCAAGACCCATTTGAGACTTAATGACCAAAATCAAGACTTTAAATTGAATACGGGCCGAGAGTGGAAGCCAGTGAAGTTGTTCAGTCATGAATGTAGAAATGTGGGAGAATCGAGGAAGACGGGCAATGAGCCTAGCAGCGGCATTGAGTACAGATTGCAGAGGAGCTAGGCGAACCTTAGGCAGTCCAATAAGGACAGAGTTGCAATAGTCGATCCGAGAACATACAAAAGCATGCACAATTGAGGTAAAGATCGATGATGAGACAGATTTGCGAATAGCCCTGAGACGCCTTAGCTGGAAATAGGAAGAGCTTCTTGTGGGCCTATAGATACTGCGCAGGTCTAAATTGCCCCAAATGTGAAACTTTGGGACTGCATCCAGGGGCGGATCCAGTGGCAATCCGGCCATGGCCCAGTGGCGTAACTACGGGGGGCAAGGGGGCAGCCGCCCCCCAAATGAAAGGGCTGCCACCCCAGCTGCCCCCCACCAATCCCTGCGTTTGTTTTACTTTTACGAGTGATAAAGAATGTTATATAATTTCTGACTTATTTTATTTTTTATACAACTTCCTGTACAATTTCAATTATTTCATCAACTCCACTCTCACTAAACCCAACTTTCAATGATACACAGGATTCTTGTTCGGGATTGCATGGGGTTAGGTTTGTGTCCGTGCATTTCTATACTTCAAACCACCCCATCATTTTAAGCTGCCACCCACTGCCCCCCATGAAAAAATAACTGGCTACGCCACTGCCATGGCCCCATTTAGAAATTTCCTTATTTTTCACCGGCTTTTTTGCTCAGAAAGTTGACGAGTTGACGTGGCCACCCCATGAGTAGTTCTGCAGGTTCCTCCCCACGCCCACGATGTCCATATACAAGGTCCGTACGATTGAAAAAAAGGTTATCAACTATTTTGGCGGATAGAATAGCATCGTTTTCTTGGGAATTGGAGACAAATGACTATAAAAAGGTCATCAGGTTTTTCGGCGACCAAGTCGAAAAATTTTCCCGTCCCAAAACCGAAAATTCTCCCCCCCCTGAAAATTTCTGTATCCGCCCTTGACTGCATCATGGTGGTGCATGATTCGGCTGCTGAATAGGCCTATTGTCGCCACGACTACTATTGGCCCTCTAGCCTATAGCCTGAAATTCGAGTGAAAGGGGTACGTAGCAGTGGGGCCTACATGGACTATTGCCAGATGTAACCATGCTTCCACTGTACGTGGAGGCTGACGCCCACACTGAACTTGAGTCGTTGTTTTCGCCTTACAATTACAAAGTTCCACCTAAAAATGTTTAAAGTGGTTCTGCTGATGCAAACTTTGTCCAGTTCAATAAATTAGACTTTCGTTGCATGTCGGCCCAGTAACAGTTACTGTTGGTGCTATAAAAAGCGAAACATAAACTAGTTTATTATCTGCTAGTCCGATCACATAGACGCGCAGTTGGCTGGTGTCGGTGATGGTTTAGTTTAGTCTTTCTTTGATTTTATTTAGAAAGCGGACGATAAGCTGACTTACATTGTTAAGTGTTAAGTACCTGTGGGTATTGCAGTTTTATCGAACATGGTGAGCCAGAGTTCATTGCCGATTTTACTGATGGTTTGTGGCTTCGCTGTTTTAGCTGTGCCGACATGTTGCCAAACAAGGTAAGACAACGCGACATAATAATTATCGTCTGGTTGAATAGGCCTAGCACGCGTACATTTTCATACCTAGGCCTAACGAATAGAACAAAAACGACGAAGACAAGTTAATTAAGACAGCTCACAGCTATCATATCAATCATTGGCAATGAATAATTGATTCATTGTGAATCCAATATTGTCCAACTGAACTAAACTAGATTATTATATCATAATTATCAGACCAGATGTTTTTAACAGCCAGGGTTCTTCAGAGGAACACTTTTGAGTGTGATAGGGCATTTTTGAGGGCTAATTGCTCGACTAAGGGCACATCTCATAACAGACTGGACTATTATCTTAAACCAACAAGATTGTTACCAATGATCCGAAAGCAGTGGCCACCTTTTCTTTGAGATGTTTAATGTGCATGACATATAGGTAGACTAGCATACTGTCTTCAAGTGCATATATCTATAGAATTTGTATCCAACTAAAATTAACTGCATTTCTGCTCACCCATCTAACCTCTTATAAGATTATTGTCGCATAGCTTTCAAAATGGAGGTTTATGTTACTCTGATGAATGCTCACCTCTTTTTTCATTGTTTTTAACCATCCATTTCATGATTGGTTCTGCATTAACCCAGGGGTCTGATGGTGACTACGCCACGAGTGTGGGTTGCCGGAAGGCAAGAAAACGTCTGCATTGTGTCTCATCCACTGACGCCTGAAGTACTTTGCAAAATTGAGCTTCATAATTTTTACGGAGTGAGGAAGAATGTGACAATACCCTCCGGTAGGTGATGTCAATTAGAAATGCGTCTGCACATAAAGTTCCACTGTGGTTTTACTATTAAAGTAGGATAGGGTCACACACACACATAACTTTGGTCCAGATGGTGGAGAGCACCAGTTTATTTCATTTACTTTCTCTTCTCCCTGATTACTTTTGACAAATGATTTGAAACACATTAGAGATTTCCTTTCCCTTTTGGCAGAATTGGAGAGATTTGACGGGGGTGCTCTGTGACCGAAAGATCTCTGTCCAGCTCAGGGGCAAGGTGTATAAGACAATGATAAGACCGGTGCTGATTTATGGAGCAGAGGCATGGGCGTTGAAGAGGAGGGAGGAGGAGAGGTTGTAGAGGACGGAGATGAAAATGATGCGGTGGATACTGGGGGTGTCACTGCGAGACAGAAAAAGAAATGAAGACATCTGGAAGACGTTGGGAGTGACATGTATTACAAACAGGGTACGGGAGGCCAGACTAAGATGGTATGGTCACGTGGAGAGGGCGTTGGAAGATGACAGCATCAAGAGAGTGATGAGGGAGGAGGTGGAGGGGCGACGAAGCCGAGGACGACAGAAGAAGAGATGAATGGATGCGATCAAACAGGACTTCGAACTTCTCAACCTCAAGAAGGAAGATACAGCACACAGAGTGCTGTGGAGAAAACTGATCCGAGTGGCTGACCCCTCCCCTGCGAGGGATTAATTCCAGCCAGAACGAAAAGAAGAAGGAGGCTGCCTTTGCCTTTTGCCTTTACTGGCATTGTTCCTTCACAATGTGAAAAGATGGGTCTTTTTTGTCACATAATACTCACATTGTACACATAGTCAAAAAACGTTAGGATATGAATATCATTGTTCAAGTTGAAAATCACTCCTATTCATACATGTGTCCCATGCTGTTTTATGTTTATCACCTACTTAACGTACTATAATACTTGTCTCAACTGATCTGATAAGTGGTGCTATGAACAATGCGGGTAATCGTAAGAAATTTGATGTAATTGCAGTGCTTAAAGTGGGGAAATAAGTGCCTGGACGCCCTTGGCCCCTTGCCTTTCCAAACGAAGTGCCTGGACGCCCCTTACTTTTCCAGGCTGTGCTATAAGTTGGCCAGTAAGTGGCGGGACGGCGTTCAGATTTTAAAATAAGTGCATGGACGCCATCCATGACTGTCCAGCCACACTCTAAGCCCTGTTACAGTAATTAAGCATATGAACCGAGTCTTTTCAGTATTTCACATAGCTTAAAGTGTCTTAAGGAAGTCCTCTGGAACAGCGGCATGAAAGCGTTTTATATAATTATATGAGTTGCATGACCAGTGTGATCCTACTTCTCTTGATATACCTGGTAGTGGTTCTCAGGTTCAGTGTTGATCACCATTTTTGAACTAGGCACAAATGCTTGTTTTCTAAAAGGCCAGCCATTTTGCACTACTAATTTATGCATTGTCCAGAAGGTTTGCATTTGCAGAACAACTTGATGGTAAATCAGTACCATGGTAAATGTTTTTCATGTTTGTGGCAGCTAAGTATATCTGTTGTTTCAGACTCTAGGCTTCCTATTTTTTCATTTGCTCTCCTATCAGTATAGTTTTCCATTTTGGTTTAATGATTGGTATGCCTTTTGGTAATTTTCATCTCAGTTCTTTTTATGTTTATTTTATCTATTTCATATGAACTTTTATATGAAAATATATGTGTGGATGCCTTTTGATATGACAATGTGATGCTTGAGTAATGAGTATGCACGCATGTAGAACGCCAGATCATGTATGGCTTTCGTTAAGTTGAAACAGGGTACACATAATATATTAGATTATGTTTCATGTGGGGAGAGAAAATCTCAACGATGCGGGGCTCTGTGACACTCGTAGAGCTTGTAACCTTCAAGCATATGAACTGTTGTGTTTCAATGCCTAATTTTCATTTTCAACTGCAAGTTCAGCAGATCCCAAGGAGTTACACGATGTACCAAATGTACCATTTTTAAGCAATCCAGACTGTCTATGGGATGAACTATAATACTCACAGAGAACAAGATAAATATCAGCCCAAATCTCGATTTGCTTCATGAAGATCATAAAATGACTAAAATGAAGCCAAACTGAAGCCCCTGCTTGGAGATCTACTGATCAGGTTCGGGCTATATGAAAACTTGAAACTGGCCTCGACCCCAACTCTTCCACTAGTCTAGAATATTAACCAATTTGTATAAATTCTCTCATTTATTTGGTCAACCTACCTTTTATTGACATTGCTGCAAATATGTTATTTCTTCTTAGCATGGCCAGTGATTTTGTCTTATTTTCAATTACTATTTGCTTGTATTATTGTTTAAGCTTATCTAATCTAATCTAATCTAATCTAATAAAGCATTTGTAAAGCGCTTCTCACAGCAGAGCTATTCAGAAGCGCTCTCAGCGTGACAGGCCCATGAAAAAAGAAAAGTCTTCAAGCAGCGAAAAGATGCAGGTGAATTTCCTACAAGAATCCTGCCACGAATTTCAGAAGGAAGGTGATTCCAAATTAAAGGACCAACAATAGCAAAAGCTCGGTGTTGGGTTAATGATGTTCGTGATCTGGGTACAAATAGATCAAAGCGGTCAGCAGAACGAAGAGGGCGTGAAGATCTTGCAGAAAGAGGCTTACACATTAAGTCACACAGGTATTTAGGCGCTAAGCCCTGCAGGGACTTAGTAACTAGAAGCAAGACTTTGTATCTGATTCGGGCAAAGATCGGAAGCCAGTGAAGGTCATGAGTCATGAATGTAGAGATGTGCGAGTATCGAGGAAGTCGTGCAATAAGTCTAGCAGCAGAATTTAAGACAGATTGTACAGATGACAAGCGAACTTTAGGAAGCCCAATTAGTAGGGAGTTACAGTAGTCAATTCGTGAGGAGATAAAGGCATGTACCATAGTTGTAAACACCTTGGAGGACACAGATCTTCTAATTGCCCTGAGGCGTCTCAAGTGGTAGTAACAGGAACGGGTCAAGAGTGACAGGTGTTCAGTAAATGTCAGAGCACTATCAAGTGTGACACCCAGATCACGAACACTAGAGGAAAAGGTAAAATGAGGGAATAATGTGGCCAGTAATTGAAGATCAAGCTTATGTAATTGCTGTTTGGTTCCAAACCAAATTAATTGGGTCTTGGAAGGATTAAGGCTAAGTTTGTTTGACGACATCCAGAAGTGGAGATCTTGCAACAGAGAGCTCATCCTTTCAACCAAAGAGATCTGCTCATAAGGTGAGCCATGTACAAGAGCTTGTACATCATCAGCGTAAAGATGACCTCTGGCCTGGTGTTTATAGAGGACAGAGGGGATGTCTGCGGTGAAAAGAATATATAAAAGGGGACCTAAGACCGACCCTTGAGGGACACCTAAGTCAACTCTAACCCAGGGTGTTCTAGTGTTACCCAGGACAACCATCTGAGAACGATCTGTAAGGTATGATTTAAACCAATTAAAGGGTGTGCCACATAAGCCAAATGAGAGGTGTAGACGCTGCAGAAGGAGCTCATGATCTACCATGTCAAATGCCGCAGAGGCATCAAAGAGTGCAAGAAGAGAGAGCTGAGATCTATCAATTGCCGTGTAAATATCCGAGAGAAGTGACAGGAGAAGAGTTTCTGTCGAGTGGTGGCTTCTAAAGCCAGATTGGGTGGGAGGCAAAAGCCCAGATTGCTCCAAGTAAGGGACGAATTGAGCTGCAACAAGTCTCTCAAGAGTTTTAGATAGGTAAGAGAGGTTAGAGATGGGCCTGTAGTTTTGGCAAACATTAAGGTCAAGGTTAGGCTTCTTTAGCCTTGGAAATACTATTGCACGTTTCTGAGATGTAGGAAGAAATCCATCACTGAGTGACCTATTAAACATATAGACAAGAAATGAAATAATGTCATCAAGCACATTAACAATGATGAACGGTGGGAGCGGATCAAGCTCACACGACTTCATGTTCGAGGAGCCAATAACCCGTCGGAGATCAGCTTCAAGGATAGGTCGAAAACCGTCGAATTTGCAGTCCGTTTGAGAGAAGTCGGGTTGAGGAGCACCAGTCATTCCAGCACGAAGACCAGCTAATTTGTCAGTCATCATCTTGAGAAAGTCATCTGCTACGAAAGTTGGTGTGGTTGAAGAGCGAGAAGCATGACCCAGCAGGCCCGATATAGTAGACCAAAGACGCTTCGGATTCTTTTCGTCACGAGCTACAAGGTTCTCCCAACTGTTGTTGATAGGGACTTTTGCAGGTGACATTTGTTATCAAATGGTATTTTTGCTTTGCGAAAGTGTTCATTGTTTGTCGAAAACCGTTTATCATGGATATTTGTCATTTGCTTGTGAATTAATTTGAGCTTTTCATCCATATTTTCCATATCGTTTTGTTTCTCCTCGTATGTGATGGCAGTGTATTTTATCACTGTTAACAGGACATGGTGGCAGCATCTGTGTCAAAGTACGAGTACCACTGAGTATTTCAGGATCCACTACTAGACTTTATGTTACTGCAACATCACTGAATGCCAGCAATGAATACAGCTTCACAAAGTTTGCCGATGTCAACATCCAAAGACCAACTCAGATGACATTTATTGAGACAGATAAGCCTATCTACAAGCCAGGCGACCTAGGCAAGTGTCAAACGATTGCAGTATAAGACTTTAGTGTGCATGGTGAGTGGTGACATTTGGCAGAATGCCTTTGTAAGCACAGTGTTTAACCTTGAGAATGTATTTACTTTTGTGGCCATTGGTATAACCATAACCATTACCATATATATATATATATATATGTATATATATGTATATATGTATATATATGCATCGTTAGACTGTGCTAAAAACCACCTAACCATCATGTATTTAAAAGAGACTTATCTAAGACTTGTAAACAAGTCTTGCAAAATCATTTAAGGCTGTGGGTGATGACTGATGAGGGAAAACTTAAGATATTGAAATAGGAGCTAAGAAGAGTGTTCAAATGGTAACAAGACTTAAAATATCATTTACATGATCAGCAAAGATTATATAGCAGAATCAAAGGCAATGTTCAGTGATTTACCCAGTTTCAAAGATTAAAGCCATCCAAATTTCCTTAGTTGCTGTGGATGACCATGAGCAGAATATCAGTCTTTGATAGGTTAAGGATAAGTTTTTTTGCTCCTCCCATCCATGACTACACTTCCTCAAAGGAAGTGAGCAACAAAGAGCTGCACAGACAAATTACAATGCAATATGTAAAAAAAAAAAGTTTGGCATAGAAATCATATCCCAGTGAAGGATTGGCAAGCGGTTGTTCTTAGTAGTGTACATAATATGAATAAAAATGGATCAAACACAGACATATTTTATCGAATGTCACATGCCAGTAAAATACTAGGTGATTAAACAAGGCACTAGATGGTGGGTTATTAAGCATTCCAGGTTAACCTAAATTGGAAATCATACTGATTGCGTCTTATAACAATGATTGTCATGATGAGCTAGCCTGTAGTGAAGTTGACTGCATGTCAGTAGTTGTATAGATTGCACCCTCATTGCTGTCAGTAGTTGTACAAAACAACTGTGTGGCACTTTGTGTGCAGGTGGACGGTTTACCTGCACACACAGTGCCACGGAGGCACATCAAAGTCACTCCAACAAACGTGACTTTTTGGGCCTTGCTTTGCTCACAGACACTGCTGATTTCTTACATTCGCTGTGAATTCTAAACTAAAAATCAGAATATTAGTTAAACTTTAAAAATTGTCACATGATGTCTTTTTTTGTGAAAGTCAGTGTTCTTACAGACTCAGGAACTCTGTCTTAGGCTGCAAGGCTGATGCATAATAGATTTAAGTGTAGCAGATCAAGACCACTAATAGTCTTGTTAAAAGAACATTTTGGATGAGATTTGATGATTTTTATAATTGTAGTGAGAATCCGAATTTTGACTTTGACTGGAACAGACTTAACACTACTAACAGATGATGTAAGTTTTCTTTGTATTATAATTAATTTTGGATATTCAAAACACGATCGGCTTGTTGAAAACATCATACACATTGATTGCTCAGCAGCAGCAAATATTTCACAAGGAAGAATAGGCAAGTCTTCTAGATACAGTAAGTTTCCAAATGTTCATGACTTCATGTAATATTTTATGCATTTTTAAGAGCCCTTCGAAAGGTGCCATGTTCAAATATTCTCACATATACAAAACATACAGATGCACATGTAGAAGAGTTTGTATAATGTACATGTATATACATTAAATGCCATATATTTTACTTATACTTCTCTTTATTATATATTAGGATCAGTTACTGTATCTCCATCGTTTCAGGCCTTCCACTGTGAGGGGATTAGACAGCTGCAATACATGCACACTGTGTTTCCAGCTGTTAGTCTAGTTAGGGCTCCCAGAAAATCGCGATCTTGCGCAGCGCAAATTTTGCGCAAATTCCCAGGTTTAGCGCAACAGCGCAAAAATTGGCAATCCGCGCGATTTTAGCGCAAATTTTGACAAAATCTTGCTAATTTATCTAAATTGGGCTTTGATTGACTTAAAATCACCGCGGCCCATGACAGTTCAACATAGCAACGACGACCGATGTGCGATAATCAAAATGGCGGCCGCCGAATGGGATGGAATTATAGATGAATTTTAGTTAAAGATCGATATTTTTGGTAGTAACGCACAAACTTATAGTATAAAAAATTCCAGAACTTCACGGCCACACAATAAAATGTGTTAGAAGAAGCTTCTCGAAGCGGTCACACAGCAGCGTCGCTTGTTGTCTCGGCTTATGACAGAACGAACGCATTTAATCTATAGGCGTCAGGCGTGCACACAAAGACGGAAGTCTAGGACTCAGCACGTTATGTGACTTGGTGATTCATTATAACATAGGCATATCTAATACTATTTTGAAGCTACATTTGTAATGAGCGTAGATTTCGGTGGACGTAAATTTTTCAAAATTCAAATTATTTGCGATCGTCTGAATACATTAATCTTATGGTTATAGGAACTTTATAACTGCATTTTTGGCTTGATTGTTTAATTTCTAGAACGCCAAAGCTTTACACTAAATGACAAAAACAATGTTAGATACTTTGGTACACTGATTCAATGAAAAATAACGAAAATTTTGGTTTTTTGACTTGCGCAAAATTCGCGCAAATTTGTCGTTTTTGGTGCGCAATTTTTTCATTTTTTTTGCGCAAATTTCTGGGGGCCCTATCTAGTATACTTTCATCATTGTTGGTAATCCCAAAGCACATCAGGTTCATTGCTGCACGATTAGAGCGTTAAACTGACTGATTTATCGTCGTTGTTTACACACATCTTGAAAATGCTGTACCATGCGTTTTCTAGGTTTCTGATGTTCATGGAATATCCTTCCTAATCTGCAACTAGTGTTTCTTCTAAACTGCTGGAGCACCATGCAGTCTAGTAACTCTGCACACAGCAATGGGATCAAATAAATTCATGCATATAGACTTGAATATCCATTTATTCGTACATGCATACATAACCTAAACACAACCACATTTTTTATTGAAACCAAAATGTAAAACAGTTTAGCATATGTTATAAATATTATGTTGCTGATACATTATTGACACAATGAAGAGTCCTAAAAGGGCCTAAACCTCGCTATCAAGGGTCACCCAAGAATAAACATTGAATTAAACAGTGATAAGATTCACACTTCGGTGTGACCTTGCACGCGTAAGAAATTTATATAACAACAACAGCAGCAATAATAATAATAATAAGATAATCGGGATGTTACTGAAAGTGTAGGTTTGAATACACAGATGAGAGAAAGTTTCTACGAAACAAAATTTTACTAGTCAACTAATGTGCATATGAAGTAAACTTAACTAGCCAGTGAAAACAGATAAATGCGAAGTTGAATTGTAAACAAAAAGAACTTAGCATTTCTGAGCTCGAGTGGGAGACTATTCCATATTGCAGGACCAGCCTTAGTATGTTAAAGAGAATTTTGTGAGATAGCTATTAAACCAACACAGATAAAGACCCTGTGTCTTGATACTCTTAAGTTTAGCAAATGCACAGAGGCTCTGCATACATTAATTTTGGGCTTGAACTGCTTGTGATGTGTTGTAGATATTGTTAGCTTATATTGAGGATCCATCAAAAACTCGTGTAATGCAGTGGGCAAATGTCTCCACTGTAAATGGTAGGCAAAATTCCATCTTGCTGGTTTGCATGTTGCAAAATTGCAAAGTCTATCAAGTTGCTTGATTGAAGAATTATGTGCTATAGTAAAATACTTGCAAAAGTGACTTTGAGTCACTGTCATGACAATTGTAAACAGGATAGACATTTTAATAATTGTGTCCATATTGTCAGTACCAAGACAGCATATGGAACCGGTAATTTCCTGTAAGAATAATATTCTTTCCAACAAATTGTTGTTTTTTGTAATAAGTAAGATCACTCATGTCAAAGGTAATGATTTTATTTTATGCTAGTTCCATAGCCAGCTGGATATTATTCCTAAAACCTGGCGTCAGCACATGGCATCGTTCTGCTTGCTTCCTAATTTGTGATTACATGAAATTATTTTACATGGTAGCAGAAGCAGTGGTATGCAACACAAGTTGAATACAGGCTGCTACTCAGAAGCGCTCCCGACTACAGCGCGGACACTAAATCGGAGTTTCAGGCCAAAACGCTTGGGCAATTGTAAGTTAAGGACTTGCTCAAGGTACCTACATGGCGACTTGAGGTGGTTACTAGACAGCACCAGCTCTTTGTTAGTGTCCATGCAGCAGGATTTTATTTCTTCAGGGCCTCCCTTTTGTCTATGTCTGAATGCAATGTTATTCATGTTTATTGTTATAATTCTGTACTTTGTAGCAGTAAAAAATATTTTGATTGGTTGATTGATTTGTTACTCAAAGTTTTGAACTGATTGTTAAAATTGGATCAATCATTTAATATACAGATTGTTCTACCATACCAGTCTTCTGTCAATCATCACTCACTGGTCAGTTTAGTTGCCATTGGTGGCACGGTACGGGCTTGCTATTGTTCCAGTGTATGTGGAATTTGTGAATGTCTGGGTCCTCTGTTGCATTATCCAGTGTATAAAGAATTTAGTAATGATAATAATCAAGTGCAAGGAGTAGGTCTACTTGGTAGTGTACCAAGGGATTCACATGATGCCCATTCTATCGAAGAACTCGTTTGACTTTTTTGTGGTTATTTGGTTATTTCCAGGCCTTGGCAGCCTAGAGATGCGGCTGTCGGATGAACCCCGACTGGGCGAGTGGACCATTAAGGCACAGATCAAAAATGTAGTGCCTTCACAGAAATTCACTGTCAAAGAATATGGTAACAATAGGATCTAAGTGTCTTAACAATATCATGCTGAGATGCCTTAATTCTTGTATTAATTGTCCCTATTTGGTGCATGCTCAGTATGTTACAATGCGAGTTTCATGTTCACTTATAGTCACTTAAAATCTTTTCAGGCATTTTTAACGTTTCATACACTTACAAAATTGATTATTTTTCATAGAATTGAAATGTAGTTAAATTGTTCATATGAAAATAGAATAAAAATATATTTATACTGTTCATTTGAAAATATAGAATGTGGCATACATTTTAGTTAAAATATGAATGTTGTTTGAAAAAAAATTTAGAGATAGTTTTTCTGACAATTCTTTAGAATTCAATTATGAAATTTGTCTCTTACGCCGATTTTTAAAATCAATCTATCATTGTTTTCAACAGTTCTGCCAAAGTTTGAAGTGGCCATTCATCATCCTTCTACTCTGTCTACTGAATCTTCGTTGGTAAAATGGAAAGTATGTGCTAGGTAAGGAATAGTTGCTGTTGGAGTCTTGTGCCTTCAAGAATTAGCTATAATTATGTTTTATGGTGTTTTTGCCAGAGATTGCATTTCGTCAGTGAACCCCAAAACAT
This sequence comes from Lumbricus terrestris, assembly GCA_949752735.1. Taxonomy (NCBI): domain Eukaryota; kingdom Metazoa; phylum Annelida; class Clitellata; order Crassiclitellata; family Lumbricidae; genus Lumbricus; species Lumbricus terrestris. The sequence goes on from OX457042.1 coordinate 16,770,556, forward strand.
GGATTGAAATATCTTGATTAGGACGAATATAGAGACAAGCTCTGCTGTGTTCCATCTATGCATGGACCAATTGGCCATCTCTTCACCATCCAGTCCGCTCAGCTGTCTTCTCATAGTTGACTGCTCAGACTAAAACCATTTCTTCTTCTTAATTTCAGAACAATTGAAGAAAGCTGAGACAACGGTTCGGCTAAACATGGTTTTACAAGATACAGTCAGATGGAGAAAATGTAAAACAAGAAGTAGTGGTCGATTCTTATTTTACATTTTCTCCATCTGACTGTATCTTGTAAAACCATGTTTAGCAAAACCTTTGTCTCAGCTTTCTTCGATCAGTGATGTTGGGTTTATGTTATCTACCGATCCTTTACTTTCATTGCTGAATTACTTTTTGTTGTTAAATTGCTTTTCCATTTTTGCTTTCGTATCAACTCTATCAGGGGCGGATCCAGGGGGGGCCAATCCGGCCATGGCCCCCCCATTTAGATTTTTTTTTTGACCAGCTATTTTGCTCGGAAAGTAGACGTGGCCCCCCTATGAGTAGTTTCGTAGGACCTTGGCCCCCCCTTCGAAAATTTCTGTATCCGCCCTTGAACTCTATAAAGTAGAGTGTCTTGCACTGTAAATTGTTGCTGATATACCCGAGCACCATCATGCCTTTGCGACATGTGTCAGTTTATCTTGAGTCATATTTCTGTTTCTCAGCCTACTGGCATCTATTCTTGATAACTGAACACTTATATGTGATTCTGAGGGGTTTGACCTTGAGAATTTTGAATGCAGTTAGTATGTAGGCCTACGAATGCATTGTTATGTATCTTGCCCTGCATTTATGAGTCATATTGTAGTGTGTGGTTGGGTAACTGAAAGTCGTTGGAAGACATGTCTTGAGAATTTGAGATACAGAGTGTTAATGAAGCTGCAAGTTGTGAAATGAGATTGATGCTGAAGAAACCGATTTTGGCGCTACTCTTGCAGTTCTTTTGCGCCCGCATTTACCAATGCAGTGTATTAAGTGATGCTTTAAGTTTAAGGCCTTGCACCAAGTCATGTTAAGCAGGATTGTGCACGTACCGTAAACACTGTATTATGTTTTTGTAGTAAACTGTATGCAAAGTCAAATGAGTTTCACATTATTGCAGAACTTAGGGGGGGGGGGGGTAGATTACTGAAGAGATTTGATTGTCCTTTGCACTGCATGACAAATGATTTCTTCGTTAGACGAAGAATTCTTGTATGCTGGTCTGTATTTCAGATACACTTATGGACAACCAGTTAATGGGAACGTCAGCGCAAACATCTGCTTTGTTCGTCATTCAGCACATACAACATGTCAATCACTGAATTCCACAAAAGTATCCATTTGAATTAATACATGATCCATTATGTACATTATATTATACATGATATATTACTGTTCACTGCTGTTAAATTGCAATTTTAACAGTTGTTGTAGTTCAGTTCCTCAATTCTTGTGTCCATTTGCACTGGTCATTGTGGGTGCTGGAGTCAGACACTTCAACATCCGGATCAATGCTGTTACATGTATACCATTTAATTATTCTAGACGTTCAGAATTAATTGGCGAAACAGAAACCTGATAAGAAACTTGTATGTGTGTACTGTGTACAGTGTACAGTCAGTTGCTTTGAGAAAAAGCAGCAAAGCAAAGAAAATAAAGGTTGGAACTATGCCCTGTTTTAACTTTGTAATGGTAAGTCGTCAATTTAATTCTGTTGCAAGACAAAGGATTCATCATTTCAATGTGGTGCCAATTGAATTCTTTAAAACGTTTTGTTGTACTTTTGCACTCATCTATTGAACATGCAGAGTTTTAGTGAAATACCTGTGATGTCAGTTTCTAATAATGAAGCATGATTTAGAGTGCAATCAAAGTTTTATGCTACAAGGGTTTCTTTGTTGTTGGTTGTTATATGGTGCTTTTGCACCATTTCAATTATCTGATGAAGGACTAAAGGTGCTGGATAGACAAATTCAGCTCGTTTTGGCTTGTGCTGTCTATATCTGACGAAGTGCTTGCATTTTTGAAACTCTGCAGTTTACGGCACTGACCGAGTCGAGATGGCTTACAATGTTGCTTTCTCATGTGCACATGACATTCACTGAAAAGACTTGAGACATGTCACATTATCCCACGAATGTTTTATAGGATAATTTGCCATTTCTGATACTAATTAACTCAATCATAACAAAAGTAGGCATAATGGGAACTGTTGTTCACCTAGAATGTTATTTGCCTGTTTTGTGGATATAAAGGAATATAGCTATCCGACCATACATAGGCTTACCAAAATTTAAACACTGTATGCAATTGCAAAATTAATGGGGTGAAGCGACTGGAACTACACAATATCAAAAATACTTATGTCAATATACATTATACAATATGCCTGACAAGTCTTATATACTGGATGACCTTAAAAAATGTCAGCTGATATTATGTGCACTTTGTACATTTTCCCCCCAAAACAGCTCAAGAAATATTTTCAGCCTGTCTTGAGTTCATTATTCTTGATTTCTCCGATTGCAATCTTTCAGTGTCTTAAAAGGCACTGACGGCTGACTATATAATATATATGGCCAGAAACAGAAGTGCTGGACTGCACAATCTTGCAGTAGAGGATTTGTCAAAGACATGTGGCCTAAAAGATATACCTTGCAACGTAAAGATCAGGATAAGAAGAAGAGTTAAAAAATTAATGGGGTGAAGCGACTGGAACTACACAATATCACAAATACATGTACTTGTATGAAAAGTGGAACTGAACTGATGACTCTGAATCCCACGCATGCAAGATTTGAAGGATGCAGACCAATACAATATGACTGACAGATGATATAAATGAGGACTTGACGTCACGTGAACTAACACTAACGGGAGCAATGGACTGGGAAATGGTCGACGACAATGTAGATAATTTATTCGTACCCCTAATTGGCTGGTAAATGGAAATGATGGCGGTGCAGTGCCATTGCAAATGTGGGTATATAAATGATTGCTTATTTTGTGAATATACCATCTTATATGTGTTTGTGTGTTTTATATAATTATGTGTGCTGTTTTTCTCAGCTGAATGATGGATGCGTAGAGTTATCCATACATTCTTCAGAAATAGAAGAAATTCATAGGAGCAGGAGGTCGAACACAAAAGCAAAGTTTTTTGCTGAAGTTGAAGAGCGTGGAACAGGTTAGCAACTTCGTATTCATATAGGTTTTCATTTGGCACCATTCAGTCTGGTGAAATGTGAATCTGAGGCGCAGATAGTCAGCTGCCAGAGGAGGCTGTGGCTAGAGATCCATGCGCTTGAAAGTCATGGAGAAATAGAGGGTGTTAAGCCGTTTTTTGAAGGAAGTGAATTTGGGCTTCGAAGAGAAAGCAGAAGCCGATTCCATTCCCTAGGTGCAGAGGCATGGAATACACGCGAGCCAATGTATTGGGGTTCAGGTAAAAGACTTGTACCTGATGATCGAAGGTAAAGAAGAAGAATGTAGCCTAAGGGTTAGTAGCCACTGAAGGTAGGGAGGTGTGTTGGACCGTTGGTGCTGAGGGATTTGTAATTAAACATGCCAATTTGAATTTTATTCCGTACTGAACTGAAAGCCAATCAGGGCCGGATTTAGGGTGGTGGGGGCCCATGGGCGCCCGTTATGGTGGGCCATTTTCTGCAACGGATATGTTGCTTTTGATGCACAGTATCGGACAGGAACAAACCCACACGTATACTTACGACCATAACATGCTACAGACAAACAATGCTAGAAGCAATGTTTAAATTGTTGACTTATATGGTCAATAACTTTTAAATACACAAATGAAGACAAATTGAAAAGATTTGCTGATAGATAGAGTGTCTAAATCATTTCTCAAATGCAAAGTTAAAGGATAAAAGTTAAGCAGCTTAATTCTTTTCCAGTTTTTAATAAGGCAGTGAAACAAAGAAAGAAAGTAAAAATAGTGACATGTGAGACCTCCAAAATAAAGCAGGTAGCCTGACTATATACAGTTAAATAGCTCGGTTAGGTCTACAGTTGAGTCTATATTTGAGTAGGGTCATTAGGGAATTTGCACCCTTTCTATTGGCAAAGTCATCAATTAGCTGATTAAAATAGAGTTGGCACAGAATATGACTCTATACTCAACACTGCAAGGTATACGCATGGGCGGAGTTTGGTTTCCGTTCTTGGAGGGACTAAAGCCTTCTTGGGGGGGGGGGCTAAGCCCGGGAAAAGATACCATTTACACGGTAAAAAATAATCTGGGTCTTCTTGGGGGGGCTTAGCCCCCCAAACCCCTGATAAACTCCGCCCATGGTTATACGTCTCACATGTGTCTCAATAATCTTCATCTTGTAAAACGAGCATTCAGTACTACAGTTTGTGACCATGAGCTCCAAGTACATTCTTAGCACAATTTGTACATTTGAAAATGAATTTTCAATTAATTAACATCTTTTTCGAGTAGCCTACTTGGCACATGAACTGCTACTAAGTTGTGCCATGGCCTGTTCTTCCAATTTTTGTCTTTAAGCATTTTGACAAGATAAGAGAACTGCTCGTTGCTCGTTGCCAAGGCTTTCATCGAGGTCGTCACCACAACTGCTACAAGCTTTTTCGCAGAGTTGAGGAGTTCTCCATCACTAATATTTCACTATAATAGGCCTACATAATTCAAGATTAGATGGAAAACAAACCAAACCTTGAGCAGAGCAACAGCTTCTAGTCCGCTAGGCCTACATGCCTATTATATAGTGCCCTCATGCCGATTTACAATTCGGTTCATGACTGTCGGTTGAAATCATTTAGACTCTTCAAATTATATTAAATAATAGTCTACTGATTTGCAAACTCCATCTGCGATCTTATAAACCATGCATATTATGAAGGTAGAGTCTATAAGACTGGGGTCTAAAAGATATTGACAGACAGCACAGCAATGACAGTAAACATGTCGCCGTCCACTGCTACAGATGTGGGCATTGGGTCACTCAAGGTCACTGGAGTGCTACAGTGTAAGACAGAATATACCCCACTGTCTGCAGGCTGCAGCAACCTGATACACGTGGGAGGGTTTGGAGCTCAGGACACTGCCTCGATCTGTTCGTTGTCTGCTGCGTATACCGACTAGTCCAGAGAACACCTCTGACATGCACTGACAGTATATGTCTACACCAGCGGGCTGTCATAGCTTGAGTGAAAAGAAATATAATCTGTCAACAGCAGGTGTTGAGGATGCTATGCTGCTTAAAGCCCTACTGCCATGGTGACTGGTGAGCAATATCAACGAGTACAGATAGTGGTCAATTCAAAACCACTCACTGATTAGGTCTAAGATCCTGTGGCAATTAATACACTTATGGTTCATTCCTTAATTTTTAAAAAAACTTCAACTGGTGGGGGCCCCTAAGTGGTGGGGGCCCATGGGCTGGAGCCCGTGTAGCCCATGCCTAAATCCGGCCCTGAAGCCAATGCAGCTGGTGGAGTAGTAGTACTGAGGAACTGATGATGATGATGATGATGATGATGATGATGATGATGACGATGACGATGGATGATGATGATGATGATGATGATGATGATGATGATGATGATGATGATGATGATGATGATGATGGTCAAAATGATGATGATGGTGGTGGAGACGATGATGTGCTAATAAATAATAATAAAATAATATTAACAGTAAGAATATCATAATTAATATTGCTATATAATTAAATATTACGAATTACCAAATTATTATTTCCTCCCCCCTGTGGTATACAGGGTCCCTCGGGGGCGTCTCTACCACTGAATAAAAAAAAGTCTGGAAAGGCCCTATTCGTATTCTGTTTCCTGGTCGGCGAAAGTGTCCCTAAATGCAACAGCATTGCATCATCAGCGAGATACACTGGAATTTTTTTAAAATTATTATTATATATTATTATTAAATTATTTTTATTGTTTATTATTAAATTATTATTATATTACGAATATGAGTAATAGTGATAATTCTTGATTAAAACTAACGAGTATGCGGTAAGATTACGTGATATAATAGTAAAAGATGAGAGCAAGTCTAGCAGGAGTCATATTTAGCAACCTGCAAGACACCTATCTTTCCTAATGCTTATTTCAGTCACCTTGGGAGTCGAAGGTTGAAGTAACGTAATGGGCATCCTTCTGGACTTGGTGCCAGCATGTTACTATTCCGCCAACTTCCCGCCCCAGACATAGATGGCATAACTATGTCTTAAAGCACTGTTTGATTTGTGCATATATATGTATATAATATACAATATTATATATATATATATATATTCTGTAGTTTGTATCCTATACTTTGACTGTAAACCATGGGCGCCCGCAGGATTTTTTGCAGGGGGGGTCAGTCATGACCAGTAGAGTTAAGATATAAAATATGTCATTAAAGACTAAGCAACTCACACAATCACATTAATTGTCTCAATATAGCGTAGGCCTTCTACTATTTATGAGTCTTTTGCAATGAAACAAAAATTATTATATTATTCATGTACACATTCATTGTAAAAAGGTATACACTAACATATGGTCTAAAGGACGTCATTTGGTTTTTCCAAGTCACAGAAAATATTTCAGGAGGCAAAAATTGGCTATATATCTTGTAAAGTTGTTAAACAAAAATTTCTGCATGTGCAAGAAACTGCGGTTAACGATCAGACATGTTTTCTTCTTCTTTCCTTACTATGTTTGATTCAGTTATGGGAAATATTTTAAACACTACAGTATTTAAACTATTTTAAATGATATCACAGTATTTTGTAAGCCTACTTGTATTTATGATACATTAGATTGACTGTGGTCTGTAAGCCTATTTATAATTTTAACCTCCAATTCTTTTTGACTATTGTGTACTCTGTACTATTTTTTAATACTAAAATATTAAAAACCTTTCATCTGTCATTAATAACAGCTAATAGAGCAACATTGCATGCTGCATGCACTATGCGTGAAACAATTATTATTTGGCTATTATTATTATTTATGTTGAAAGCCCCTAGTTATATGGCCCCTATAACTGTGTCAGGCATAGCATAAGCCGTAACATAGCCTTACCCATATATATATAATCATACTTATATATATATATATAATGTATATACAATATACATATATGCATAGTACACAGTCTGCCAAGCAATATTTGTAAACTGTTATGCTACAAAATGGAACTTTTGTCAACCAACTGTCTATTGTCACTGTGCGCCATCACTTTTATCAGAGACTGAATTTGAATTATGAAATGGGTCGATATGCAACCTACATGTATCTGGCCCGTATTTAATCATATTAAGCAGAAAGGACTTAAGTTGGAAAAAGCAAGCAGATTATGATGGGTGAACCCATATCCACCAGGAAGGAACCATGTTCAAATAAAAGAAATCGGTCATAGTTTAGGACATGCATGTCCAGCAAGTAACGTCTACCCAATAATTACATTAAAAAAATAATTACTAAGTGTGAATTCCAGTTCAATAATTTAGTTCTGGCCTACCTGGGACAGTGGCGGAGTGGTGTGCGGTTGGAGGGCGCGCCGACTGGCATAGCATTCTGCAGTACATTAATGGCAGTTCAAGATATTGTCTGTAAACTCGGTGTGTCATTTCGAGAAGGCCTATACTGCGGACTTCGTAACGAATAACATTCCGATTTCCGACCGGCTATGAACTGGACTCCATGTCCTCGGTCATCTTTTCTCTTACATCACCCACTCTCCATCCAGCAGCCAGCTCTGAAGAAACTCTAGTCATTATATCAGAGGCTATTATCCCTCCTAAACAATCGGACCTCATCCCTCTCCTCTCCTCCCCCCTCATGAGCCGGTCTTCCACTCTCAGGCCGAACTTCCCCTCCGAAGTGAGTTTGGCTTATTTCTGCCCCACCCCGCTTTTCACTTGGTTCAAGTTGCGGCCGCCCTGTAGCCTTTAGGGATAGAAGCCACTGCTAATGTCCGCTCATCTGGGACACAATTTTATTGCAATCCCCTCATCCGTCGCAGTCAGTCCTGTGTTTCCCATCTTTCACCTCTCTCCATTAAGAATTTCCCTCATCTTCTTCCGACATTTGCCCTCACAGTTCGCCGGTGTTGGGGGGGGGGGGGGGGGGAGGGGAGGAGGAACGACATACGATTCCACTGGGCCTGTAATTTATGCGCTCTGCTCCATGTCAGACGGAGGTTGGGGTAGCCTTAGCCTACCTATTTCGTGGTGAAATACGTTCGCGCTTCTATTACGATGTCCACGAGTAAACGGTTCATAGGCTGCGGACCATAGATCTATGTATATATATATTATACATACATATATATATAACTTTAAACTATACTGACTTGTGCATTATATATAAATATCATACTGAGAGGGTGAAAATATCCTGTACGTCTCTTGAGTATTAATAATCCAGAGGTGACAGGTCATTGCTTAACTGGGCACACAGTGCCTTAGTACAGCCCTTCCCGTGCAGGTCTGCTCAATGGGCAACGCATCTCCTCCACTCGCCCCAGTTCATCGCCAGCTCCTCTGACCTCTTCCCAAGATATCTCCAAGCACCCAAGTCGTCTCTAATTACAATGCCAGAGCAGCCAGACGTCCGCCTGTGACCCTGTGTATTGTATATCCAACAGGCTACAGATCTTGCTACAGAATTTAGTTCAGACTGCAGACTGATCCGTCCCCCCTCTTACCCCCACTCACGTCCCTGATATGACTGAGTAACGAATTCCATTAGTACCCAGTATGTACTGTGTAGAGATAACCAAAAGTTATATTGACCTATGCCAAAGTTATTGAAGTAGCCTAAGAGAACACAATGACCGCGTGGTTGGCACTCTGTCCCATTTTACCACTGTCCACTGACATTTATTCCAGAAAGTGCTATTATTAATATTTTGTCAGGATTTCCAGGGGGGATCACGCGACCCCCCTTGACCTATGCTGCGGGCGCCCATGCTGTAAACCTAAACAGTGACGCAGACATGGTGATTAAGTGTTTTTCGTTATGGTAGTCTAAATCTGTTCGCAGATACGCTCTCAGCCTTTTTAGTCCTGTTCAGTACTGCTAAGAATTTTCTGTTATGAAAATATTAGTAATATTTTGGCTCATTATCAGGATTCTCTTTTCCAACAGGCGTGAAACTGAATTCGACTTTTACCGCAGTAGTTCACCGGATTGCAGTGCAGCTTAAGTTGATCCCTGAGGATCCCGATTCCCATAATTACAAACCTGGCTTACCATACTATTTACAGGTACTTTTATCACATGTTCTGATATAGTTTTCCTCAGAAATAAAAGTCAGTCTAGGACAGCGGTTCTCAACCGGGGGTCCGCGGACCCCTGGGGGTCCGCGGCCATCTGCCTGGGGGTCCGCGAGCAAGTCCTGAAAATTAAATATTTCTTAGTAAAACATAGGCTATAGAAACAGATAAGTTTTTGCCAATTTTTCAATATTTCTCCTTTTCAATGGCGACATGAAACTAACAATAGCCTACACTGATTTATGACAGATTCATCTGTTTTTGATGCGTCGGTTTGTTTCAATCGCTAGAGTGCAGACTGAAATCTATGTTCGATCAGGCCATAAAAATGGTTGATTTCAAATAAATTTGTACTACAGCAGAGCAGCGGCATAATATAGGTTATAGCATAGGCCTAATATTATATTGGATTAGGCCCATAGGCCTGCAGTCACGATAATGCGCCAGAGGCACCAAATTTCTGTGGGGGTCCGTGACCGAGACCCAACATTAGAAAGGGGTCCGTGAGTCTGAAAAGGTTGAGAACCGCTGGTCTAGGAGACTTAAATAATTATAACTGGACCATAACGGGTATAATTGGTGGAGCGCGGTGATGTAGTGGTGGTGTTTGGTGCCTTGGACCCGGAGGGTTCCAATTTCGAATTAAACCTCAAGCCGCCACGTAGAGATCGTGAGCAAATCCTTCACTCGCAAAATTTGCTCGTGTGCTTCGGCAGGAAACTTTGAAGCAGTGTCCGCGCTGTTGTCGTGAGCGCTTCTGAGTAGAAGCCTGATGGGGCACTGTAGCAAATAGACAAATAAATAAATAATTAAATAGCTCAACTCATTGATTCTGCTGTCTACAAATCTACAGGTTGAGCTAAGATAGTGTGCTTACCGAGGACACATGACTTATTCTTAAGTTTTTAGGTTTTGCATATTACTGCATGGTATGGTTTTAACTTTTGATTTTATACTTTGTTGAAAATCTTGATGAACATTGCTGTAGTGGTGTGCTGTAGTTTATTTGTCCTTTCATCATGGACGGAGTTTGGTTTCCGTTCTTGGAGGGGCTAAAGCCTTCTTGGGGGGCTAAGCCCGGGAAAAGATACCATTTACACGGTAAAAAATGAATTTGGGTCTTCTTGGGGGGCGGGCTTAGCTCCCCCTAGTCCCTGATAAACTCTGCCCATGCCTTTCTTTCTTGACTCTTGATTCCATATAAAATATTTTACGGAGCTCTTTAATAAATTACCTAATTTTTCTAATTGCATACAGTTTTTAAAAATATTTTTTCATCAATTTTTATAGGGTCAGTTGACTCGCACAGACGACAAGCCAGTTGCTGAGAAGGTGGTTCGGTTACGTGTTCAGGCCAGAAGAAATGGAGTCATCAATGGCACTATCACATCTAACCTAAGAATTGATGAAAATGGAAACTTCAAATACGTTTTACCTGGCACATTCACCAGTCGCCAGGATTCCATCGACCAGCATGTGTGTGCAGTAGGATTTTAATTGCAATTATTTCTTTTATCATCATTATAGTTTTTTTATTATTTCTGTTATTATCATCATCTTAGTCGTTGTCATCTTCATCAACATTATGATCACTATTATTACTGTCGCTAATTATTTTATTATTTATTTCTTGTGCAATGAGAACCTTAAAAAGGCTAGTGTATGGACATAGGCCTACTTTTGCAGTATCTGTGCATGAAAACTGTGAGAACAGGAATCTTATATATGTATATATATATATATATATATATATATATATACACGGTGAAGGGAAAAAACCGAACCTCTCCAGTTGCTGCAATAACTTATGTAATAATTTGTGCATTTCAATAAAACATGGAGAACTTCAGTTTAAAGGACATAATCAGATTACAGTAAGTAATCAGTGTCAGTTACAATGAGTGTCCAAAATATCCTCCTTAGGCCTCAACACATGCACGCACAAAGACGCGCTCGCCACTGACCAATTACTGAATCAATGACAGCTTGATCAAATTCGTGTCCGTAGCAAACGACTCCCAGGGATGTTTTTTCTTCAGTGTTCCGCCGAAAACGAATACAGGCGATCATTTTTGCAATTCGAAGGTGAAACAAGAGTGAACATTTTCACGTCGACAAACCAAATAAAATGTATCAAGTCTGCAGGATAGCGCTTTAAGAACTGCCTTTCTCGCTCGATGTGCGCCTGCTGTTGACCTCCGTTAGTTCAGTCGCACTGTACGCTCCTTGAGACATTTCAATCACTTCAAGTTGTAACTGGAATAGTGCATAATTAAAAGAAATGGTTAAGTTTATACTTGGGAATAAAATAGTCTTTGTCGCAATAATAATTTAAAAATTTTGATGCCGTTTTATCTATTTATTGTGGAGGTTCGGTTTTTTCCGTTCACCGTGTATATATATAATTTATTTACCACCTCTTCAGCAGACCTACGCAGTTGCTTTTCATAGCTTTTCATAGCCATGCATTTAGCTAATAAGTTCATTAGGGAATTGCTAAAGATAGAGTATGCAGAATTAGTGTAGACCTACATCAATGATTTGTGGGATTGGGACAATGGGGCAGTAAGCATCTCACAAAGCCTCTGCTGCCCAAAGGCCCATCACGCCACCTTCACGTGTTAACCCTTTTGAGAACTAAGCGCGTGGTGGACGATCGATCACTCGCCGGTGTTTTGCGAGTCCCCAGAGGAGAAGATCCTGAAGGGCGAATGATGAATCATGAACAACGTCAACGCTTTGAGATGGTGTTTCACTAAAAAATAACCGAGGGGAAGCCAAGTTAATGTAAAATGAAGTCACTACAGGACTGGGTGATGGAGGACGGATACCAAAAACTCAAGAAGACACATCGGAGGATGAAGTGGCAACATTTTGCATTCGAACCTGCCTAGGGGCAGAGAACCTGAAGAAGAAGAAGAATGGTTTGTGTATGGGAAAAGCTAGCTATTTATTGTCAGGAGTATTTGGCCTAAGCCCTAATCAGTTGATTATTGTTTTTGTCTGGTACTACCAGGTGTATTTCCCTCAGACTCTGAGAAAACCTGGAAAAGAGTCTCATGAGATGGCCAATCATTGCTGGTGTAAATGTGGAGGTATTCCTGTGTAGCTGCTTGGATTGTGATGTTCTTCCTGCCGCCAATAGGCTATTTGTTTGATTCGAACATTCTGGCTCGATTACTATGACAAGTACATATAAAGCACCTGTGTATAGTGTGTATGTGGTTATTTTTGTGGCCTGTTTAAGATCTCCCTATTGTGCATAAAAATTTCAAGCATTTTACTTTTCAATATGAGTTCGACCAGTGTAAATTGACTATGTGAAGTTTAACGATGAGAATGTTCACATCGTACTGCAGTAAGTTCACAATAAGTTTAATTTATTACATCTCGTATCTTTCGGCAGATAACCATAGAAGTCGAAGCGCATGATGCACCAAAAGTCTCGCGAACGCTGACGGCATGGTATTCGCCAAGCAGTAGTTTCCTCCAGATTGAACCTTTTGAGGGCATTGCTTCATGTCGATCCTCACTCTCACTGCCCGCTGTCTTCATAACGGGAAATTGGTCAAATTCACCTCTGAGTTTTTTCTTTCAGGTAGGTAAATTTGATCTGTTTTTTAGAGTGTTTCCGAACTTTACTGAACGCAATATTATGCTGTTAATGTTTCTAACTTTGTTATTGCATCATGTAATTTTAATTTTGCATCAATTCACTTTACTACTGATTGGATATATATATATATATATATTTGGTGGTTTTATTGTTCTTCTTTGCCAAATAACATTAATTTCTTTGTCAAATACCCGTCAATCATGTCTGGAGCAATTGTAGCTGAACATTGTACTTTCTTGCAATATTATAAAAATAAACTTTAGCGCAGATCACCTGAATGCCAGTTTAGCAAATCGTCCCTTTTGAGAAATTGCAATTATTTTTCTTGTTTTCATTGACACTTCCTCCCTTCACGCATATGAATTGAATTAAATGGATAAATGACAAAGTGACCACTGCCATGTGTTTGCGTTTTCAATGAACCATGAACTCTTACAGGTGTTTCTATGCTTACCGTATATGTGTTTGGATTGATTCATCTGTTTACCCAAGTTAGGGGCTATGGCTGAACTTTCTAGCTTACGTTAGACATCATGACTGGTTATGTCATAATTGTAGTTGGTGACAAAGGGAAACATTGTTCACGCGGGAAAACTCATGATCTCACCTGAGCCTCATCTGAATTTGGGAAGTAAGTGGTGATTTTTCTGACACCATCCCAACTTTGTTATGCTAGTGATAACCAGTGGCAATGGCTGAGTCGGTCAGACACTTTCCATCATAGTATGTCCATTGTAGACATTTGGTGCGATTCTCATGTTTGATCTTTAAAGTACAAAAATTGAATTAAGGATATTGTAACAAATACTAACAATGATCCAGCAGAAATGCCTTCAGTTGCTCTTTATCCGTTCAAATACATTGTTTGGTACTTTGAAGTTTGTATTAACAGCTGTGATGCTGGCAGCAATTTATAACAATATGCTAATATAAAAAAGAGACTCAAGAAAACTTTAACAAATTACTCGCTGCTTTAAAACCCACTTTCTATGTCTTCTTTAGGTTCTCTGCCCTTCGGCAGGTTCCAACCTCCAATGACGCCACTCCTCTCTGTGCTGTGCCTTTTCCTTCAGTTTGCTGTATCCGTAGGCCATCATACATCCCAGCATCATCTGCCGCGGTCTTCCTCTTCCTCTCTTTCCCTCCATTCTCCCCTCTATGATTTCCCTCAGGAGGGAGTCTCCTCTTAATACGGGCCCAACCCAGTTCTTTTGTCTTTCTCTTATTGTTGTTATTAGCCATTGCTTTTCCCCAACGATTTGTAGCACCTCCTCATTCGTTATATGCTCCGTCCAGCTCACCTTCTCCATCCTTCTCCAAATCCACATCTCGAAAGCCTCTAATTTCTTAATATCCTCCTTCTTGATGGTCCAGGTCTCCGACCCATTCAGTACCACACTCCACACCAGTGTTTTGACCAGTCTTTTCTTTAAGCCTTTATTTAATCCTCTCAACAATTCTCCTCTTTTCATGAATGCCTCCTTTCCCAGTGCTATTCTTCGTTTCATATCGCTTTGGCACCTTGCATCTGTTGTTATCATGCTTCCCAAGTAACAGAAGCTCTTGACCTGTTCCACCTCCTCACCATTGATTTTTATTTTCTCTGTTACTTCCTCCTCTTATCGGCTTATCCTCATACTCTTTGTCTTTCCAATGTTTATTTTCATGTTGTATTTCCTTGAGGTCAGATTTAATTTGTCTATCATCTTCTGTAGTCCTTCCTGTGTCGTTGCCAACATTGCTTGATCGTCAGCAAATCTTAAGTCTTCCTCCAACTTTTACACCTTGTTACACCTTCTAATGGAAGACTGTGTCTTCCATTGCCTCCTGCATTAGTTCCTCTATATATATGTTGAAAAGAAGTGGTGATAGTGGGCACCCTTGTCTTACACCCCTTCCAATTGCTCCTTCCTCTGAACACTCTCCGTCTATTCTTATCTTTACTTTGTGGTTCATGTAAAGGTTTCCTATAAGCCTTCTGTCCTTCCAGTCGACTCCCCTTCGTCTCAGTGCACTCATCAGTTTTCTCCAATCTACCCTGTGAGATGCCTTTTACTTTCTATGTATCAACTATGAAAATGTATCATCACTATCATGTTTCTTTGCTGGCAGATAATGGAAGCAGCTTGCAAAAATTCAACATTGAATTCACTGTTACTTCAAGAATGAGTGGATCCACAAAGATTCTCATTTTCACAGTTCTTAAAAGTGGTGAAATTGTAGCAGACACTATGCTGATCAATGTTGAACAGTGCTTCCACAACCAGGCAAGTTTATGTGTGACATTTTTACCGGGTAACAATTAGAGCCGACTTTTTGGCCTAGGTTAGTTTGAATTAAGATGAAAGTAGGCAAGCATCCTTTATTTGCAGCATTTGATAAGCACAACTTGGTAAGGAATGATAGCATACACTTTACATGTTATAAATTGGCAGAAAGAGTTTTAGGGCCTGACATAGGCCAGGTAGCTAAAAAAAATTGTTTATTATAGAAATTTCAACGAATGACACATAGGTCCTGACTTAAATTGTAATATCGTAATATAATATAATCAGGAGGCACATATGATAACTAAAAGGAAGTTGTTGTTGTGTCAAGAGCAGCAACAAACCTGGTGGAAAACCAAGAAAGAAAATTACGAAAGGCTGAAGCAGCTTATGGAGGCCTTAGAGCAACAATAAGCATTTGACAACGGTATTACAGAAGTTACTAAGTATTTCTATAGTGGCATGGTGGATTGTGTTAAATACGGCAGATATTGGTTTGTCAATGACGGACGAGGTTAAATTCAATATCACAAGTGAGTAGTATGCAAAGGGAATATGTATTGAAGTTCCAATGAGTTTTTTATATAAGAAAACGTTTTTGCATGCCAGACTTCAGGTTTTTTAAGAAGATCATTTTTTCTAATCAGTAGCTCAGCTCACAATCGATACGAAATCATACGATACACCAAAAAAGTGTCAGGAAACGAAATCTCCATTTTACTATGAAATTTATAAACTGGCACGTCCTGTCAAGAAAAATTTAAACATCACGTTTGCTTACTTTGCAAGATTCGGTTGATTAATTTAATATGAAGCAGTCCTAGGATACTATAGAAGTATAGATGCATGGGATGAATTCAAATCGTACCTGAGTCTGGAAAGGTGTCAAAGTCATACTATAGATTAGCAGAAAGAGTTTCAGGGCATATACATGTGATGATGATGGTGGTGCTCTGCACGAAGGCAGGTTCATTGACTTTACGCCCCTGGGGATGAGATGAGTGAGGTGGTTTCCCGTTGCCTTCCCCACAGACAATGATGGGTAAGCAACTTGCCCAAGGTCGCCCCGCAGGAGCATTCGCCCCTGCGTCCCACACGTGCTAGCCCGAGATATCTAAATCTCTGAATGTCAACTCCCAGCCCGGGGCTTGAACCGCAGTCCGTTGCAACCAACAGACGAATGCTGCTCTTGCTTACCGGTGTAGCTAACTAGGCCAGTATACATGTACCAGGTATTATTTATTTCGTTGTATTCGAATTTCCTCATTTCAAAATTTGTACGAGGAGGTTAACGGTTTGTAAATATTTATATTGCAGTTTTAATACAATATAATTCAACATACTACAGCTGGTGCTGCTGCTGCTGCTTCTACTACTACTACTACTACTACTACTACTACTACTACTACTACTACTACTACTACTACCACTACTACTACTACTACTACTACTACTACTACTACTACTACTACTACTACTACTACTACTACTACTACTACTACTACTACCACTACTACTACTACTACTGCTGCTGCTGCTGCTGCTACTACTGCTACTGTAACGCCCGCCCCTGCCGTCATCCCCGGAGTCGCCACTTCCGGATCATCGAACGATAAGGCTGCGTGTTGCTGTAGATCATAGTTCTTAGAGATAGAGGGAGGACAGGAGGAGGTGACTTCCGGGTTCGAATCCCAGCGATGGAAAGGCGGCCAGTTATCTCGGCTGCCTAACTCCCTGTATGGAATTGGAGCCTTGCTGGACAATCTTTCACTTCTTCGCAATATAGGCCTACCAGGGTTGACCGAAAAAGATAGGTCCTTGGGTCTAGCACCCACACTTTCTGCCAGGCCGATGGTCGAGTGGTATGGCGCGTCCGCAGTGGTAATAGCGGTGGACCTCGGTCCAGAGTTCAAATCTACAGCAAATCTTGGTACCGGCGATGCTTCTAGTCTTTCTAAGCGTGAAACCACCTCCGTCAGCGCTTCTCTGACAGTAGAGTGCACAGCAGAGATTTCCTCTCTGACATTAGAGTGCACAGCAGAGATTTCCTCTCTGACATTAGAGTGCACAGCAGAGATTTCCTGTCTGACATTCAATTGCACAGATGAAATAGCATCTCTAGTTTCCCTAGCCTGCGACTGCATAGAAGTCATCGCTTCATGTGTATTCTGAGCATTAGCCTCGATTGACGACTGCATAAAGGACATCGCTTCATGAGTAGACCTAGCATTAGTCTGAATTGCCTCTAAGACAATTTCCATCGAGGAGGGCGGCCTCGAGGGTTGAGCAGGGGTCGCAGCCCTAGAATCCTCCATTAGCGCTATATCAGTTTAGCCTACTTGTATTTCTATCGCTAACAGTAAACAGAGTCGGTACACGGTAGATTAATTATATTCCTTATTATTATCAATCAATGAAATCTTCCATCAACAATTTTCAACATTATTAGCTACATTCAATGCAATCAGTGATTAAAGTCAGTAAGTTTAATTAATACTTCTTATTATTTGCAAAGGCATTCAATGAAAATCAAATGCCGACAATTCAATGCAAACACATTTCAATGCAAACACATTTCAATGCAAACACATTTCAATGCAAACACATTTCAATGCAAACACATTTCAACCGGAGTCGGCCTAAGTTAAACCCCGATTTACACTCAAATCCCCCGGCCAATTTCAATTCAGCCCAAAATATCTAAATAACCGATCGCCTTAATTCCCCCTATAAAGCGTACCTTATTTCCGAAGACAAGGGACAAAGCCGAAGTGTGCGAAGAATGGCGACGATGTGTCGAGTTCCAAGAGATGCGACGAAGACACCAGAAAAGGGCGACGATGATATTGCGCCAGAAGTGAACCGTTGGGGTCCGACGCACGAAGACCCGACGAAATAATAATTATAATTGAGGATTAATCGACGCCACGTAGGCAACAAACTTTCAGATATCGCTTGAAACGCAACAGAATTAATTCGCTCCTGCGAAACGTAGACTGAAGGCCCGAGACGATAGGCCCAATAACCAGAACTTGAATGAAGCGACGAAATCACCGACAGAACGCGTAGACCGATATAATATTATATTTATTTTGACTCCTTGTCAAAGAATGAATCACCAAGCAGAATCCGTAAGAAACTCAACTGCGCAATGCTAAGGCGTCGCACTCAAACGATTCGTTACTCAAACGCGTCTTAACTCCTCGAGGTCCCGGCGTGATCTACCTCTCATCGAAATCTGGCCGTGTCTCCCTGACTGTTGACAGTGCGCGCTCCTTATATTAAGTCTTCTTGGCGCTGACGCGAGTGACGTCAGAGCACAGGTGTTGACCATCTGTGTATACGCACGTAAAGAAGGCGCCAAATCCGCGTCACGTACACCCGCACGTGCGACAACGTATCAACCTCTGCCATATCTCTTTGACTCTTTCTGTATCTTCCTTACTCTGTCTCTATCTCAAAAACGCCACCTGACGACTGAGAAGACCACACACGAATCGAACCGATCGGCGTTTGAAGAATGGCCGCGATTCACACAGTGACGGCCTGTACTTTTCCGTCTGTCCTGCTATCCTTCTGCCTGTGCATTTCCATACCTCTGCCTGTGCGCTCAACTATATCTGTCTGTGACATTCAGTCGACCTCCCCTCCTCTCTTTGGCTACCGCTCTTTTCGATGCGACGATTAAAACCGTGCGAAACACGGCAGTTTCCATGCGTGCAAGAAATCGGACTGTGTTTGACGACTACCGCCGACAGCGCGTCTTCTTCTCTGTCCGTCTTTATGAGCCTGTCGTCTCTCTGCCTGTGATAGCGATCGTATCGGTCATAGCAGTCGCTAGTATCAGCGACTATGTCTGTCGTCGCTCCCCTCCTCTCTTTGCTACAGCTCCTGCCTAGGACCGACCGTGGGATAAATCCGCGACGAAAGACCGACCGCAACGGCAGCTGAGGCGACGGCCGACGCGTGGGAAAGAAAGGCGACATCGATCGCTTACCGACGACGGCGCGATCGCCGACCCCCACCCCCCACGTAGCAATCGGCCGCATACCAGACGGCGCTAGCGATTAAAATGCGGCGGAAGTATAAGATTGCAAATGGCAGCGATCGGAAACCGTAGCGTCACGTTATACGGGTCGCTACACTACTACTACTACTGCTGCAACTGCTAATACAGGTTAAAACTTATTTCTAAAGACAATGATTGGTCAGCATAAGACACCATACACTAAACTTGGTATGAAATTTTGATCATCCGAGAGGGCAGGGTGAAAATCATGAGGCCTGGGTGTCAGCCTCTCTACTTAAAAATGCCGAGTAAGTTAACATGGAAACAAAGTGAGTAACACATGAAACTCGTTTTACCATTTGTTATTTTCGATTGCTGAACAATTAATTTAATTTAATTGACTTTTTATAAAGTCGAACTGAAAACTTTTTTCTTTATGCCAGGTATCCATGGGCTTTGCAGATCAGCAAAAACAACCTGGACATCCAACAACTCTTCGACTCTCGGCTGATCCACATTCATTGTGTTCAATTTCTGTGGTTGATAAAAGTGTGAAGCTTATGGACAAAGGCGATGGTTCTCTATCCAAATCAAAGGTAGGCTATCTGATTTTATTTTGATCTCAGTTTTATGTGTTTCTGTTGCCTACATTTTTTAAATTATTATTGTAAGCGTCTATAAAACCACTTTTTATAAGCATTTCTTCTTGCCATCATATGCCTACTGCCTGTGATTTCTGAAATGATGTTGGTTAGAGCAAAAAGTGGAAGATGAAAACATTGTAAAAACGAATAGCAGATAATATGCAATCTGACGATTATAGGCGTATGTAGCCATTTCTTTCTCAACCAGTGTTGATGGTGCTAGGATAATGTTTAGAACTTCACTTACAGTGGCAGTCGTTTTGGATCGTGAATAGACCGCTTGGCTTTGAATATGATATTGGGAGGCACACTGAAGCTGAACACAAAAAGTGAACGCCACTGAGCTTGGCTGTAACTTGAATGTAGTCCCGGAGTCAGTCGCTATTTACCGACTGACTTGATGAGTTAGCATCTGACTAAGCGTTTTAGTCGACGGGTCGTGGATCTTGAAATCAATGTATTTTCAGCGCTATAGCTTGCCTGTACGAACAGACGCCATTTTGGATTAAAACGATTGCATGACGTCATGCAGCGCTACAAACCCCACTCGGACAGGTGGTAAGTACTGGTAAAGAACCGGTCATCGGACATCGACCGATTGTTAGACTGCTGGTCTATTGCACTGTTTCTCATCTGAATTAGGCTATTAGCGGCGAGTGTTGTCCCGGTCGTGTTGCTGATGCCTTCTTCCAAACTCGAAACTCAGAGGCTGTGATGAAAAGAACAAGCACAATTTTTCAGTGCTCGGAGTCGTTAGCTGTCGATGCTTAGCGACTGGTTTCGACTAGAGGGGTTAGTAGTGTGGTTCACAGATACATGGTAAAAAATAAAGTTCAAGCTAAAAACCAAGACACCATCCCCGTTTGTTAGACCCATCAATAGTATTATTGAGACAAAATTTCAGCTTCATATTCCAACTGGAAGATGGTGCTCAACGACTGTGTTACTTTGCATGGGCCAATGTATCGGCGTTAATGTAGAAATACATGTGTCGAGCATATATTCCCATACAATTGAGTTTTATTTCGAAATAAATCAAACATTACTGTAACATGACAATATGAGTGATACTTAAACAGTTGGTCAGCTTGAAATCGAAAATTTCAGTAGGTTTTAAATATGGAAAGTGTAAAAAAATGTCAAAAAACATCATTAAATCCACAAATGTCTATAATTGTTCTTATTTTATGACTCCAACACCCGATGCAGTCTTATACTCAAGAAGGCCTTGCAGTTTGCAAGCACGGTGTCAACAGCAGATTTCTTGATTGATTGAGTGAGGGCAACTTTCCTATTTGCCTTGACTACTTGGAGAAAACACAGCTTTTTTCTTCATCAGCGATGAGTCAGTTGAATTCCTCGAACAACTTCACACTGTCTTCTCTCAGCCGTATCGTTTACCACTCTTAATTGCTGACTTCAGTCTCTGCCCTGCTGGTAATCCTCATTCTCAATCTATTGCTCAGGTGTAAGTGCAAAAAGAGAATCACCAAACTTCAGGTGTGGCAGTAGTGTCAGTGTTCACTGGGTTACAAAGTCGCCCAGGCAATCTCTCTCCTTCAGCACCACATCACTACCCCTCAACATCCTTTCACCGAGGATTTGCAGTCATTACGTAAAGTATCTTCACCTTATCTGTAGCAGGCAGTTGGCAACATAGCAGTGTCAGACCTTAAGCCTCATCTGAAAGGTACAATGTACTAGTGATTTTCTAGGACATTCATGGCAGCAACGCTGATCTCCTATAGATAGTAGTCACCTGAATCATAATTATTTCCTAGATGAATCAAAATTTACCGATCTTGTCCTGGAGTTTCAGCAGCAAGAGGAGGTTTTTGCCCATGCCTTTGAGAGAAGGGAACCAAATCACACAAATGGATGAATCTGAGTTTCTTCCTACTTTCTTAGATTGAATACGTCACGTTGTATGTTTTGATGGCATACAGTAACCTGGCCAATCAACATGTATGGTAAATTGGGCTATCCAGTTTCTTATTTAGGGCTGACTTCCAAGGACAGCCATTGACACCTCAATGATTTCTTGGTAGTCATCTCTTAAACTGACTTTATTTTCAGCAGACTACTTGAGAAAACCGAATGATCTCTCATGGGAGGCTTCAGTAATGGATACGACTTATAGAACTCGGATATTGTCACGTGTTACACCATCCCACACATTCTTAAATCTCTTATATATTGGATTATATTTTGAATTAGATGGACCACAACACAAATGGAGATTTTCCCTAAAATCAACTCCATCCCAATGACGACAGCAGGCCAGCCACAGAAACGTGTTACCTATTATGTCTTCTTGAAAAACTTATACTCCTCCAAAACACCCGGTGTTGACATGTGTTGTATCAAAGATACATTAGGCTTGGACATTATCAGTGAGTCTTCATATTAAGTTCAGAAGATAATGAAAGACCTTGGATTTAAATTATATCCTGCATAGAAAGAAAGTTGGGCACAATAAAGAGTTTATCCACACCATCATCTGAAACTAGCACTGACAGGCGGTCAACATATCCAGTGTGCTGCAAATGGGTACAAATTCAGATCTTACAGCTTCAGCATGCTCCATCCTGGTCATCGTAAGCACTCCATGTGAATGGTATTCCGTGAAAGTGACTGGACAAAAGATCGCACACAAGCACTGCTGCGCAGTGATTGACACCAACAATCTCAATACTTCATGATCAGATCAGCGTATAATATGTCATTGCTATCAAGCACATTTGTCAATTGATGGCTAAACAGCAGTCTAGTCTTGACTGCGGTAAGTATAATAGCACAACAGAAACTATTTCAAGGTCGTCTACACGACAATGGTTGAGGTTTTTGATCAAGCTACAATGAATCAAGATTTCTATCCAATACAACTATATGGTAATATTTCTATGTCGTTGAGCACAATCTTCCAGTTGGACTAGGAAGTTGAAATTTGGTGTCAAATCAAATCAATCAAATCAAATCAAATCCGTTTATTCATAGAGATCAATGCATGAGAAAAAACAATTGACAATAAAACGCACTGACGAGAGAAAAGAGTAAACACAAAGTAAGTTATAAACAAAGAATCAGCAGTTATAGAATTAAATGATCCCTGTGAAAGGGAGACCTAGAAAGGGAATGACCCCGCTAGCCTAGGCACCCACTAACAGGAAAAAAGAAAGAAAATTATCATGACAGCTGAGGATGAAAATTATTATTAAGCAAAATAAAGAAAAGAAAACAGAAAGAGACAGAAGGAGAAGAAGACAAATAGTAATTAATTCAAAGTAGGACTTTCATCAAAGAGAGAGATGAGGAAGTGATGCAATAGGGACACAGCATAAAATATAGAGTGGGAGTATAAGTGGTATATAAATTGGAAATGCCAAGCTATGGTGATCAGACTAGGAAGATCAAAGTGGTGACATATATAACATGGTAAAACAAGAACCATTAATTAACAATAAGATATTTTTTAAAGTTTTTTTTAAAAAGGCCAATGGATTGAGAAGAGAGTAAGTAGGCCGGGAGTTCATTCCATAATTTAGGACCCAGATATTTAATAGATAATTGTTTGATTTTTAAGCGCGCATACTCACTACGGTAACATTTAGCATATCTGGTGGCATGGTTATGAATTTTGGAGCCAACAGTGAAGTAGCTTGAGAAGGAATTTGGCAATAAATTATGATGAAAGCGAAACATAAACAGGCCAATTTGGAATTTATTTATGTTCGGGAGAGAAAGTAACATATGGTTTAAATACAGGGGGGCAGTTGAGGTCCTCCAGTGTACACCACAGATAATTCTTACAGCCCGTTTGTGTAGAGTGATCAGAGGTTTGAGTCGAGAGGAATAATTGGAACCCCAGGAAATATTACAATAGGACAAATAAGGGTAAATGAGTGAATAGTAGAGATCAATAAGGATTTTATTGGGGATGCAGTGTTTAATTCTAAGTAAGACCCCAATATTTTTGGCAATTTTTTTAGAAATGGTTGAAATATGATCACACCAAGTAAGATGCTCATCTATAATGACACCCAGAAATTTAGTAGACTTCGTTTGGGCGATTGGAATATTGTTAATTAAAAGAGATTTATTCATATCTAAGACATATTTATTTTTTATATTAAATAACATAAAATTAGTTTTGTCGAGGTTAAGGGATAATCTATTGGTTTTGAACCATTCACCTATTAAATTGAGTTCATTATTTGCAATATTAAATAGGCAATCAAGAGAATGGTGTGAAAGGAAAACATTAGTATCATCAGCAAATAAAATAAATTTGAATATAGTAGAGGACATAGATAAATCATTAATATATAATAGAAAAAGAAGCGGTCCCAGAATTGACCCCTGGGGAACACCACATAAAACATTCAATGCCAGTGATTTATGTCCATTAAAGCAAACATGTTGGGTTCTATCACTTAAATAATCCAAAAACCAATCATTACTAATCCCACGAAACCCGTAGTATTCAAGTTTTTTTACCAATATTTTATGATCTACCGTATCGAACGCCTTTGAGAGATCAAAAAAGATTCCCAAAGAGGTTTTTTTTTCATCCATAGAATCAATAATATTACATTGCAGGTCAAGCAAGGCCATATAAGTAGAGAGGTTGCGTTGAAAGCCATACTGGGTAGAAGATAAGAGTTTAAATTTATTAAGGTAATCGATTACCCTGTTAGACATAAGTTTTTCAAATATTTTAGAAAAGAAAGAAAGTACAGAAATTGGACGATAGTTGCTAATCAGCTTCTTATCACCATTTTTAAAGATAGGAGAAATTTTAGCAGATTTAAGTTCAGTTGGAACTAAGCCAGTAGAGAAGGAGGCATTAACTATAGTATTAAGGGGTGTAGCAATAGCATATATCGAGGATTTAGCAACCAAAGGACTGATGTCATCCGGGCTAGATAAAGAAGATCTTAGCAAATTAGAGACTTGGATAATTTCCAGTTCAGAGGCTGGAGCAATGCCAAAGGAACACATTGGAGGAGGGGGCATGAAATGTTCAAAAGGGGTAGAGGCTTTAGGGATATTAGCTGCTAGTGAAGTGCCAATTGTAGTGAAATAACTATTAAAGGTATTTGCAATGAGGGTTGGGTCCTGTTCCAGGCCAGATCCTATTAGAAAAGAGGTGGGAAGACATGATTCTTCATTGGTGTTAAGAATTTGCTTAATTACTTTCCAAGTTAAATTTAAGTTATTGCCACATTGGATAAAGCAATCAGAGTAGTAACGCGCTTCACATTCTTTTCTAACGGACTTAAATTTGTTACGATATTGAGTAAATAATTGTTTGTTCAATATGGTGGGGTTCAACAAATATTGTTTATGGAGACGCGCCTTTTTCCTGCAAGAATTAAGAAGAGATTTAGTCATCCAAGGTTGCTTTAAACTATTTCGACCCTTATTTTTAACAGATATCAACGGAAAAGCTTTATCATATAATATTTTATATTTTTGAAAGAAGGCAGTATAAGCTTGGTTAGGACCATTAGTTGAACAAATATTACCTACAAAGTCCCAATCTGTTAGATTAAGAGAGTTAAGAAATAGAGACTTAGCCTCGGGTGGAAATTTACGAGAGTGGGTATAGGAGATAGGATTCCGGAGTGTGGGACAGAGATTGGTGTGGAGAAGTATAGGGAGATGATCAGAAATATCATTAATTAAAATACACGAGTCCTGGGAAGGGAACAAACAGTTGGTAAATATATTATCTATAAGAGTTGCAGTGGTGTCAGTGATTCTGGTGGGTCTAAGAATCGTTGGGAAAAATTTATATGAGAACATGGCGTTTAGAAAGGCAGCAGACGGGGAGTGATCATTATGTCGAAGAAGATTAATGTTAAAATCACCCATTAGAAAAACACGACTAGTAGATGTAGATAGATGTGATAGGGTAGCATCAAAGTCCACAAGAAAATCAGAAATTGAATTGCCAGGGGGGCGGTAGATGGAACCAATTATTATGTCCTTTGTTTTGTTTTGAGGTAATTTAATAAATAAACATTCAAAAGTATTCTTTATAGAATCTGACCAATCAGGGTCCAGAATTTCATATTCAATGTCCTTTCGGATAAGAAAACCTACACCACCACACATACCAACTGACCTAGCTTTATGAGAAAAGTTAAATCCCGGAATGGAAATGGTAGATGCCAGATCATTAGAAAGCCAAGTTTCGGTGAGCGCAAGGACTGAGGTGTTGGAATTAGTTAAGAGAAGTTGAATATCGGAAATTTTTTGATTCATACCACGGCAATTAAGATGGGTCAAACAGAAATGATCATTGGTATTAAAGTTATTAAAAAATTCTGGCAGTTGAGATATGTCTTTATACAGACTAGAAAAAGCCGTCCTAGCATTGTAAAAATTTAAATCAGGATCAAGGTCATCATCTCTCAAAAGCGACCTGGATTCAGTGTAAGTGTTACATAAATTCAAGAAAAGATCACTATTATCATCTAACGGGAGGAGTCTGGGGCAAGTGGGTGAAGGAGACATTCCATAATGAGTACCATAGTCATCATCCAAAATATTAGCAAAAGGAAGGCTGGAATTAATACAATCATTACAACACCACTTAGATCCACTTAGATCAAAAGATTGGAAAACATTACATTGTAAATGAAAACAGGTCCCACATACATCACATTCAATCACATCAGATAAATTATTGATTGCAAAGTCACAATAAGAACATTTATGAAGTAACAGCGACATAAACTAGCAAAAGACTCTATATAAGAGAAAAAACAAAAAAACAAAAAACAATAAGCAAACAGGTAAATGAAAAGAAAAAACGTAACACTGAATGTGTAATCAGAGTGCGCTGCACTGAGAAAGACACAGGAGGAGGAATAGGTCAAACAGGATATAGTGAAGCGAAAAACATGATAATCATATCACAAAGCAAGTTATGCATGAGCAAAACTATCCATCGTCCATAAGGAAATGAAGAAAAAGCATTACTAACCGCTTACAAGAACCAAATTTTAATAACAACAAAAAGGAGCAATCACAAAATGAATCACATAAACAAGACATACGTGAGGATGAATTACCACAAGGCAAGAAAAATAAACATAAGAAGAAACTATCTGATAAGATATCTATACAAAAACAAAAGCCATTGACTTAGGCTTATAAGTCTGGTATATGAATGGTTAAGAGTAAAAGAAAACGACCAACAGGGTCCACCAAAAGTAGCAAGAGCATAAGGATCAAACAAGAAAATAAAAATAAAACATGAATAAGAATTATCACATGGCAAAAGGTAAACATGAGAAGAAATGACAGATCAAGCAACCATACGAGAAACAAGATGCCATTGCCATTAAATCTAGTATGCGAATAGATGAATCATGAGTACACAAACAAGAAACCAATTGGCAATGGCATATAAATGTGATATACTAATAGTTGAGCGCACAAAACAAAAAGCCATTGACTTTGGCATGTAAATCAGGTATGCGAATAGATGTGCACACAAAATAAGTTGCCATTGACCATGGGATATAAATCCGGCATACGAATATTTATGCGCACAAGACAAAATGCCATTGACCATGGTATATAAATCCGGTATACAAATAGTTGAGTGCATATAAATCCGGTATACTAATAGTTGAGTGCACAAGTCAGGATGCCACTGTCTTTGGCATATAAATCCGGTAAACGAACAGTTGTGCGCACACAACAAAAGCCATTGACTTAGGCAAATAAATCAGTATGCGAATAGTAGTGCACACAAAACAAGATGCCATTGACTTTAGCATATAAATCTGGTAAACGAATAATTTAGTGCGCAAAACAAAAAACAAAAAAACAAAAAAATGCCAATAACCATAGCATATAAATCTGGTATATGAATAGTTGTGAACGCAAAACGAGATGCCATGGCCATTGGCATATCAATCCAGTGTACGAATAGTAGTGCACAAAACAAGATGCCACGGACCTTGGCATATAAAGCTAGTAAACATATGAATAGATGAGCGCACAAAAATAAGATGCCATTGACTTAGGCATATAAATCCGGTGTACAGGTAGTTGTACACATGAAACAGAATGTCATTGACTTGGCATATAAATCAGGTATACGAGTAGTTGTGCAACAGAACAAGATGCCATTGACCTTGGCATGAAAACCCGACATTGGCTACATAATCGGACAATCCCCTATCGTGTCATCCATAAAAATACCGGCAAAGGGAATACAGACAAGTAAATAAGGACCAATGTTGAGTACAAAACCTAAAAGGAGACAATGTCATGGAGGGAATCTAGACTGACAGTAAAGTACCTGTAAGATGATTTCTGATAAACCACGCATATCAGTACAATTCACGTAATGACCAACGCAGTCAATCAGAGGGCAGGAGATCATCAAGTTGGCTTAAGGAGATGATCCTGGTTGGCTTTTCAGCTGGTGAGTCCAATATCTTGAGAAGAACAGATCCTCCGGCCGTCCATGTTGAATGGATTCTTTTGTCCTTTTGAAGTCTTCGGGTCTTTGCGAAGATGGCCGAGTTGGTACGTGTCAGATGTTCATTGATGAAGATGGAGGAGGACTTTGGAGATTTGGGGTGAGATTGATGCCAGAGAGATTTGCGAGCAGCAAAAATGGTGTCCCGCATACGTCTAGCGATGAATCCAATGATTAGAGGTCGAGGTGAATCATTGTTTTTCGAAGACATCCGATGGGCAAAAGAGATATCATTTTCAGTTACCGGAATCTGAAGACGCATGGTGAAGAACGCGAGAGCATCTTTGGTAGCCGCCAGATGGTACTGGATGTTTGTTGGCTTGGAGGTAGAAGTTGTGGTAATTTCCGGAGAGGATTCGGGTAATCCATGAATAACCAGATTGTTTGAACGTAATGATCTATCAGAATCGTCAAGCTGTTTCTTCAAATCAGAATTTTCAGATTCCAAGGTAGTGATGTTCTTTTTCAGTACTCCAAGAGCATCCGACAGATGGTCACCCGCAAATTTCACAACCATCTTCTCAACAAGGGCCTCTAACTTGGAGGTGAACTTGTCAGCCAATTTGTCAAAAGAAGCCTCAATCGTTGCATCAATAGAAGGCGCTAGCGAGATCGACAGTCGCGCTGTTAAAGCATCGAGGATTCTGTCATCTTCAACGATAGTATCGAGCAAATCGTCGACTTTAATTGTTTTTTTCGACATTGTTTTGGTTCCAGAAATAATGAAGTCAGTAATGTGTGTTCACGGAAAGTTGAAAGGTGAAAACTGCACACTAACAGTCATAGCCAGCGGTGGCCACTCCCATAAGCGAAACAGTTAGAACTTGGCAGATCAAATGTTGATTCAACTTAACTGAACTTGCAAACAAGTACTCCTTGACAGTAAATCCCCACATTATTTGATAGCTAAACGGTCAGTAACTGACGAGCTAAAACGACGGAAAAATAACGAAATCCGACCATGCCATGCCTCCGAAACGGTCAATCGGCCGCCATGACCATAGAGCTAGAGTGCAGAAGATCTATCAATAATACTATTGACAGGTCTAACAAATTGAGAGGGTGTCTTGGTATCTAGCTTGAATTTTATTTTTTGAACCACCCTAGGGGTTAGCGGCGGCGACGGATGGTGGCAGTGACTACCATACTTGGATGGATGACCATTAATGGATTACGAGGCCTTCAGCGCCAGAGTGGCTCTGTGTTCTTTCTGGGTTGTTATGTTTCAGCTTTGACTGCAGAAGATCTATCAATCTCAGACCTATAGCCAACTCCTTTTTATGGAGAGTTTCCGTAGTGGGTTAAATGTCTGAACTGTACCACTTTAGGTGGATGTTGATTAATTATTATGTCACAAGAGATTCACTGTCTGCAGTTAAGCTGTGTTGTTGCAAAGTTTCTACAGCATTTTTTAGGTATTTAATAGTTAGAATTTTGTGCAGGGATAGCATGAATGTTTGTGGTCAATTTCTGTGTTGCCTGTTATCTGGCAGAATACATATAGCTATGCACAAATTACCTTTCTGCATAAACCCTAGGTTTGATTAGAAAGTCTGCACAAATGACAAAAGTTTCTTCCCAGCAGCAGTTTTGTTTCTGATTGAGTGTTCGTTATGCAGTTTTGAAGAATCATAAAAGTATTGTGATTTCAGTTTCAAGTTAAAGTTTTCTATCGTTCTATCATATTCAGGTATGCAGTGATCTTTTTTTAGGTTTTTGAAATGCTGAAACAGTTTGATATTCCAAAGACTAACCAACCGTCAAATGAATTACATGAAGGAGATTGTGGCAAAATTAACGGTACTTCAATGTTAGGTTCTTTAATTATTGTGTCCACCAGTGCAGTTTGTTTGTTAAATTTTTAAAAATAAATTGTAGTTTAATCTTCTACATTTAAAACGTGTTGTACTTCAACATTTCATCATTCTCATCATGACGTTGACGAGAAAGAAATTTAATGGTTTACGCTTTTCTTCTATATTCAGTGTGCGGTGGTGTAGTGAGTACTATATATGTTTGTCACCTTGCAGCCAAAGGGTTGCAGGTTCGAATCCACCTCAAGTCGTCGCGTAGGGACTTTGGGCAAGTCCTTCACTCGCAATTGCTCTGCGCTTCGACGTGAGACTCCGATGCAGTGTCCGCGCTGTAGTCGGGAGCGCCTCTGAGTAGTGAGCTTGAAGGGGCGCTATAACAAGTGCACATACAAGCAATATTAATTGTCATCCACTAATTCATATTTTACAGAGATTTGACTTAGAATATCTGTGTTACATCTGTGTTACCTCGGTGACAATCCACTTTATTGTTCTTGGCCTACATCTCATACTTGTTGGTTCTCTAAGAGTGTTATTAATTTTAGTGCCATTTTAGCTGCCTTGTTGATTCGGGCAAGAGTACAATTACATCACATCAAGTAATACTAAAAGTCTGAGAAGTCTAGGTATAATATACAAAATGTGTAAATATTATGAAACAGATAAGAGTCAAACAAGGAAAAATACAAGTCACGGTAAACCTAATTACCTAGAGTGGCGTTTCCTAGCCAATAATTAAGCTAATATTAAGCTAATATTATACTTATTTGTCTTCCCAGATAGGTAGGTTTCATTTTCCCGTACAGTAACTTCTACAGTATTTCTCACTACACTGGCAATAATTTACTTCTGGCAATTCATATTTTCCGGATGACAAAAGTCAACCACAAATATGTTGCCATTACTTCACTGTTTCACCAACACCATAAATCCTATCGACTTCTTTCCTCGAAGATCAACTTATAACTCTGTTCGCAAACTCTGGTGGTTTAAGCTCAACTATCGTCATTCTTTGATTTCATTGTACTTTATTGTATCCCCTTTGTTCAGTAATAGCCTAATAGGTATGCTGCGAGTCACTTCGTTAATCTATAATTATATTGTAGCGTCACTCGTTAATGCCACTTTACACTGACTAGCTTATATTACCAACTTAAATTGACTAATTAGATCAATTAAGCTAACAGTTCATTTGATAAGCATTGTATTCGCTACTGGCCTTCAGTAGCGGCGCTAGTGAGGGGATAGGGGCTAAGCCCCCCCAGAAGGCCATCAATTTTTTTACATGTAAAAATGGAAATTTTCTTGCTCAGCCCTCCTAAAAACTAAAAACCATATGCAGCAGATTTTGGCCAAATGACTAAAAAAAAGTCGTCAGGAATTTTTCGGGTGGCTGGAAATGAAAAATTTTCCGCGGGAGTTCAGCCCCACAAAACGGAAATCCTGACGCCGCCACTGCTGGCCTTTCGTTTATGTATGGGTAATGCTTTGCATTTTTCTCCTCGTGCCATGGCCACTGCATCTATAGCTTAATTACAAGCTCCCTTGGATTTGTGTCATGGCACCTATTTGATGTCACCTACTCACCCTAGAGTGGTTTCCTAACTTCTAGCCATCCCTCACCTTAATCCAGTTCTCTAACACTCTACAAATTTTCAGATGATTAAATTCGTTTTTCAGGCTTTTAGCGATGTAAGCATTTCAGACTTCCATGCTTTCGTGATTTAATAGGTTTCATTTAATAGGCCAACATCCCACTGCATTTTGTGGAAAGTTTCTTGGTATAATTTTAAAGTTTGGACATAGTGATGTTGTTGCCAAGTAATTTTCAAAGTTATTTTGATGCAACTATTATATGTCAGCGCAACATCCCTGCAACCTAATGGCTATCATCTTGATGGTATCACCGGCGCCTAAGGGACCCTACCTAGAGGGATCCTATGCAGCCATATGTAAACTATTACAAACATTACTTGAACACTGCTTTATTATATATGTAAACTTTTGTTCTTTTGATTCTTGGTTTTTTAGTTTGCTAAAAAATTAATGATTTGATTTGCCAAATACTTGATGTGAGACATGTTATGTTCCAGATCATCATAAAAGATCACTGTGGTCATCAAGACGATATAGAGGGTACCATGGACGCATAGAATCTAAATATGTTGACTCTAAAAAGGCATTTGTGGTGAGAGTCGAATCTTTTAAGATCTAGTATAGGCCTTTGAGAATCATTTAATATTTTTCGTTTTGAGGTGTTATTTTGTAAACTGAACGGAGCTAGAGAGAGAGAGGCTATCCTGTTGTAGGCCTACATTTTAGGGACAACCTTCCCTTAGACATAGAGCAACTTGTGTAACTTCCGTCTTAGACAAAGTATTGTCATTGTATTGCAATGTCATCAGAAAGGAATTGTATAGCTTTGCCTTACAGGAAAATCATCAGTTATGGTCTTAAGTAATTCAGATGTGGTAAAATCAGAGGTCACTTACATTACTATGTAAGTAGCGTCCGCCCACTGACCCACTTTCAAAACTTTCAGCGTTTTATAACTTTTTCTCGTTTTCTTCATTTCTGGTTTATTGTTTTGTCTGTGCATTCTATACTGACATATTCTCACACGTTGTACAGAATTGAACAGGGTGATTCATTATTGTATTTCGAATGCCTATTTAAAAATTATAAATAGGATCCACTGCTTTTTAAATCAGATAGGCTATACTTCCTTTTTTTGCCCACTTGAGTTGATCCAAAATCTGGACTTCGAAATCTTCAGTTGTGCAATGCAAGTACGTAGCTGATGATGCTCTAGAGCTTTGAGAAACTTGCATCATGACATGTTAAATACTTAATGATCTGCATACTAAGGTGATGGTTGAGCTTAACTGGTAACCACTGAACTTTGGCCATACATAGCTTGTAGGACAGGTGATGATGAAAGGAAGATATTGCAGGTGGGCGAAGTTCAGGGAATGTTTTCCAGGTGTGTTTTTTTCTGGCCCCCTAATGCCCAAGACAAGTTTATATCAGTGCTTTCCCAGATGGAGCGCTCCCGAATGTGGTTCGGAAGCTTTTCAGCTATTAAACAATGATTAGTTATTTTCACATTTTTTAAAACTTAATTTCAGTGATTTATTAGATCTGATTTCAATTTACAGTTTTTTAAGATATTATTTCAATTTCCAGTTTTAATATGTTTTAATAAGAGGTTGTGGCTGAACCATTTTGGAACTCTTCCATAATTATTCAGTATTTTTTTTTAGTTCCATAACCTATATTCTAGGAAATGCGTTGCTTATCATGTAAAATTTGTAAATCTGTGAATACTCGGGCACTTGTGTTTTGACTGCACTAACATCGGAAACTGAGGCCCTCCGGTTTGCACCCTACTTCTGCTGTGAACAAGCGATTGTTTTGTTTCCTGTTGCAGGATGCTGGAATGATTGTCTTAACAGACTTGGCTGTTGTGACAAGACCATGTTCGAGACAACGTCCTTATCGTTATTCTTATCGTCGATACAGTGATTTCGGTACAGACACAATTGGTTTCTGGTCATACGACGGTTGGTCATAGTGCGATCAGTGTTTAGTCTAGATTCTTGGGAGATGTTCCCCTCCCTCCGGAAATGAGATTCCTCCTCTTAGGAAAAATCGTGAGCTGTTTTAACATGCAAGTAGGTAATATTTCCCACCCACCCCTGCAGAAAAAATGTATTCAGAGGATTCCGCCCCCGCCAGAAATCCGGGCAGGTCTTGTTGACATGCCGTAATACGTAAAAAAGGTCATTGGATATCAAAGTATGGAGCATAGAAAATGGATTTTTTTGAAAACAGTAAAAGAAACACCAAACAGGAGCAAAAAGGTGATCAGATTTTAAAGTATGGAATTTACTATGATTCTCAAGAATATCTGGTGAGAGACTAAAATAAAAAAGGCCATCAGAAAAATTGGTGATCAAAAGGGTCTGCCTCAGAAGTTGCCGCCCGCTAACAAATCCACCCAAACGGCCATTTTTCTCACCACCAGAAACCTGAAATCCCCTCCCCAAGGCAGAAGGACTGGATTAAACACTGTAGGTCAGACGATCAGTCAAATAACTAATGGTTGCGTGGATGATTGGTCATAGGGTCTATAATAGTTTACAATGTTAAATTAGTCAAGTATAGTTATCGAATATACAGTCATGGCCATAATGCATGCATCACCTCCAATTTTGACTATTTCTCTATGTTTTCTTACTGCTAGTCCAAAGAACACAAGATTTTGACACTTTTTCTCCAAGAAACATGAGTATTAGACACTTAACCTACTACTAACTCTAACCCTGTACTTATACAGCTGCAATTGAAGTACCTCTTCACTGGCTAGTATCTAGTGTGTTTGCCCTTGTTGGCGATAACCATGGCAATACGTGAAGGCATTGACATGCAAAGTTTTTCACAGTACTCTGTTGTGATATCTTGCACCCACACGCTCGTAATTATTTTCTTCAGTGCCGCAAGTGAGGAAGGGTTCTTCTCGGCAACTTTACGCTTCAACATCACCCAGCAATTTTCAATGGGGTTAAGGTCCGGCGAGTTCCCGGGCCACGGAGCTAGCAATTGAACGTGATTCTGTGCCAGCCAGTTCTTAACAACTTTTGCCTGATGGCAAGGGGCCCCATCGTGTTGAAACGTATCACAATCGTGGATTGTCATGAACCGAGGCAACTTCTCTTTCAGAATGCCAAGGTAAACAGCCGCATTAATAGTTGTCCCTTCCGGCATGAACCACAAACCGCCTCTCCCTTTTGCACTAATGGCACCCCAAACCATAACTTTTGCAGCATTCTTAACGGTTGGGTGATGTTGAAGCGTAAAGTTGCCGAGAAGAACCCTTCCTCACTTGCGGCACTGAAGAAAATAATTACGAGCGTGTGGGTGCAAGATATCACAACAGAGTACTGTGAAAAACTTTGCATGTCAATGCCTTCACGTATTGCCATGGTTATCGCCAACAAGGGCAAACACACTAGATACTAGCCAGTGAAGAGGTACTTGCAGCTGTATAAGTACAGGGTTAGAGTTAGTAGTAGGTTAAGTGTCTAATACTCATGTTTCTTGGAGAAAAAGTGTCAAAATCTTGTGTTCTTTGGACTAGCAGTAAGAAAACATAGAGAAATAGTCAAAATTGGGGGTGATGTATGCGTTATGGCCATGACTGTATGCTTATGGAAGAGATTAAAAACACGAACAAACATTTACTAGATCATTTAATGTGAAATACGTCAAACTATAGAGAGCAAAGTCATGAGAACGACAACAGAAGATATAAAGCTTGAAGATGTCCACTACAAGTATTCGAAACCCTTCAGACTTAACGTTGGCTTTAATCGCTTGAAGATTTCGAATTTGCCTTCCACATCCATAATAAAACTTGCTATATATCTTACAAAACTCTATATGCTACAACTAAATGGCCTTTTATAGCTGGGTAACCTACGGGTAAACCGTTTTTCAATGATCATTCTTTGAAGTGCGTATTCAACCTGATGCAATTAGTTCCAAGTATCTTTTAAATTCTTTCAAGTCAGTTGATGCCTGCATGGTGTTATCATAGTAAATTTATTATTCTTCTTCTTCTTATTATTATTATTATTTAGCGTTCGCATTTCGCGCTAAACCAGCGCACAGCATCCTGTAAGTTTATTGGTTGGCGCTATAAATTGTATTTATTTATAACACAATAGCCTATCCCTAATTGATATCTGCAAGTAATTATTTAAAGAAGATTGCTGATTTTGCAAACCGTTTATTTGTTTTAAAATAAGATTAATTTAGTTTGTGCCGCATGTGACCAATAGTCCATATGACCAATCGTCCATATGACCATTCGTCCTATGACTGATCATTCTAAAACCAGTTAAACCATACCAGGTTAATTTGCTGTTGTTTACTGCACTTTGGCAGTAATGCAGAATGAGTGTTTGTGAGTGCAAGCATGTATATATATATTCGACCGAGGTTGGGCTGGGAGCACTCGATCCTGAGTAGCAAATTTTGATGGGGCACCATATCAAATTAAATTCCTGTAGTAAATAAATAAATAAAATTGTGTGCACGTGTATATGGCTTTGATTGCTTACATAGCATAAATAATGAGTGCATTGAAATTCAATCATGCATGGCCTTTGGATTTTGCTCCAGGAGCTTCAGTTAGAGTATATTTTATCGAAATTTGCACACGATTTGTGTTATCATTGCATCAACGGCCGTTACACCTGGGATTTAATTCATTCTGCTCAGAGGCGCTCCCAGGCACGGCTACGGAATGGACCAGCTGCATTTGGCTCATTGCTGTATTTTGTTTAGACATTTGCAAGGCATTTGATATTATCAGAATAAAGTAAAATATCTCAACGGATTTGTTTTTTCTGTTACTGTCGTTTAGCAGAAATAGGGCAAGGCGGTTTTTTGGCTGTATTATTATTTGCATTGGGCATTTGGTCCTCGGCTGATTGCATCATCTCCTAGGTTAGCAAGTGACTGTCCTATACCATGATGGTTTTGTTTGACTGCTCGATCGCACGCCCATCATCAGCACAGAAATGGCATTCAATACATTCTTAATAAAGTAAAATTATGAGGTTGTGGTGACCTCATGTCCTGCATAAAAGCATCTGAATGTATTGCAAAAGTAATTTTGTAATTGTAATAAAAAATGAAAATAATAACTTGACGCTATATGGTGTACACTGTACAGTGTTAGAATTTAATTTTTCTCATAAAAAACTTGGGGCCAACCATGGTGTCACCATAAATTATTTCCACTATATATTAAATCAGTGTATCGCAAACTGTGTGCCGCGGCACACTAGTGTGCCGCGTGAGATTTCAGGTGTGCCGCGAGAGAAACCTAAAATTTGTAGTCTTTTAATTGACTTTAGAAGAAATTATTTCATATATATGATAAATACAATTTTCGGTTTCCCAATGTTTTTATGTTTAAGAATTGTTTCTCCTCAGTTATTCGATGTCAAGTGATCAAAGTAAAAACTCTAGTGACGTTGTTCTACTGATTCTACTCTATGTTATTTACTCTTCTTGACGTCATTATTATGGAGATACAAACATAGACTACAAGTCACTACATAGTTAACTCGTTCTGTCGACGCCATTATTACAGAAATACCAGCACATCTCTAACGGTGTAATATTCTTCTACGTTTTTATTTATCATTACTGAAATATTAAACAAATAGTTAACTATAAATAAAATTATGTGAATATATATTTTTTCTTCTTTTATTAGCCTCAAAATGGACAAATTCTGTGCAAAAAGAGAAGTAAATGATGGAAAGGACGACAGTAAACTGAGTAGAGGGAAACATTTTCCGATAACCAAACCACCCGGTTTATCGAAACGTAAATATAATGAAGATTATATCGGATTTGGTTTCATTTCATCAGAAAAAGACAGCTCGCTTCCGTGTTGTTTGATTTGCTCGACAACGCTTTCAAATGAGGCAATGGTGCCCAGTAAACTTGAACGACATCTGGCAAAAAACCACCCAGAACTGAAAGACAAGCCGAGAGATTATTTTGAAAAACTAAGATCTAGCATACAAAAACAATCAAAAAAGCTAAAGACATTTTGTTCCATCCCAGAGAAAATCGAAAAAACGAGAGCGACTACAAATGGTGGATGATGAAATGCGTGTCTGCTTGTCAGCTATCGAACCGCGTCTTGAGTTAATATGCTCTCGTAAACAAGCTCATTCGTCGCATTAGTGATGATTATTCAATAAAAAATGTGCTCTAGTTTCGGTTTTGCTAGACTAAAATGACAAGCTAAAAATATGACAAACTGTAATTATTGCCGTTGGCTTTGCAATTGTAATAAATTTTAATTGGTGTGCCGCGATACAAAATTTATCTGCTGAGTGTGCCGGGAGTTAAAAAAGTTTGCGAGACACTGTATTAAATCAAAGCATGATGTAATGAGTCCATGTTGCATGAAGTTTTCACCCAATATGTATTTTTGCATTTATGCACACTTATGGTTATGTATGCTCCTGAACATTTATGTAGCACCTTTATGTGATATCTTATTGTTTGTGTGTGCACTTGTTATAGCGCCTCTTCAAGCTCGCTACTCAGAGGCGCTCCCGACTGCAGAGCGGACACTACATCGGAGTTTCACGCCGAAGCGCTGAGCAATTGCGAGTGAAAGACTTGCCCAAGGTGTCTATGCGGCGACTTGAGGTAGATTTGAACTTCGAACCTTCCGGCTTCAAGGCAAAGACGCCACCACTACACCACCGCGCCCCACTTATGGTGCTCCATAAGTTACCATGGTTTGCTGTAATATACTTTTGAAGTTTTGACAGATCTGGGAACTCCAATAGAAGGAAATTCACCTGTCACAGCCTCACAGGCTATGACAGATTTTGTAGTGGGAGTCACTTGTAGGTGATGGTGAATCTTATATATATTTTCGTAAGTCTGTGTTTGTGACTTTGTGGCTTTGTTTGTTTGTTCGTTTGTTAGCAATGCACGGCCACAGTTTTGAAGCGATCGACCCCAATCCTTCGCAGGTGGTCGGGTTCAACCCGGGGCAGGTTTTAGGCGTGTTGGCGAATCTCTGCCACCATGGGGGGTCGGGGTCCAAGGTGATGGCGCAAAACCCCTCATTTGTTCTACTTTTTCAGCCCTGCATAGTTTCACACTTATTCACCTCAAACGTTACAGCTAGACAGATTTTTACATGGGCCACTTCGCCTCCACCCAACACACACCTCGTCTACCAGGGCCGGGTGGGGGGCAGGGTATTCTTGGGGAGGTAGAAAATTTTTCCCGAAAAGCCAAATTTCATGGGTGGCGTACCGGTGGAGGTCGGAGCGTAGTGGAGTGTGGTTGGAGTGGGGGTGTGGGTTGGGGGAAGGGGTGTAGGGAAGAAAAAATTTCAGGAAAACCAAAATTTCATGGGTGGCGTATCGGTCAACGTTGGAGTGTGGGTGGTGGGGAAAGAAATTTTTTCTGGAAAACCAAAATTCGCGGATGGCGTATCCGTGGAGGTCGGAGTGTGGTGGGTGTGGTGCGGTGGGGATGGGGTGGGGAAGAAACTTTTCCCCGAAAACCAAAATTTCACGGGTGGCGTACAGGTCGGCGTCGGCGTGTGGTGGGGTGTGGCGGGTGATGGGGAGGGCGGGCGGGCGGAAGAAATTGTTTCCCGAAAACCAAAATTTCACAGGTCGCGTACCGGTGGAGGTCAAAGTGCGGGAGGGAGGGAGGGAGGGAGGGAGGGAGGGAGTGAGGAAGGTAGGTAGGGGATGGAGATGGGACGGAGGAGAGGGGAAGGAGGGGGTGTAAGGGGCAGGGGATAAAGGAAGAAAGGTGGAAGGAGGTACGGAGGGCGTGGAGGTAGGGAGGGGAGGGGTAAGAGGGAGGGGAGGGATGAAAGGAGGAGAGGTGAAAGGGGGAGACAGCGGTGAAGGGGAGGGGAGGGAGGGTAAGAAGTTGGGGATTGGCCGGGAACGCGGTGAATCCTAAAATTCCCGGGCAACGTCGGGTACCCCAGCTGTTCATAAAGAGTGATGATGCCTATTATTGCACAAATGAGCAATTTGTGCATGTTATGGTGTACTATCGTGTGTCCTTATTGTGCTGTTCAATACAAGCCTACATTACTTAGAAAATTAATCAGAAATCTTGATTTACAATATCTTGTGATTCGTGTTGGTCTTAGAAATTTTGTGTGATACCTCCAAGAAGGTCTAATACTGTTTTTATTATTGTCTGGCGAAGAAGGCTATTCTGTTGCATCTCGGGTTTCTGTAAAGCATCGAAAAATGCTAATTAGGCCTATGAGTGTGCCTGATCGACCAGAAAGTGTGCCTGATCGACCACAAAGTGTGCCTGATCGACCACAAAGTGTGCCTCAACGATCAGACAGTGTGCCTCGACAATCAACAATACACACTGCTGAAGTTATGCCCGTCTTACACCGCACTTTCTTCCCAGAGTCGTGGCTCTGGCAACTTGCTTCAGTTGGGTGAATATGAAACCTCATAATTTTTTTTATATATTTTACTTTAAGTGTGAAGTCTCATAATTTTTTAGAGGTTTTACATGAGGGCCATTTCTGATTAACATTTCTGCCAAAGATTATAGTTAAAACCCAACCTATTATATACTTATTTTACATCTCCCAAGCTACCATATTGCACGCGCAATAATACAGATGCACTGAAATCAGGTTGATAGATTAACAGAGAAGAATGGAGACGTCAAACATTCGAACCTGCCTAAGGGCAGAGCACGGAAAAGTAAGAAGATTACGCACTGCTTTAGTGTTTATAGGTAAACTGCATAAACTTTTTCTGTTAGCTCTGACTATTTAGATTTATATCAGCGATGAAGAGATCCTTGTAGCCATATTTACAAAATATCTATTCACATTACCGTATCTTACTGTTACATTACCAGTATTTATTAATATATTGCCTATAGTCATGGAAATTTGATTTTTCGGTTTTGTTGAAGCCAGTGTTCTGACTGTTTCGTATCACAGTGATTCTGGGACTAATGATATTAACTTGAAGCTTCCTCACACAATTACGGAATGGGTTGGAAATGGATTCTGCACCAATGCACAGTCTGGTCTGGGCGTGGCATCTCCATGTTCCATCAACGCTTTCCAGCCTTTCTTCGTGTCATTCACGCTTCCATATTCGATGATTCGGGGTGAGAGAGTTGGCATACCTGTCTCTGTCTTCAACTACATGAATCAATGCTTAAAGGTTTGCATTTTTAGTTCTGATATATTTACCATTTCTAATAAAATGCTCGATGGTAATTGAAGGTACTCCTATTCAAACTGATCATGACCGCTGAAAACAAGGAATGTAGGAAACAAAGGATTGATGCATCATTGCTTCATTCATTATAACGATTTATATAGCACATCTTTGAGGTTACTACTCAGGGATGCTCCCGAACTTGGCGGTGAGGGTTAGGAATAGCGAGACAGAGGGGAGGAACCTATTTGTTGGAGGGATGGAGGGTGAGATGGACGGACGTTTGATAAGTAGGCATATAGGGACGAAGGGAGAAAGATGTGTAGGGAGGGACGAAGTATTGGAGGGCGAGAGGGATGGATGGTGGAAGCGACGGACGTAGGAAGGACGAAGGGAGGAGCAGATGGAGAGGGAAGTTTCTTTTTATCATTCAAACGTCATGTAACGACGCACCTCTCCATATTTTCATATTGATTTTTAACCATCTTTGCATGGTAATTATATCATGCAGTACAATGTGGCTGAAAAGGTTGTGTATTTGCTGAAGGTTACACTGCATGTGAACAGGAGCACTGCGTTTGAATTGAACAATGATTCTCCCATCAAGGAACTTCGCGTCTGTGGACATCAGACAGAAACACACACATACTATATTGTTACACGTGAGCTTGGAAATATCAACTTCACTGTCAAAGTGAGTTTACTTAATCAGATCGGTCTGGGCTTGGGCCAGTATAGGCTATATGAATTTTTTTAAATTTTGCATGTTGCCTGCTGTGCTGAATG
This sequence comes from Lumbricus terrestris, assembly GCA_949752735.1. Taxonomy (NCBI): domain Eukaryota; kingdom Metazoa; phylum Annelida; class Clitellata; order Crassiclitellata; family Lumbricidae; genus Lumbricus; species Lumbricus terrestris. The sequence continues at coordinate 16,812,270 of OX457042.1, forward strand.
GGTTTGCAAGGATGGGCTCTCCTTTTCAAAAGTATCCTGGATGCGGGAACCAGGGCTCGGAAAGATAGCGTTCGGTGAGCCCAGCTAACCCATTACCGCTTCTTGACAGGGTAACTTACGCAGCTGGTGTCCTTAGACGCCATGCCCACGTGGCTGCTTAAGACCAGCATCGACCAACTTGCCTCATACATCACCACGTCACTGCTCACTGATGGTGGTGGTGGTAGTGGTGCTGGTGGTGTGGTGATGGTGATCGCGGTGCTAGTCTAGTCACCATATTTCTGGAACAACAGATATTTGTGACCATTGACTTTCCTTCTATCAATGCAGGTATGGGCGAAACACAGCTACGTTCCATTGAGTACATCCACACAGGAGCAGCCAGTATTTAAGCTAAAAGGACCATATCTGTTAATGGTAGCATAGCAATCTGTTAGCATAGTGGTGAAATGGTCTGAACAAGAATGCAACTTTATTTACACAATTTGATATATCTCCACTTCAAAGTTGTCTACTCAGGAGCGATCCCAGTCGAACCCCGGTCGAATAGGACAGTTTTGAGAACAGTGAGAAATGAGACAGAGGCCAAATGGATATTTGAGGCTATGCATTGATGTCAACAGTTGACGAAATTTGCCTGGACAGTGATGTAGTTTGATCTATTATAGCACAATATTTTATTAGATTATATTTTATTGAATTGGAAGAATTTTGTTGTGTCCTCTGTTAGGCCTCTTCAGTTGCAGCTGACGATCTCGAGACAAACTCGATCGAGGAGAGAGTAATCATGACGGCAGAAGATATTGTGACACGGAAGTTGCTAGTAGAGGTATTAATTGGCGAATCATAGCTAATCAAATTGAATCAGTCAAGTCCATTTTTGAATGGAAGCATTCTTTTTCTTTCTGAATGTTTCCTGAATTTATGTTTGTTCATGTTAAACGAGGATCTTGTAAAGTTAATCATCTAGGACAAAATTCTTAAATATTCTAGTTAGTACAATGCAACCAGTCAAGCCAAAAAAATTTTCCTGTTGCCACAGAAATTTAGACATCTAACAGACCGTTTATGAGTATAGGAGCTTAGATGGTTATAATTTTTGAATTCTATTTTAATCAAAGTATTTCAAATAAATCTACGTTTTTAATGGTAAATGTTATCATTTAGGCAGAAGGAAAAGAGGAGGAACAAACAAAAAGTGCATACATCTGTGCACTTGGTAAGAAAATTTAACACACTTGGTTCAGGAAACGACTACAGTAGTTATGTGATCATCTTTTACTTTTAGCGGTCTAGCTGAAATCATGTATGATCAAATGAGTTCTGTGCCTTCTCTTGACTGCAATTGAAAAGCAACTATCTACGTTTTAGAAAAACTTAGCCAGGAAAGTCAATGTGGGTCTGCTTTTAACACCTTTCATTTAAAGTAAAACACTCATTTCCTGCAATTTTGTTGCATCTTTGACAGAGTGTAGTAGTACTTCGGGCTTAACGACACTTTCATTTCGAAGATGATTAGTGTCGGAGGCAGAGTACAACCTCTCACTCCACGTTTATATTGCGACCGAGCCACCCGTAGTAAAGATCCGAGAAATTAATCTCTGATAAACCGACCGACCGGGAATCGAACCCGGGCCGCCGGCGTGGTGAGCGGGCTACCAACCCACTCGGCCACTCAGGATCTCTTTGACACAGTGAAAAGATGAAATTTTTAAGTAGCAAATGATTTCACAGACGTATGTATGGTTTAGAAGCCAATTAATGAAGGTGAATATTGCAAACTATGTTTATTGTTAATGATTATAACTTGTCATAATTTTCATATTATGTATTATGTTTGTTTGGTTCAGGAAAACTAAATTTAAAATAAAATAATAATTTCAAGATCGTACAGTGCTAAATGAAAGCTGTGTCGCATGAACCCGCTTATTCACGAGTGCTCAGCCAGAACAGAATTGACAGGCCTTAAGGATTTTCATTTATGTTCCCATGCCCTACTCTGTAATCCATAAGCAATCTAATTTCAAACAATGTGTATTTAATTTTTAAGCTTAAATTAGTTGAATTTTATGCATTTTATATTTACAGGTGAAGGATCTTTTTCAATTGGTTTGCCTGATGATCTGGTTGAGGGCTCTTTGAGATCGTTTACCAGTGTCATTGGTAAGAGGAATATTTTATTTAGCAAGATAAGTAAAACTGAAAGTTTACGGGAGTGATTGTACCCTGAAGAAACGATTATTTTATATGCCTGGGAAATCATTAAATTATTGGCATCAGTAATGCAATTACTGACCAAAATGGGAATGAGAAAAGCAACTCATGAACTATTGACAATTGTGCTCTTTAATGCTTCATTTGGGTTTTTGTGATTTTTTGCTCCAGTAACAGTTGTTTTAATAAAATTTTGTTAAGTGTGAACAAAATCAAGTTATAAGCACTCTTCAGCCACTCTGAAATGTGCTGTAGAGTGTAGACATTTAAGTTTTATTGTCATATTGAATCAGTGTCTATTTTTTTTCGTAAATCCTACATCATTAAAACTATTACTAGTGAGTGGTGACATTATGGTTTATTCAGTGTCTGTGAGCTTTAATCTATAAGTCTAGGTTTCTTCATCACTCAAAGCTTTAAGCCTAAGTTCTAGAGCCAGCTTATTGACAACATTGAGTCAAAATTGAAACTGGTTAGAGCATGAAAGGTCTGGTTTGGCTTCAGGTACTAGCCATAGATCAGGTAAGTGGACACAATTAATTATATTGGATGCTGCTCTATAAGTTATAACATTGCTCAACAGCTAATTGACTGATACATTCTTTGTTGTCTGCACAGGTGATGTTATGGGACCAACTCTGACCGGCCTCGAGTCGTTGCTTGCACTTCCAACTGGGTGTGGAGAACAGAACATGCTCAAGTTTTCACCAAACATTTTCGTCATGCAGTATCTGCAGAAAACGAATAGCTTGACAGATGACATCAGAACCAAAGCTATTGAATTTCTTCGAACAGGTCAGCAACTGAAGTGCTTTGTCTTGTTCATTATTTTGCACCAGTTCTGTTGTTGAATGGCATTTAGGTAATCTTCTTTCTTTGATTAAGCATTCTTGTGGGGCTGAGAAATATACATAGACCTACCTAATATTTATTTGGTTTTTTACATATTGATTTTATTTGTGTGATGCAGGTTATCAGCGTGAGTTGACATATCGTCACAGGGATGGGTCCTACAGTGCATTCGGTGAATCTGATGGTGACGGCAGCATTTGGTTGACGGCTTTCGTCGTTAAGTCATTTGCTGAGGCTCGGCCTTTCATTTACATTGACCAGGCGGACCTTCAGAAAAGCATTAAATGGATAACATCAATACAGCTGGCAAATGGATGCTTTCCTCAGGCAAATTTTTTTATTTATCTTTTGTACTTTGTTTCTAGTTCAGAGAGCTAACATGTACACAGATCATTATCAGCCAATTATGAGTGTATAAGAAGTTCAACACAAATTTATTATAAAGCTGTTTCTGTAAGCGTTGTAAGCCATTTTAAAGACCTCGGTAATACAAGGTCATGTTAATTCATTTTCTATGCAATCTCGGTGCCTATAGGCTGTTCTTTTACCTGTTTCAAACGAAATGGCTGATATCTGAAGTGCTCAGCATGAGTTCACAGAGCTTGTGCTGCAGCAGTTCATTTGTAAATTATTTTACAAATGCTTTTCTTAAACAGGTTGGTCAAATTTTTCATAAAGAGATGAAGGGTGGAATGGCTGGAAATGATGACAATTTTGCTGCTCTAACAGCTTACGTTTTGATTGCTCTCTTGGAAGCTGGACTAAGGCCTCAGGTAATTTTAATGACTATCCAATCATGCTATTTCTCTCAGCGTTTGCTAGTGAATGTGTCTTTATTTCAGAATTTATTACATAGTGCCTTCTGTTTGCTCTTAAAGGAACTCCTGAAAGTAGCCTACAGGAATTGGGTGTGATGATAGAATTATTGAAAATTTTCCAGTTTGAGGCAGACTTGTTTTCACAAAAACAACAAATATTATTAGGGAAGCCAATAAAAATGTGATCAATCGAACCTGTCTACAAATGATGCTTGTTGAAGTTGTTTCCATGGCAAGGTTATATATATATATATATATATATATGGACATAATTTTATATACGCATGCATATACATACATATATAGTATTAGTATTTAAAGGCCGCACTCACATCAAATAGTATCACTATTTGATGTGAGTGCGGCTTTCGATACTGTTGATCATGATATCCTTCATAGGCGCCTATCAACCTCGTTCGGTCTTTCTGGGAACTTTCTCGACTGGCTTGGTTCCTTCCTCCACGACCGTTCCTTTTCTGTGGTCTACGGGTCCACCAGGACTCCATGGGTTCCTGCCCCGTTTGGCCTGCCTCAGGGTTCTGTCCTGGGCCCACTCTTATATATTATTTATACTGCCGATCTTGGTTCTCTCCTGGCCGCTTCTTCTGTCCTGAGCCAATCCTACGCGGATGACCTGCAAGCGTATTTGCACTGTTCTGCGCCAGCAGCCATTTCTACTGTCAGGGTCATGAGCCGGGCAATGGAGACCTTGGAGGCCTGGATGTCCTCCAATCGCCTGCGGCTAAACTCATCCAAAACCCAATTTATATGGTTTGGCACGCGCCAACAGCTCGCCAAAATTGACCTGAAGGTTCTTGCTCAAGAATTCCCTCAGTTTACCTTCTCTTCCTCTGTCCGGGACCTTGGAGTCACTCTGGACCAAGAACTTACTTTTACGCGGCATATCAACCTGCTATGCCGCAGTTGCTATTACCAATTGCGTCAGCTTAGAGTGGTGCTCCGCTCTTTGACCTTCAATGCTGCCTTAACGCTAGTCCACTCTTTTGTCGTCTCTCGTCTGGACTACTGCAGCGCCCTCTATGTGGGTCTTCCGGTGACTCGGGTTGGGTGCTTGGATCGGGTCTTGCGCTCTGCGGCGCGCCTTGTTGGTCGCATCCCAAGATTCGGCCATGTCAGTGACTATATGCGGGACGTCTTGCATTGGCTCCCTTTCTCACAAAGGATCACTTACCGGATATCCTCCTTGGTTTGGCGCTGTCTCGCGGGTGTGGCCCCTGTCTATTTACAGGAACTCTGTTGCTCCACCCTAAACATCCAGCGCCGTGGCTCTCTCCGCTCTTCTAAACAGGCTGAGCTTCTTGTCCCCCTGGCACGCACTTCTATTACGCAGCGCCGTGCCTTTTCTGTCGTTGGCCCTACAACCTGGAATGGGCTTCCTGTGGAATTACGTCTAGTGCCTAGAGCCTTTGAGACTACGTTCTACTCTGCTCTTAAGACTGTTCTCTTTAGCCGTGGTTGGGTCGGGAGCGCTTCTGAGTAGATACTCTTGAAGAAGCGCTATATAAATGCCTTAAATGAATGAATGAATGAATGAATATACATATGTGTGTATATTTCTGTTTAATTGCTTCTGTTTTTCTTTCGTTCAGTTCGGCATGTCTAATTTGTTAGATACATATGACTTGACCATCGCCTTATAATAGCCTTCACGATCAGTTTTTCTACAGAAATTCACTCCATGTGGCTTAATACCAATCGCACTACATCAGATACACAGCACTTTTCTTTGTAAACGTTTGAAGGCAAATCCCAAATGGATGTTCTGTTAAGCTAGCAATTACATTTTTAAAATCATCGTCTTATAATCCATCAGAATATAAACTTCTAAGATATTCATTTGGTATCCTTTCTTGAAACAGGATCCTGTCATATTGCGTGGAGCACAGTGCTTGGAAAGGCAGCAAGTGCCAGTAAGGGACACTTACACCCGGTCTCTTATGGCATATGCATACACAATGTGGAACCGCAATGAGACCAAACGAGCCGAAATTATGAAAGCCTTGGCTGCGAAAGCTGTAGAAACTGGTAAGATGGTTGTAGTTGTAGTTTGTAAAGTGAGTTTTTGTGTGGCCACTGATCACTTTGTGTTCATGAATGTAAATGCAAATTTATAACATTGCAAATCCTCAAGCAAAAGCCATAGAAGCTGGCAACAAGTGCGGCTGTTAGTTAACTGGTTTTAGTATACAAATCGATTTTGTGTAATGCACTTGTGTTTGTCATCATGAATGAAGCAAGTTTCAAGCACAGTTCCTGTCTTCACTGTTGAGAAAAACCTGTTTCTTCCTCAATGCATTATCAGTGCAGGCATGTGCTACATATATGAGATTATTTTTGGCGTGCTGATTGGTTTGTGCTGTCATGTAGGTGTCACAAGAGAAACTATTCTGAAGCATTGCTATTTGGATGTCTGTGTTGCTATGTTGTTATTTCTGTCTACCTCTGCATATTCATTCATTCCGAAAACTTATATAGCGCCCCTTCAAGAAGCCTACTCAGAGGCGCTCGCAGTCCAGCCACAGTTAAAAAAGATAGGCCTTGAGCAACTTGTAGAAAGCAGGCAAATTATTCCGAGGTAGTAAGCGTAGTGCAAGCGGGAGCCCATTCCATGTGGACGGTCCAACAACCGAGAAGGCTCGGTGGAGAGATAGGCATACAGACTCCTCCCACTTTCTAGAGCAAAGTTGCACCTCTGTGAACATGCTGCTACATAATCAGATATGTTGTTGCAGTTCACACTATCTGTGTAGGCTACTGTGTCAGTTCCTAATCGAACTAATGTAATAATTATTGTCAGATGGAATGAAGCACTGGACTATGGCGAATGATTCGTCGGCATCTCCTGCCGCCACAGAGATGACTTCCTATGTTCTGCTCGCTATGTTGCACAATGCTAAGGAGGAAGTGATCGGTGATGCCACTCCCATTGTACGCTGGCTGTCCACTCAGAGAAATGGCCAGGGAGGGTTTTCGTCTACACAGGTCAGTCAAAGGAAGAACAGACTCTATCAAGAAAGATATGACGTACATGGCAAGGGATAAATTCTACGCCTTATGCCTTGTTTACAAAATAGCATTACAGCTTGCAAAAGGTGTATTGATCTTACAATTCCCTATACTCTATATTGCTTGTCTATCTAAGCACTCATGTACCCGTAGAATTTACCCCTTCCTTGTAGCTGAGTTGTGATCTTGTCCGGTCGGCTTTTCTCATTAAACGAATATACACAAAGGTGGAAGCCAACAATTCAAGTGCAAAAATAGCATACTTGCTCAAAATATCCAATTTCCCAGCAATAAAGTGAGTGTAGTCAAATGTTTGATGACAATACCATTTGCATAAGAAAACCAATGTGCGGCAGCCTGTTAGGCACCCATCCCAGACTTGGTAGTATAGGAACACATTTGCCTCTTTTGCAATGTTCTAAAAATTTGTAGTATTATGGGGCGCGGTGGTGTAGTGGGTATGTTCGCCGCCTTGCAGCCGAAGGGTTGCAGGTTCCATTCCACCTCAAGTCGCCGCATAGAGATCTTGGGCAAGTCCTTCACTCACAATTGCTCAGCGCTTCGGCGTTAAACTCTGATGCAGTGTCCGCTCTGTAGTCGGGAGTGCCTCTGAGTAGGGAGCTCGAAGGGGCGCTATAACAAGTGCACATACAAACAAACATACTTACATTTGATAGTGAATTATTTTACATACATACATACGTTATATTGCACTGCTTTGAGACAGTGCATAATAAATGCTTGATCACAGATTATGTGTATTTGAACTGAGCACATCGGAATACAGGTCTGTGTTGTGTTATAGGACACGGTGCTGGCCTTGCAAGCGCTTGCAGAGTTTGCTGCTTTGACGCACAGAGATGACCTTGATGTACGAGTGATGCTAACTGGCACTGCTTGGAATCACAATGTATCTGTCACTGATGATAATCATCTTTTGCTGCAGAAGCAAGAGGGGCAGAGTTTGCCTTCGACGCTGAAGTATGCTGTTTCAGGAACTGGATGTGTGCTTTTGCAGGTATACAGCTAATGATAAATTAACCCCTTATATGCTTTCTTCATACATTAGTGACCTTGATCTTCCTTTGCTTAATTTGTTTTTCATTTGCCGCGAACATTTCATCATGCATTATTGTCATTTCCAGCCATGGTGTAACTTTCTCTTGAGCGTCATTCAACACCCTTCTTTGTCACATTGCAGTAGTTTCACTCTCTTATTTTCTGTCTACTTACGTACGTATGGTCACTTTCTTCATTCCGCTTCATTTATTTCTATCCTGAGTAATTGTAATTGTAATCGTACATTTATATAGCGCCACTTAAAGAGAACTCCTCAGAGGTGCTCCCGACCTGAGTGCACGTGCCCTTTGTTTTCCAGTTCGTGTTGGCATTTCCTATTTCCTGACCTGATTGGTTTTTGTCACTTGATAGCCTACCTGTATCATGGATAATAAATATGCTATGTCCTTGTATTTATGTCAACTTGTGTGGTCTAACCCAATATCATCTGACTGACTGTTTGTGTACTTATTTCATATCATATTACAAGCAGTATTTCCTATGAAAACATATGCTTCTCATAATTATTTGGTTCTTTGATTCGTATCATCAACTCCATTACGGTCCAGTTGGTGGTACTTCCTGCCCTTGTCTCACTTTTGGATGCCTGCAATAATATTTTTTAGCTTCATTGAACTGCATTAAGCCTACTGGTTGCTATTTTGTGTTTGGTGCCTGATAAAAGGATGATTCAATTTTTTAACATAAAAATTTGGGTGCTTCAAATATTATACTTTTTGTGAATCGGCGATGAATTTATACAGAATGACATTCTTTAATAAAATATTTTTCTGGACAAATTTGTTAATATTTTTGGAGCTGTGACTATTTGTAGGTGTTGACTTGAGTTTAATGTTATTTGTAGGCTTCTGTGAAGTACAATGTAATAAATTATCAGGGAGACCAGGAAAATGCTTTCCTGCTTAATGTTAGTCAACATAAAACAAATAGCAACAACTGCAAGGAACGAAGCCTAAAGATTTGCACGAGGTACACTATTGAATTCATAATGTAAAACAGAAATCTTGATGATCAGCCTCACGACTTTGATAGCGAATTATTTTTGCTTTGAGGTATTCAGATTACCCACGCATATTCTTTGTTGAGTGCTGTGTTTTTTCGATATTTTCCTCTATTACTATTTGTTGTAATGTATTGTGTATTGTGCATTGTATAGTTTTTATATTCATTAACCAAGCTGTCTTGTCCATACCATTTCAAAGTCTAAGAAATGTCCGTGTAAGAGAATATTCACCGTTTTTTCCTCACTTCCATTCTCCTTCCTTTTTCACCTTAATCTCACCAATTTCTCCCTCTACCCCCTGTGCCCTGTGCTTCAAGCTGACAACATGCAAAAAGTTTTTTCATACTACTTATGCACTGTCTTGTGTTGTAAATGGACCTTTCATCGCCATGTCTCAGCATATTACTGTACAGTTTCGATTATTTTAGGTCTTTGCATAAACAGGAAACAATATTATAGTGTATTGGCACAATTCATATTGAGTCTTCTTTTAGGTTCTATAAAAGTGTTATAGGTTGCAAGGAAAGCGATTTCAAGACTGACTATTGCATCTTGTGCATTTTATCTGTTGCATCAACTATTATAATTTATTATTTATCTGTGGTATCAACTATTATCATCACACTCTTGTCATTGTATTTGAAGGTATAATGGTGTTGATGATGCATCCAACATGGCCGTGATTGCTGTCAAGATGGTGTCGGGATGGATTCCAGATAAGGATTCCATCAAGAAGGTGGGAGTTTTCATGTCCAGGTTTATATAGTTAGCATCACTTTAGTTAGTACTACTGAAAAATAATGCCAACTTCTTCTGTGCATGTAACGACTTACTGATAAGACAGTTTGTATGTAATGAAAATCTTTTATCTCGTCTATAAAAATTCTAATGACAAGGTTACAGCGACACGTCTTGTTTACGAACAGGCCCTCAGAGAATGGTTCAGGCGGCAATTGCCCAGGGGCCCGACAACTTTTATGGGCCCAGGCGGAATAGTTATCCATACATTATGCCTTTTGAAATATAATGTTACTGACACTTACGGTAACTCCAATCAGTTTAAAGTTCTAATTAGCAACTGAATAAAGTAATATCTCATTCCTACATAGTTGATGACAAGGTAATACCGAGACTTACATGCATTTAGATTGCAGTAGTAAGAGGGATGAGTAGCACTGGTAATGCAGTTAGTTATCTGTATGAATGCATTTTCTGTATGTATTACATTACCTTACATTATAAAAACTTGATATGTTCCAGCTGGCCAGCGATGTTAGTCTGGGATTGAAAAGATTCGAAATTGAGAAGAGCATGATTCAGTTGTACTTTGAAGCGGTATGTGCAGCGTCATGTTTTGCTAGTTGTAATTACCAAATTTTTATTTGCTCGTTCACCTTAATAGCGTGTCATTGATTTTGAAAATGTGCACATTCAGTACAGACACGTTGACTATGCACAGTGGTGAATGTATATATATATATATTTGTTTATTGTGCAGAAACAGAAATTGTGTGGGAAACCACATCCTGGTACATTGAGATAGACAAAATAAAACTGCATATAGGAAAGTCGGGGTCTTCGCTCTGCTATGAAGAGACAGCTCCTAGTTCCACGGGCTCGCCTAGCTACCAGACAACACCGAGCTTTCTTGGTTGCAGGGCCGTCAATCTGGAATGACCTTCCTTCACAACCTCATTTACTACATCTGACCAGTCAAACTTTGTTTCATAAATCTCTCGTTTTTTTCGCTATGGCTGGGCTGGGAGCGCCTCTGAATAGATTTCTTGAAGGGGCGCTACAATAAATCCATAGAATGAATGAATAATTGAATGAAAGTAAGAGAGAGCAATCAGTTATTGGGATGAATGATAAGTTATGCTTTAGTAATGTGTTTGTAAAGAACAAAGTTCCGATCATCTTTGCATGGAAGTCCAGAATAATTGTGCATTCTACTAATGCAGTGGAGGCTGCGTTAAGCAGTCTCTATAAATATGAAACAAACGCCAAAACCTGATTGTTTTTATGACACTAGCAATGATTGACATTGAGTACTTAATAATACATATGGCTAAAATGTGTTGTGAAAGCAGCCAACAGTTTTAGGATATACAGTAATTAAATGTATTGAGTTGCAACGCATTTTGAGTGCTCACCTTGTAACACAGTGTGTTAAACTTCAAGCTTGACATTGCTTGACATTTCCTCTGATTGCGTCCTCTGAAACGTTTACAGTGTAGGGACCTTGAGCGATACCGTCCATTGTTCAGCGACATTTATTGATGTTAAATACCTGTAGTAGTTTTACAGCGGCGCACAGTATATAGGCATAATAAAAATGTTGGGGTGAGGAAAAGCTTTAGATTAGTAAATATTGCAGAAATACAAGCTGCATAAGGGTGAGAATTGCCAGGGGGTTGTGGGGTTCAACCCTAAACCAACCCAGTCTTTCATGGGACGCCTTAGTAAAGTCCTCATTGCACACCCAAAGTCCATGTAAATCAATGTTGGACCCTCACAATTGTTTCTACAATTCTCATATTGGCTGCATATATCGCTACTGCTAATATGTCTCTGACGTATCTTTGTAGCTCAACAAAACTCGGCTATGCTTTTCGTTTCTCGTGCACCAAGACATCGTAGTTACAGACACGAAACCGGTTTTCGTCCACGTCTATGATTACTACAAACCAAGTCAGTATGAATAGGACAAGTCGAATGTATGGGTTTTCACGATGGGAGCAAACGGAAGTGATTGCACCCCTGGATTTTATGCATATTTTATAAAAATGAAATGTATTTTGTCGTTAAGATTATTATAGCACGAGTGTCAATGTGAAGAAACACTTAATTGTTTAGGTTAAGTCCTTGACCATTATTTATTTCTAAAGTTGTCACAAATTCATGAATTAAATGGGGTTGCTTCCGGCACCCTTGTTAGTTGCCGTGTCAACAGTTTCAAACTTTACTACACGGTCCACCTACTATGATTTCTGGAAGCGCTATGGTCTTATCCTTTCACTTAATGAATGTAGGGCTGCCAGGATTTCTGCAGCAGTTGTTAGACTGACATACAAAATCATGTTTTTGTTTTATAATTTTATCTGGTGTTTTTTAAAGTGTACATTTATGTGCTTTATAAATAACCTGGCTTTGTGTATGGCTGAGAGACAGTATTAGTACCCAGTGTAACAACAATGCAACATCTTATTGCTGGCAAGTCACTGATGAATGTATATTTTGTATTCATATGCTGATTTCATTGTTTAGGTTTGTCTGCATATGATGATTATTCCATAACTACATGTGGAACGAGGGAAGAGATTGCAAAAAGAAATGGTCCGAAAATCACCCCAAAAAAGTTACCAAAAGTAAGACCTCCAAGAATCGCAGAATTAAAGTGGCCAAGATTAGCATTTAGTTAAGTTTTGCACTTAGTCTTCAATTACACAGTTAAAAGGTTAAAAAAAATTGTGGGATTGGCTAAACAAGATGCTATTTAATAAATTAGTTAAAAGTTTATGGAGAAACTAACAAACACCAGTGACTGAATTGTGACTATTTTCAAGTTCAAAGTCAGATTAACTAGCATTAGTATAAACACAGTTTAATGTTTTGTTAAACTTGCATAAAACAATAAATATTTATTTTCTCTATCTATATAGTGTGCATAATGTGCGTGTGTGTTTATGAAACCATTCTTCATGAAATATTAATATTCATTATTGTGATGGATCTTAAAAGCACAAATGTTATTCATTTGTATTAAATACCGTTATTTTACCGAAGGATTGCCTTGTTTTTTAGAAGCCTGCTCAAACAGAATGTCCATCATGTGAATCGAATAGCACGACCAATTTAACGAGAAAGCTCTGCAGCACACCTCATGGTCAGTAGCTGTTCAAATTCAAAATGGGTCGAAGGTGATCAATGGATTGTAATGAAACTTCCTTTAAAATATATTGCTTTCAGTTCTGATGACTGATTTAACCTTTAACCACTCTAATTAATAATTAATCGGCCCAAATTTGTCAGGAGTGGTAAAGGTTAACGGTGAGATTAATGCAAATAAGTTACTATTTTTTAATAGCAATCTTACATCAGTAGTTAGTTGTGATGACTAAATGGTAACAGGGTAATATGAACCCATTGCTGAGTGTTAGTTGAAGCAGGAATTAAACCACTATCATAAGGATCAAAATCTATAGCTGTAAATGTGTTGACTGTATGATGGAAAAGTTACTGCATACAATCAGACTGCTGTGTTGATTGAGCATTGTAATTCCGTTTTATAGCTAGTTGCCTCTTTAATGTATTTGCAGCATATGGAGTGGTGGTTGTCAATCAGACAAGTTTGAATGTGGTGAATTCCAAAATTGGAGTTGTTAACAAGACTGTCAGCTATCGTTTGGCACATAAATGTGCCGCTAAATGTGCCGTGCTTAAACCAGGTGTGTGGAAATCAGATTTTTATGAGGAATAGTTAAACTAAATGTGTAATGTGGCTGGTAATTAATTTAAAATTATGTAACTTCTCAATGGTATGGTACTGTAATTGCATTTATTTTGTTAATGTTTTCTTAGCAGATCAGGAGTTCCTTAGTGATATAAATACTCGTGTGTTAATTTATGTTCAGACAGAAAATAAGCACTAAGAAATTAATGCAAAACAAAAACCTGAAGTGATAAATATTTGCCATTCATGGGATGACAATAAAAAACCTGAACATTGATGATGCACTGGTCATTCTCATGGAACAGTAGCATTCTTTAGAGTTTATAGAATCCTATGCTCTTGATTATGTTCAATTGATGTTTGTGCATTAGACACTGGTTCTATAGAAGAGCTGCTAATTATAATTGATGCTTCCTCCTAGGATACCCGTATGCTTGGGATTACAAAGGTACCCGTACCCCCACTTTTCTGACTAGAGGGAGCAAAGCCCATTTTTATTTTCTTGGAAAAAACCTTAATTTGAGCATTCAAAACTGGAACAATTACCAAGCATCATTGCGATCATCATTGTCATACATGTTGTTATTATTATTATAATTATTATGTGTAGAATATTTATGATGTCAGTGACATGTCACTATCATTTATTCAACTATCGTGAAGGGGAAAACAAATTTAAGAAATGCGATATTCGTTTTCTATGCCAAAGTTGTACCTCCAATGCATTGTGCATTAAAACTTTGGCACTACGAAAATTGCCAGTTCAATGTAGCTTTGCGTCGTCACTGCACAGATTGTTCTGAAGTTGAATTATTTTTATTTTTACGCAGGTGCACAAGTGTTGTTAATGATGCCAAAGCCAATTAGCACTAGCAAGAAGCGTGCACCACTGAAGCTCGACGCCACTATTGCAGTCGTGGAAATATCTAACATTGAGTCGATATTTGGAGCTCAGAATACGACCATCTGTCCATAGAGTCCACTCGATTCTGGACAAACTAGTTTTACGATTAACTGGTCAACTGAACATACCGTATATAATATGTATGTAATACTTGCATCTTCTGTACGTTTCTGCTGATCCATGTATGCATGCAACTTTTGGTAGAAGGCAATACTCACAGAAAATTCACTGTTTGGAATATTAATATATGTAACTTGATTGTTGTTGATAAGCATCTTTTACATTTTTCAGACTGCTGCTGCGCAGTGTTGTATACTACCGGTAATCACAGTAACGGTAATAAGTCTTATGCAAGTGTAAAGAGTTGATATTATTCAAGTTACCGGTATATAGCAAGCAAGGGCGGATACAGGAATTTTCGAAGGGGGGCCAAATTTTTTGGTATTGTGAGACAATAGAAAAAATTTTTAGTCATCGACCAAATTTTCCGGGAAAAAGATACCAACTTATCCGCCAAAAAAGTTGATGACCTTTTTTTTTTTTTTTTTTTTTTTTAGTCATCAACCAATTTTTTGGGAAAAGGAGATGCCATTTCCGAACGGGGGGCCACGTCCCGTACGATTTTCTAATAGGGGGGGCCAGATGTCCTGTTTTTCTCTCCCACTACATGTTTTTGAAACCAAATGGGGGGCCACGTTCCATGCAATTTTTAAATGGGGGGGGCCATGGCCGGATTGGCCCCCCCTGGATCCGCCCCTGATAGCAAGCTATAAATGTTTCCCGGTGCATTAATACATCATATTTTATGTTTCTATGTTTAAGCAATGCAAAACATTTATTACGAACATTCTTATGTGCATTACTTATAATTGAGACCAATTCTGTGGTGTATTGTTGTTAATAAGCATTTTCACATTTTTCAGGCTGTTGTTTTTATACTAATCACAGTAACAGTATTACAGTAATAAATGTAGCAGCAATACTTAAAATAAACATATAAAGGGTGACAGGACAATTACCCCCGGACAATTACCCCCCCACCAACAATTAACCCTGGACAATTATCCCAGGACTATTAAACCCGGACAACTACCCCCCCAGTCCAATTACCCCACCCCCGTACCAATTACCCCGGACAATTACCCCCATGCCAATAAATTATATAAATAAATTAATAAAGTATATGTCATGTTAAATGTTAGTGTTAAACGTTTTAAAAAAATATTGAATAAAATTAACCGCCCGCCTAATAATATTAGGCGGGCGGTTATATTAGAGGCCGCCGCACAATAAAAAGGTGTCGAGAAAGTCGACAGTGATATTTATTAATGATAACATCCGGGGGAGGGTAATTGTCAGGGGGTAATTGCTCTAGAACCATACAAAGCTGTCTTTTTACTAAAAGTTATTTTTAACTTGCAATTTTTGCTTTGGGTCAAAACAATCCTAATTATAGGATAACAAGAAATGATACTGTTTTGAAATAATTATAACTATTGACCTTTGTCCAGCAGTTTTCCCACACCTTTGGAGGCTATTGATTGGACCTAAATCTGATTACATGTGGAAACAATGGTTTTTGATGTCTCTTAATTCCATCCACAGCATTTGTTTTGGTGACTTGACTCTGCGTTGGCTTCTATCTGTAATTTCGTTTGAAAAAAATTATTATTGGGAGGTAATGCTGAGATTGACTTACCTGCATAAAAGAGATAATTACATCTAGTATCCTAGATATGTTTTTTACTTCTGGGCCTGCGTTGTTTCAACTGTCATGATTGCTGTTAAAGAGTTGGGAAGTTGATATCTGGTAGTTTTGGTTATATCCAAGCATGTTGTTCTTTACTCTGCAATTTTGTGTCTCCCTTGTAATGGCTTGGCCGTGTTACGGCACCACATAAATTGCTGTAATTATTATGTTTGTATGTGCACTTGTTATAGCGCCCCTTCAAGCTCAATACTCAGAGGCGCTCCCGACTGCAGGGCGGACACTGCATCAGAGTTTCACGCCGAAGCGCTGAGCAACTGCGAGAGAAGTTGCCCAAGGTCCTTATACGCAGCGACTTGAGGTGGATTTGAACCTGCAACCCTCTGGCTGCAAGGCAACGAACATACCCACTACACCACCGCTCCCCATAACGTGACCGACAGCAGAGAGAAGCGAGTTTCAAAAATCCAAACTATTGCAAAAGGTTAGCTGAAGTTAGAATTGCTCAGTTTACAAGACTTTAGTAGTCGAGACGACTCTGTCAAAGTTTTAAAAAAAATTCATTGAACGTATTCTTTAACATTCAGTCACAATTGTCTGTCTCATGAGACTGACAATTTGGAATTCCACCACAGTTTCTAGTTTTGGTCTAACATTGGACACTATTTTGATAACAGGCCAGTAACAACATGCGCTGCATCCGGTACTACATTTTCTGTGTTTCAACAAGATGACAAAATTTCCATTTAACTGCGAAATTGTGTTCGTTTCTCGCTACTGGTACAAGTGCTCTCTAGTTATATGTTCTTCTTTAAATTATATCATCGTAATCCTGGGATGTAAATCTATCTATATATACACACATATATAAATATATATATAATACATACATACACATAATTATATAGTCCAGTGATTAGTGTTGTACAACTGATAAGCCAAACCATCCTTACCCTTATTGACAGTTCGGTTTCTGGTCATCACTGTGCATTTCATTGTATTATGCTTAATGAGGATTTTCGTAATTTGTTGATTTACTTAATTTGTACATGGAACTTGTATTGTTTTCTTGGCATTAATCAGAAGCTTGACTATTATACGATTTTTTACATTTATTCGTTAATCTGCCTACTACTTTCCGTTTACTCTGTTTAAGCTCCCGTAGTTTCCTCGTCCACTTTTTCTTCCAGAACTGTGTTCATCATAGCTGAACCTCCGTCAGATAGGCCTTCTTCATGTCCACCCATTTCTTCTGTAGCTTCAACAGTATTCATGTTCATTGTAAAGTCAAGTTCCTCAGCATTACCAAGGCTATGCACAGGAGAGATAAATACACCTTCTGAACCTGAAACAACCTTCAATTCATCAGACATTACTCGTAATTCTTCAAGGAGCTTTTCACCATCTTCAGACATCGTACCAGACGCTGTATTATGCACTGTCAATCCTTTACCATGCATGGTGAAGGTCGTAGTGCCGTCTGCTCCGTATGGACCAAAGCCTGCTGACATGTATTCTATTGGTATCTGGATTTTACTGTTGTCAATTAGGAATTCAGTATTCTGAAACTCTACAGCACTGGCCTTTGTTACGCTAAGGTCTTTGTTTTCCTCAAACTTTCTTTTTGCCATTTCCATCAGTTGGCTTCGAAACAGGTAGTTGGTTTCAGCAGGTGAACTGGGGTCTTTTGACAATGGCACTACAAGCATAAAACAGGAAAACCACTATGCATTGCAAAACTCGGCAACCTATTAACAGACAACATTATCATTACTGGAATTTGCAAACATGCAATTTGATTATGTATCCATGAATTTATTCAGATATTTAGTGAATGTCTTTTAGGAACATACTTACATACATGTATATGCAAGGCCATGAGAATATCTCAAAGACACAAAAAAATATAAACATACTTAGAGTATAAATTTACCACAAAAATGAATAATGCACATTAATGCTTGACACACAATAGTGCCATATGTATAATTATCCAACTAAAGAGTCACTATAGGACAAAGATGGAAGGCTCATTACATTAATTAGAAAGTAGTCCATTTGTCAGTGTATATTTTGCTTGTTATGTAGGTGCTTTACAAAATTAAATTCAACCTACAAAGTACGGACCTAGAGTCTTCAAATCTGCAAAGGCGGAACAATGTATATAGTTCAACAATCAACAGCATCACAAGTTTTAACAAATCAAAATTTAAAGTAGGGCCTAAACACTCAACAGCAGTTAGGCAGACAAACAAATTCACGAACTACATACAGACAAATATGCTCACAAATTAATTGCCAAAATGAAAGAAACTTCAATTAATAAAAATGGTGATACCTTGGTGTGATGCAAGCGATTTGCATTTTCTGTGCACAGCAAGGGGTCCTGGGATGCCATACGGATTGGCTGCTAACGAACGCCTTGTCTTCTCAACAGTTTCTGCAAGCTTCTTTTGAAACATCTCGAGTTTTTCAGGATCTATCTTGTCAGCCAGTTTCCTACAATCGAAAGAGAAAATGAGAACTCATTACCACCAGTAACATGCTAAAGTCAGCTGTCTGGCTAAGTGTGCAACACGTGGACATCAAACACATGTTGGTATTGTCCCTAAAGTCAATTGTCATGAAGGACGACTGCTTGAAATACATGAGTAGCAGACTGCTTCTTCGTGTTTGGCACTGTAACGTGCTTATCGTTAAAGAAGTTAAATACTGAACTGTCAATTGCTTTTGACCAATTTGCCCAAGTTCTCTCAAATCTGATCATGAGGGACACAATCTGTTCTTAAAGCCATGGTTCGCCTGATTGGCGGCATACCAAAGTTCGGTCATATATCACATTTTTTACAGAGGAACTGCACTTAGTGAGTTTACAATTCTAATACTCCTGCGTAATTACCTAGCAGGCCAAGCCCCAAATTTAATCTTGTGTGGCAGTGTATTATTCACTCTGCCACTTAAAAAGTGTGACCTGGCTGTCCCTATGACTCGAACTTCCACAGCACTGCACGAAAGCTTTGCTATGGCTGGTGTATGTATCTTTCTGGATTAAGGTACCTAGCAGTCTGTAATGAACTTCTTCATCTTCTTTGCCCCTATTCTGCAAATGTTTGAAAACCATTCTGTTTGATTGTGGCTTGGTGCAGGTGCTGTCAGGCCAGGAGCACCTCTGAGGAGTTTCTCTTGAAGTGGCACTATATAAATTTATAATTACGATTACACTCTGATGCTGGTAACCCATTGAGGAACAAGATTCTCCTCCAGAGGTGTGCTCCTCTATTGCGCACTGCATAGACACCAACCCGGGAGCTTAATGTTTCAGTATCAGTCCACTGGAGTGGCAATCTTTTGTCTTGAAGCTCATTGAAGTCATGCAGTTCTGAAAATTAACTAGAGCCCATTGTGTCTATTGTGTCTCGAGCTTCTTTCCTGCTGTACATGCAACCTGTTGCACCAAACATTTTCAAGTTGTCTTAAAATGCAGTTATTTAGAGATCAGTTAGATAATAGTCATGCAGTTCTTTTATGATGCACATGCATTTAAAATGTGCTGCATTAAACATTTTGATATATATATATATATATATGTACAGAAGTGCAGTTCGGTATAAGTGTAAAATACCTGCTATAATTTGTCCTCTTGCAGCAGATGTTGTCATAGCCTTGGTAGGATGGAAGAAGACCTTTCAGTGTATCCATGTCACACTGTTACGAAACAACAGAAACTAAAAATTGATTTTCAGCATAGAAATTACAAGATCTATAGTGAAGAAATAATTCAAGCACCTTGTGCAGTTGGTCTAACAGTATGAAAACAAAAGGAATCAGCCCTGCCTAGATTGTTTTGGCTTTGGTTTCTGTTACTCTGTACAATCGGTTTTCAAATATTTAACGGAATATTATACAATTTTCTAAAATGAATGAATTTGCAAAGTTATTCTAATTAATAATTACAAATTTATTACTAGCCCATAACCACAACTCATAATTGACTCGTAGGCCTAATTCTTAAATTAGGCATTGAAGGAAATCTGCAGGCGATATAGATACAATGCAAGCACGCAGCATGCACTAGTTCATAATTTGCTTTCAAAAGCCATTGTACTATCAAATAACCCAGAAGACTATCAAGCTAGATCATCAAAACAGAACATTCAAATTTTACAACTTTTTAAAAATCTAACCGATTGCTTGAGTCCAAGTGCCAACATATTTATCAGCAAACTGCAATGGGAATGTTTTATTCTGTACTTAGAATTGATACAGGTCTTAATCATGGCTGTAACCGTGATTGAAAAATTTATATAGCACTGCTTCAAAAGGCAAACTAATCTGCAATAACTTGTATGAACTGGAATATCATCCATTAGCAAAAATGCACAGAAAACTAAGAATCGCCAGTGGATGAAAATAACAAGCAACAACATGCAGTGTTAGAACATAACAGTCTGCAATGACTGTTATACGAAGCTTTAATTATGAGTTATTTGTGATCAAGGTTTTTAGAACAACAAAAGTAATCAAAATTGGTTGAGTCTAGGAAATTCTTACTTTACAAAAATTCTGGAAGATATAGCGCAGGCTGTAGTTCCGACATCTTTCATCAGAACACAAACGTATTTCTTGGGCTACAATTTCCTTGAGTGGAATTTGGAAAGGATTGCATCTAAGATCAGATGTTGGATAGCACCTAGTGCGGTTCAGCAGACGCTCAATTCGTGGTGCACCTCTGTCGGCATTGTTGGTGTACGTGAACTTTCGACAACTCAGCCTGAAATAGAAAGAAACCCCTTTGTGCAGAACAGACTAAATTGTAGATTCAATATTTCAGTTACTGTGCACAGTATGGGTGTGCTACTGTGCTTTAATAGCCCAGTTGTGGCACAAGGCTCATGATGGATCACCTATCAAGTGTGGATGTAGTTCATTGGTCAGTATCATGTAGACTATGACATTTCCAACACAGCACTTTTCAATACACTGATTTTCATCTATCCAGCTAACTGTGTCTTGGTCTGATCCAAAATCCATTCCTGGCCAAAAATTTCTTTTCCCTGCTATGCAGGTGGTTTGGCCCGTATTATTTCCATGATTCAGCATAGAAAGCTTTGAACTTGGTTCAACTTTATGGAATAGGTTGTACAAGCACACTACCTCTATTCAATTCCCTAAAAAGAAACTCTGTTCGATCCCGGTATTCATTGGTGCAATCATGTCCTAAAAGTTGGGGGGGACCAAATGAATCACGTCCTAAAAGTTTGGGGACCAAATGAATCACGTCCTAAAAGTTGGGGGACCAAATGAATCACGTCCTAAAAGTTGGGGGGACCAAATGAATCACGTCCAAAAAGTTGGAGGACCAAATGGGGGACCATCCCAGGTCACTCAAAAGTTGGGGGACGCGTCCCTTGGGTCCTATAGGGTGGTTGCGCCTATGCCGTTATTCTGTGATGGCCAAAGGCCACAGATAAATCTCTCTTGAAGAGATGCTTTAGAAATCTGATTACAATATGATTATTCATTCAATCATAATTGAACAAGATACAATTTCAAAATGTTATAAATGAACAGTGTGAATAAGTGTTTTTCAGAAGTTTCAAAAATATTAATTTTTATATTAATAATTATATATTATAATAATAATATACTAATAATTATATATTATATAATTATATATAATTAGATATTCTTAGATAACAGCACATTTTTTCAACTTGACCCACTGTTTCGTATGCTTAAATCCACCAATTCTTCACAAGCTGCAGCAGCACTCAGCAATTGACCTCTAATAAAATTTTTGAAGACCATGATGTCAAGTATTTATTTTTATTCGGTCAAAATCTGTATCTAAAATTAAATATTTTTCTTTAACTCAAGTTAGTGAAAAACACATACTGTGGATAAACAAGACATTCGGTTTTCGTGCAGTTATTATCGGTCAGATGGTTCTTGAAAATACATTTCTTTTTAGAACCCTGTCAAAAGAAATATTGCAGTTTATTAGATAGATGAAACTTTTCTAAGATATATATATCTCCTATTTGGCAGCCAACATATAAGTATCTGTGTAAAGCAAACTTGTGCAAGTTCATAGCGATACTTTAGAGTTTAGAATTTAAGTCAGTGGTTAAATTGCTATCGAGCAGAGGTGTGAGATCTACAAACTTGATCCATTAATTAAAACTCATGAATTCTAATTGTCTTGTAATGTAATTCAAGAAAACAGAAAATGTCTGTTGCACTTCGCTATAACAGTATCAGAGGGCTGTCAATTTTCTATCTTTTTCCTTTTTTAGTATTATTCAAGACAATTCTGAATCAGTGTTTGAAACAATGTACATGATTTTAAATATCGGACAACACTAATTTCTTCCTAGATTACTTTACCATTCTAGCTGTATGCATGTAACAATGTATATGTAGTACACTGTAGCAGTAACATTATGGTGCCTTTGAGAGGAAGTTAAAAGACAATGTGTTTGCGAACTATACCACCATGTCTGATAGCTCACAAGATCACATTTAACTAATATTTCTAAATTTGTCTTACCTTCATCTTGCCTACAGGTGATAGCCATTCACCAGTTGCAGTTGTTCCTTCATTTTTTTGGTGATGTGGAAGCGCCATCTTTTCCACATGATGTTGTCTCTCAAGCAGAACCTCATGAACTCAATCCCTCTGATGACTACAATCTCAATATTCCTAGTAAATAATACCAAAAAGTTATTAACAGTATTTTGCAAAGATGGTGGTTGAATCATTGAGGTGCTGAAGCTAATTTGTCAGTGCATGGCTTAAGCGGCTTAACTATTGTGTCTTCCGTAATTTATTTTAAATGAATGTTTAATGTTTATCACATGTATGCTAGAATTTTCAGACTTAGTCCCTTTATTGTAATGACTAAATTTTCTTTTCTCGTGGTTATATCACAAAAGTAGCATAGATCGTTCTTAAACTGCAATTCAGAATGTAGATAGAAGTTTTGAACATTCCATGCAAGCTTGTGCCAAATGCAGCAACTTAACGTGGCTGGTAGCCTAATTGACAACATCAGAAAGGGCACTCTTCTGACAGAATTAAGTAGGCAAACTCTCTATCCAGGGCAATTCCTAAAAATCCTAATCAACCTTAACTCAAAGGATAGACACAGGCTCAGGGAATATTGTGGCCTCTAGGGAATATCATTATCCTATTGATTTAAATGTGTTGTATAAAGACTATAGAAAAATTCAACTACGCCTATACCGTTAGATTAAATCTTATTCGTCTTGGGATAGATTGAAAAGTAGCCTACTCGGCGAAAAACCACTTTTGAGTCCTTGTTTAGGCTTGATCTGCCAAACCCACCTCTTGCAACTTCAATAAACAAGCGACTATTGACGTCAATACATACGCTTATTACAAATGTTGCCGAAATCCCACAGAGAGTTGCACCCTAACAATATTTGCATCTTATTACTAGGCCGCATTCAATTATTCTGTGCTGGAGGTCTAGGTGACTCGGACAAAACAATTTTTACACGTACAGGTCAAAATGTCTGAAACCTAATCAGCGGATGTCCAAGACGATGTACATCAGTAGAACTTTACAAACATATGCAATTATTTCCCGATCATCTTTTGCTAAATGAAATCAAACTAACCGTGTATGACCTCCTCATCGTTCATTTAATAACCATTACAACCATCACAGATTTGGCACCGCCTTATCGTCTCCACATCTTTTCGCTTTTGAGACGCGGCGGTTTATCCGCAGACGATATAATTATGAGGTCGTTGGTCAATAAGGTATCGTCATTTAGCGCCATCTTACGTTTGAATTACATTAATAATTGTTTACCATAATTATTATTCAACGGATTATAGATTGCTTTCAATGGCAAAATCTGCAGACAACTTTGCAGGGACAGATTTTTCATTTCGTAATTTTGTACGGTATGTTTTCTTCATAATTATGAGACATTTTAATCTATGTGACATTTATAAAGCACTTGCTTCTGTGAAAGGCAACTCCACCGGTCCTGATGGCATACCATCATGGTTGATGTCAACCATGGCTCACCTCTTAGCTCTGCCTGTTGCGGATCTGTTCACCTGCTCTCTTACTAACTCTTATATATGTCCCTTTACAGTGGCGCCTCAGCATGATCACCCCATACCCAAGGTTTCGCGCCCTGTCAAAGAAGCTGACTTTAGACCCATTTCTATCACTTCCATCCTCTCTCGCATCTTGGAAAAAATTGTCGTACGTAAGTACTTTTATCCCTTTATCGCAGAACCCTGCACCAACCGGATCTTTGCAGACCAATTTGCATTCCGCCCTTCAGGATCCACATCTGCCGCGTTGATATCCATTACTCATGAACTCCAAACCATATGCTCGTATCTGAGCCCTATGTAAGACTCCTGTCCCTTGATTTTAGCAAGGCTTTCGACACTATTAGACACAAGCACCTTGCCGATCAATTAGCATCACAGCCCATCCCGGATTTTTTATACAATTGGGTGCTTGCTCTCTTGCACGAACGTCAGCACTGTACCAAATTTGGTGGTGAAATCTCTCCGCACTGTACCATCAATGCTAGTATTGTGCAAGGCTCTGGCCTTGGACCTACTGATTTTGTTATAGCCATTTCCAGTCTCAAACCTAAATTCAGTGGAAACCGTCTCCCTAAATATGCTGATGATAGCTACTTACTGATCCCAGCTTCTTGCATTGACACCACTCTTTCCGAACTTGACCATATATCTCAGTGGGCATCCATTAGCAATCTAAAACTAAATCAAGCTAAGACCAGTGAAATGATCATTAGGCGACCTCGGTCTAAAGCTATTGCTCTCCCTCCCGCCATCTCGGGCATCCAAAGGGTCCAGCAGATGGTTATTTTGGGTGTCACCATCTCTGATCGGATTGGCTTTGAGGCTCACATTAGCAAAATATGCTGTAAAGCCCGGCAATCCATGTTTGCTCTGCGTGTTTTAGTCGCCCACGGCCTTCATGGTCAACGTCTGTTTGACGTTGTTAGAGCTACTACAATTGCTAGATTACTTTATGCCTCCCCTGTTTGGTGGGGTTTTGCCAACGCAATGGAGCGTAAACGTCTCAACGGTCTTTTAAGAAAATTGACCCGTTCAAGCTTTCTTCCAACCGATTTTCCTAGTTTTGACACTCTCTGTTCTAGGGCTGACTCTGCTCTTTTCCGCTCTATCCTCTTAAATCCTTGTCACATTCTTCACGACCTCCTCCCTCCCATCAAGGTCACTCCATACAATACTCGACCAAGGTCACATAATCTAACCCTTCCTAGAGTTGATTCTTTTGCCAGAAACAGTTTTATTATGCGAATGTTATATAACTTTGCATAAATGTTTTCTATTATTTATTTCCTCTGTAAACTACTGTGCGTTTGCTGGTGGTATAATAAAGAATATTCTTACTTACTTACTTACTTACTTACTTACTTACAGTAAACGTAAGCTGTGGTCAAAGATTAGGCCCTACACAAATATTCAAAATTCATCGTATGCATGCTGACATGAATGTCTGAATTAATACTTGCATGTATTATGGTGATAATAATATTCGTTTTATTGAAAAACCAGTCGACATAACGCGACAGTTAACAAGCACAGAGGAGCAGCAAATAAAGTCTAGTAAAAGTATTGATTGAATAATCTAGTGAAAATAGCAAGTATCCAGATTTTCACTCCCATGCATTCTATGTATTTAAAGGGCCATCCATATAGTTATTACATAAGCAAAACCTGTATTTTTTACCCCTCTTCTGTACACAACGGCACACTTTGTTGACCCCATGCCCCTATGCGTAGGTACAAATAACTTGAAATAAGCTATAAAACCCCTCCCCTACAAAGGCTATTTAGGTAATCATCTATGAAGCATGTATTTCACCGTAGCTACTATTTATTTTTGTTAAGCATCATACTTGCTAGCAAAAAATTTGCTAACTGTTATTGTTTACTGTTATTTAGATCTGAGCAGAAAATAATTTTAATGTAGTCAAACGAAAAAATTGGACTATAGGATAATAGTTATAAATAGACTAATGTGGACGTCATAGATACTTTTTTCGGTAACCGGTACCTATATTTTGCCGAAGCCCCTCCCCATATGCAAATCATCTGAATCCAATTACCCTCCCTCTGTGCGTACGTATTAATTACATAGACAGCCTTTAAGTTTAAATAAGTCAGAACTGTTACAGACTTTTAGTCAAAAAACAATAAAATTCAAGTTTACTAGCAAGTCTGAATTCAAGTTAACTTGAGAAAAGTTTTGCAGCAAAATTCAAATGCTCTATTTTATTATAATTTACCAGAATTTATTATAATTTACCAGAATTTGCCCAGAAATTGCAATCCAGCGCTCGTGAATAAGCTGGTGCCCCGCGCTTGGTTTTCAAGTAGCGCTTTATAATTTTGGAGATTACGAATCCTTATAACTTGTAAGCATTGCAAACAGCATTCTGTAGAGGGCTGAGTGAAAAATACGTAAAATTAATAAACTCCATTCCATTCTTGACAAGTTAAAGAGTCAGCTGCCATTTTGCAAAATTTATTTAAGGGAAATTTCTGGAGAAAAAAACTTTTAAAGGACATGCAAAATCCACAATAACACAGAGTGATTCACATTTACATTGTTTTAAACATAAAACTGAAATAACACACAATAAATTTCAACAAAACACATTTTGCTCAACTAAAAGTCAACAAAATCTGCTAAGCAAACGACACATGGTGTGGATTTCTTCACAAGTGATCAGTGTTAAACATGGAGTGTTAAGAGTCTAATAACGTTCCGGAGATATTATTCTGGCAGATAAAGAGTGGCTATGGCTAATGCAAGGATATCAATGTCATTAATATAATGTGCATGTATCTGAGAGGATAGATCACCCTATGGCCATGTCAACAAACATTTAGTTCAGCACAGATAAACTAATATGCGACAGTGGTTAAAGCGGTTTGGGTGAGCAGTGGGAACGCTGATTGGGTGAGCAGTGGGAACGCTAAAGAAGAGTTTATTGGAACGCACGTATTTCCATCATTCCAGCATGGTGAGCACTGGAACGCAAGCCAAGAATTTCAAGAGCAGCGGGAACACCGTTCCCATGCGTTCCCACCCACTTTAAACCCTGATGCACTACCAATTTTATTCTGATAATTTAACATGAAACATTCATACCAAAACAAGAATACCAGATAGAGCAATGAGGAACAACAATCTGATTTTATGTTTAAGAACATTCACAAAGATGGAGTTGCAGACATGGGAACACATAAATTTTACCAGAAGTTCTTTCAGCACAGCTTGTGCCTTAAAAATTGATTTCAATCATACAACTGATGGTCCGTACAGCATTACACCTAATTCAAGTTCCATTGCTGAATGCTGCCATATCAAAGTGCTCATCCCCCCCCCCCCAGAGTACAGTCAGTCCTAAGGTCAAAATTAAGCCACCCTATTATCATAGGCCTGGGTTACCAAATCTATCAATCTAAGTTGCCATGCGACAGAGTAACAATGTGATATCTATACTATAAAGTACAGGTAATTCTATAAAATAGATAAGCATGAACTGTAAACACCTATACTATGCCACCTATTGACCTCGCAATCCTGTTGTCATTTAGGATATCTAGAAAGACAGGAGAGCAATACCATATGCCAACAAGCAGAGCAGGAGGTCAAAAGTGCAGACAGTGTAAGAATTGTGGAAAAATAACATCCACTTGAAATTTGAGTGTGAAAAACAGATTTTACTATGGGGCTCTAAGAAAGACGGGGGGGGGGGGGTTGAAACCCTCCGGCAATTCACACCCTGCATCCTGAGCAACCTTTTTATTGAAGAACGTTCAGCACATAAAAGCATTCCAAATTAAACATTGCATTACAGTCTGAAATATGACAAATCAAATACTTTAGTGCATCAATTCAATTTCTTGCCAGAGGCACCATACAGGTTTCTAGAAGATTCTATATAGACTTATCACATTTCATGCAACTATATTAAAATTAATTGTCTATTGTCAAGCCATAGTACTTGTTCAGAAAGGTTGTTCAACAGAAAAATACTTATGCTTCACAGTTTAACTATCCATCAGAATTGCACACAATTCTCAGATAACACTGAAGTACACAAGCATTGTGCATTACAAAGCTGTCTGTTCAGTTAGTAGTTAAGTCTAATTAAGATTACTGCATAACTTGTAAATGTAAAGCGCAATGCGTTTTGCAGGCGTTTAATTAAAGAAAAGATATTATTATTATTATTATTATTATTATTAACAACATTTCTAAGTTTAACTGAAATTTTGATGCTTTTAGCAAAAGTTTTCCCTAAAACTGTTCACATTTGTTGTACAGTACATTGCTGAACCCAGCCCATGTCATGGACAACTTCTGTAGCCATTTCTGCACAAAAACATGATTGAACCAGTCAGTCAGTCAATCAATAGAATGCAAAACACAGACCTCCAGTTCTAATGAGACCTCCATTTTGTTGAGGACATCGCATAACGTCTCGTTTCATTAATAACGCTTTAGTTCATATTATCATACAAAATACCCCAACGTGCGTCTAAATATCACTTGAAGCAGTCAGTCACAAGGGAAGGAATGAAGATGACTACATAACGAAGACTTTCTGCGCTTTCTCAAAGTCGAATGTGTCTTTGGTGCGCGGACACGTAACCATGCCACTGTTGACGTTTGCCATCGCAGTCAACGCCTAAACAAACACAAATTGCAGCCAAAACTTAGGGACTGTCCAAAGTGTCCAAATATCACCTACGCATGGAGGAGGGGGTAATGGGATTTTGTGTATGTAATATATGGATGGCCCCTTCCAGCTTAAATCAGTGAATGTGCATTTTTTGGGCATAATTGTTCATGAAAAGCATTCACATGTAGTGTCCCTTCAAAACATCTACTCAAACATGTTCCACGACCAGATCTATGAAAAATTAACACGTCTACACCGTAGAAATCTTTTACCATGATGTAACTAGCTAGCCATTCATTCTAGATGAGTATTGAGCAGTGGAGACTTTTATAACTCTTCGACCATCATTCATTTGTGAATGAACTCTGTGCATTTACATAGGCTTAAAACGGGTACCCGCAAAAGGCTAAGTAGGTGCTATACATAAATTTTCATATTAACATACACTGTGGGTAAGCAAAGAGTGAATTTTAAAAAAACTCTAAAAGCAAGAGGCTAAAAAGCTAGAGGGAAATATTTTCAATTAGTACATCTGCACATAGACTGTGGATTTTTAAGATGCAGGACCAGAAACAACATTGCCATTAGTTACATACACTGAACTTATTATTAAAGCCACTAGATGGGGAGTGGTGGCAGAATCACATGTAGCATGTCATTCATTTAATGCATGCTTCTACCAATGGGTCATTCCACGTCAACTCAACCAGGGGTGTACACCACACCCCTTTGGATTTTTCTGAAAATTTTTGTACATAAACTACATGCAATATGATGAATAAAAGTGAAAATTTGAGCAGAATATCTCAAAATTTGACCGAGATATTAATTTTTGAAGTTAATGATCAAAAAACGTACCGCGAGAAAACGGCATGATCCACCAAGTTTGGACTGTTATATCTCAGCCAAGAAACGAGTTAGAAGGCTGAAATATTTTTTGTCCAATCAGTTTTTTGTGCTCTTTCCAAATATGCAAGAACCTGGATGGAATTATTTTTGGTTTTTAATAAAAAAAATAGTAAATATCGCACAGACGCCAATTCTCACTCAAGTTGTGGACATCATGTCACCAGGCAGGAATGAGATATAATAATACCTGTACTGGTTTTATATTGAGGCACATTGGTGCTCATCAGACATATAGTCAGCATCTGATTAGTGTCATCATTAGTGTGTTTTCCACCGACGTTTTCCTTGTCGTGATCGTGAAAATAGAGTCCAAAGATCATCAAAAAAGTGACAATGTGTATCTTTTGAAATTGATGAAAATTTGCACATATATTGAGGACATGCAGATCCTTAATTGGTGCAAAATTCAGGATGGTGTTCAGCTCCGTTTCTGAAAAATTATTTTTTGAAATCGACCAATAATTACTGTGTCGCGAGCAAATGGCATGATCTACAATGTTTGGACTGTCATATCTGGACCAGGAAATGAACCCAGAGGACTGATATTGTTGTCATGTAATCAGTTTCTTGTGCTCTTTCCAGGGATGTAAGAATGTTGGTTGTATTCCTTGTGATTTTTTATTTATAAATTTGTAATTATTGCGCAAATGCCAATTTACATTTATTCGGACATGAAAACGGCCTGATCCACAATGTTTGGACTGTCATATCTAGACCAGGAAATGAACCAGAGGACTGATATTGTTGTCATGTAATCAGTTTCTTATGCTCTTTCCAGGGATGTAAGAATGTTGGTTGTATTCCTTGTAATTTTTTATTTATAAATTTGTAATTATTGCGCAAATGCCAATTTACATTTATTCGGACATGAAAACGGCCTGATCCACAATGTTTGGACTGTAATATACAGGCCAGGAAATGAATCAGAGGGCTGATATTGTTGTCATGTAGTCAGATGCTTGTGCTTTCCATGTATGCAAAAATTTTGGTTACATTTCTTGTGATTTTTAATTTATAAGTTTGCAAATATTGCGCAAATGCCAATTTACATTCATCCGGACACATAATTGTATATTTTAGATTTACTCAGTTAATACTACTTTCATATGATAATGACTCACAATTTTCCATTCCACACAATGTTAATTATGGTAGATGAAAGTTAAAAATTATTTGGAGGATATCAAGCTATCTAAGTGAGTCATCATCATATGAAAGAGGATATATCTGAGATATATACAATTATGCATTTCCGAAAATATATACGGTAAATTGGCAGCTGTGTAATATTTGCAACCTTATAAATTAAAAATCACAAGAAATGTAACCAAAATTCTTACATAACTAGAAAGAGCACAAGACACTGACTACATGACAACAATATCAGTCCTCTCGTTCATTTCCTGGCCTGTATACGACAGTCCAAACATTGTGGTTCATGCCGTTTTCATGTCCGAATAAATGTAAATTGGCATTTGCGAAATAATTACAAATTTATAAATAAATAATCACATGGAATACAACCAACATTCTTACATCCCTGGAAAGAGCATAAGAAATTGATTACATGACAACAATATCAGTCCTCTTGTTCATTTCCTGGCCTGTATATTACAGTCCAAACATTGTGGATCAGGCCGTTTTCATGTCCGAATAAATGTAAATTGGCATTTGCGCAATAATTACAAATTTATAAATAAAAAATTACAAGGAATACAACCAACATTCTTACATCCCTGGAAAGAGCACAAGAAACTGATTACATGACAACAATATCAGTCCTCTGGTTCATTTCCTGGTCTAGATATGACAGTCCAAACATTGTGGATCAGGCCGTTTTCATGTCCGAATAAATGTAAATTGGCATTTGCGCAATAATTACAAATTTATAAATAAAAAATCACAAGGAATACAACCAACATTCTTACATCCCTGGAAAGAGCACAAGAAACTGATTACATGACAACAATATCAGTCCTCTGGTTCATTTCCTGGTCTAGATATGACAGTCCAAACATTGTAGATCATGCCATTTGCTCGCGACACAGTAATTATTGGTCGATTTCAAAAAATAATTTTTCAGAAACGGAGCTGAACACCATCCTGAATTTTGCACCAATTAAGGATCTGCATGTCCTCAATATATGTGCAAATTTTCATCAATTTCAAAAGATACACATTGTCACTTTTTTGATGATCTTTGGACTCTATTTTCACGATCACGACAAGGAAAACGTCGGTGGAAAACACACTAATGATGAAACTAATCAGATGCTGACTATATGTCTGATGAGCACCAATGTGCCTCAATATAAAACCAGTACAAGTATTATTATATCTCATTCCTGCCTGGTGACATGATGTCCACAACTTGAGTGAGAATTGGCGTCTGTGCGATATTTACTATTTTTTTTATTAAAAACCAAAAATAATTCCATCCAGGTTCTTGCATATTTGGAAAGAGCACAAAAAACTGATTGGACAAAAAATATTTCAGCCTTCTAGCTCGTTTCTTGGCTGAGATATAACAGTCCAAACTTGGTGGATCATGCCGTTTTCTCGCGGTACGTTTTTTGATCATTAACTTCAAAAATTAATATCTCGGTCAAATTTTGAGATATTCTGCTCAAATTTTCACTTTTATTCATCATATTGCATGTAGTTTATGTACAAAAATTTTCAGAAAAATCCAAAGGGGTGTGGTGGCAAATTGTCATTTTACTGGTTGAGTTGACATGGAATGACCCCAATGCTACTTCTCAGAAACATGGACCTCTGATGAAAAAACTTTAGCACTGGTCAATGGTCATAGCACAGCCTCACATGACTAAACCAACAGTGGCATATTTTTAAAACTTGCTAATCATATCGTATCCAACGTATACGAATTTTTACTTATCAGTGCCTCTTACAGTGCTAGCTATTCAGAGGCACTCTCAACGTGACAGCCCCAAGGAAAAACGAAAGTCTTCAAGAAGCAAAAAACTGAAGATGACACCCCCAAAAAGATCTTACTACCTATAGATGGAGATGCATATGCCATTCATTCCACATAGAAGGGTTCACAATGGCAAAGGTGCGGTGTTGGGCCATGGTAGCACTTGCTCATAATATACAACATACAAATACTTACATTTAATCCATAAACGTGGCCATTAGGAAGCATCATCGGAGGGTTGTGCTCGTTTAACGGTTGACCAGAAATGGCGCAGATCAGTCTCGACTGAGCGCAGTGAGCAAACGGCAGTTTTCGAGCCAACACGTTCAGATGCTTGCTGCAGACCGGACAGGCGGGATTCTTATCAGTACCAGATTCCATGTAGCATTGGCTGAACCATTTCGTTAAGTTAACGTCCGCATCCATAAGCCTTTACGGCAAACAACTTAAAGCAACAGAACCAGCCCAAGACACAGAGCATCCTGGTATAAGATCATTATTATTATTATTATTATTATTAAATAAATTTGTAATGCGCGCAAGGTCACACCGAAATGTGAATCTGAGGCGCGGATAGTCAGACGCCAGAGGAAGATGCAGTTAGATATCCAAGTGCTTGAAAGCCAAGGAGAAGTATTGAATTTTGAGCCGCTTTTTGAAGGAAGGACATGAAATTGAACTTCAAAGCGAGAGTGGAAGCCAATTCCATTCCCTGGGTGCAGAGGCATGGAATGCATGCGAGCCCATAACTGTTTTGCATCAAGGTTCAGCTAAAAGACTTGTACCTGATGAACGCAAGCAACAAGAAGGAATGTAAGGAGTTAGTAGTGACTGAAGGTAGGACTAACTCCTTACATTTCTCTTCGTTGCTTGCATTCATCGGGTACAAGTCTTTTAGCTGAACCTCGATGCAAAACAGTTATCGTCTCTCTTGAAGAAATCTTCCACTGTCACAGAGCTAGTAAGATAAGATAAGAATATTCTTTAATATACCAATTGCTATCCGCATTTTGGTGTACATACAAAGTATAATAAACAAATGTACATAATTTCTATATCCAATCAATGTCAAAGTGTTTTAGAATAGCATAAAATCCTAAGTCCAAATCCAATATAAATTTTAAATTTAGTGCAAATCAGTGTCACATAATTTTTTCTATCTCAAGCTGCAACTCTTTAGAAAACAGTTCAATATAAAAGAAATTAGCAGGAAGTGCTTTTTTAAAGATTCTTAAAAGATAGTGCACATAAGGAGCCATATAAATTTCTTAACATCAATCAAAGATAGCAATTACAGACCACCTACCTGAAAAGCACCATCTCAGTGATCTCAACATGATCAATGATCAATCATACAAAACCACAGTATAAGATAGTAGACTAGATAAATAGATAAAACAATTGGTGAAACCAGTGATAAGGATACGGAGTCTTGAGGGCAGACAGACCAGCCTGGAGAGTCACGGTGAAGATTGAGTCCTGGCTTAACTGGTACAGTTTGAAGTTTTCACGTCGAAACTGGAGAATCAGTTGCTGCCAGCGACCTGTCTCTAGAAGCTCCTAAATGCCAAGTGAACATAAAGTTAGAAAATCCATAGCTTGAATCATTGGTCAATGCAATGCACAAGCAAAATACCCCCAAAATTTGGACAGTTGCGTTTTAATCCTTTAACGACCAGCTGCATTTGTTTTCCCATACATTTTAGTACACGCTGGTCGCTAAAGGGTTAATGAAGCCCTGCATTCTTTTCTATTTTATTTTATTTCTCACATTTGCTATAGCGCCCCTCTCAGAGGCGCTCCCGATTACAGGGATGACCCTGCATCAGAGTTTCACACTGAAGTGCACGAGCCATTGCAAGTAAAGGACTTGCAGGTCTCTATATGGTGGCTTGAGGTGGATTTGAACCTGGAACTGTAGGTCTCTATACACTGGCTTGAGGTGGATTTGAACCTGGAACCCTCCAGCTCCCAGGCTCGAACTCACCACTATACCACCACGCCCAACTGTGTACAGAGCAGATCTTCAAGCAAGCAGATCTCACTAATCAATGTCTAATTACCAAGTGCCAACTTGTTTGCAGAAAACAAACATTTCAGGCTAGTCTAAGAATAAAAATTTATGTTAACCTCATGACACAATAAAGCTGCAGATGTGTCAAAAGTAAGTGTCTTTGTAGATACATACCTTGTAAGGCCCAACTTCTGTATCCAGAGGGAATGCCAGAAGACCCATGCAGCGCTGGACATCAAGGTACTGACCATCCTCAAGGTTTACAAAATGCTTCCTGGCATGCCTGTAAAACAAAGATGGCAGCAGTATTCGAACTAAACATTCTTCAACGGTCAACGCAGCGGCGCCCGCAGGATTTTTTTCTTGTACGCACAGAAATTTTATTTTCGTTAGGTCGCCGAAAAAACTGATGACTTTTTTTTTAGTCATCAACCTAGAATTTCCCAAAAACATACCTTTTCTATCCGCCTATCCGCCGAAAAAACTGATGACCTTTTTTTTTTAGTCATCAACCTAGAATTTCCCCAAAAACATACCTTTTCTATCCGCCGAAAAAACTGATGACTTTTTTTTTTTTTTTTAGTCATCAACCTAGAATTTTCCAAAAACATACCTTTTGGGTCATCGCGCTGTACGCACTTACCTATGTGCGTACGTCTACGGGCGCTGCTGCTGTACGCACTTGCGTAAGTGCGTACGCCTGCGGGCGCCGCTGGGTCAACGATTACATGTCGTGTAAGACAAATTCATATCAGCGGCTCTGGACTATTAACTGTTCAACCTAATCTTGGGATTTCTGATTCGGACCACCTTTGGTCAAAGGCCATCATCCGTCGTGATCATCAACAGGTTGACTGAACTACTGCAAAACTACTTCACTCTGGCTGGGTTGTCAAAAATCAATATTTGTACAAAATCCCCAATAGCAGCAGTATTCGAACTGCAAATGGAAGCTGCATTCAGTATCTACACCGCTTAATTTCATCCCACCTACTCTCCACTTTCCTTTCAGCAATATTCCAACAGGTCGTCAATGCACCCATTCTTCACTTCCTTCAGCACCTTCCATTCACTTGGTCCACAGCTCTGGACTACATCCACCTTTGCAGAAGCTCCCAGAAGTTGCAGATGACAGCATATGGTCAACTGTAAAGGATTTAAGAAGTAAAAATGGAATGGTTTCTTTAAGAGGCAGGGATATAAAAACAAAGAATCGAGGAAAAAACAAAATGTGTGTGAAAAATAAAAAGAGAACAAATATGACACAGAATCACATAACAAAGGCAAAATAAATAACAAAAGAGAAAACTAACGTGACAGCTTCTAATCGGTTGCTATTTCGAACAAGTTCAATGAATTCCTGCTGGCGAAGACTGAACTCAAGCGTACTCTGTCAAATAAGTCACACTTATGTACCGGAACATCTGCCGTAATCCTACATGTATATGTATAAAACTGTATATGCACACACATATAGTTATATACATATTACATATATATATATATATATATATATATATATATATATATATATATTAGAAACACTATATATGTATTATTGTGCTAGACCAGGAACTTACTTTTGTACCTCACATTAATCGTCTCAGTCGCTCCTGTTTCTATCAGCTGCGCCAGCTTCGCACTGTCGCTCGCTCTCTCTCAACTGGTGCTGCAACTACGCTTGTACATTCCTTTGTCTCAGCTCGTCTTGACTATTGCCTATCCCTTTATGCTGGTTTACCATCTGGTCGATTATCTTCTCTTGACCGTATTCTGCGCGCTGCAGCACGCCTCATTGGTCATCTGCCCAAATTTGGTCATGTTACAAATTACATGCTGGAGGTTCTGCATTGGCTCCCAGTCCGTCAGCGCATCGAATACAGAATCTCGTTCTTAATATGGCGCTGCCAGCTAGGTCTTGCTCCATCTTACCTACTCGATCTTTGTCGGCCTGTGTTAAGTGCTCGGACTGGTCGGTCCCTACGCTCGGCTGTTAGGGAAGTACTCTTTGTCCCATTTGCTCGTACCTCCATCATGCAGAGTCGTGCTTTTTCTGTGGTTGGCCCAGTGGTATGGAATGCCCTCCCACTTGAGCTGCGCCTGTTCCCTAGATCACTCTCTGACACATTCTATAAGCACTTAAAAACTGTTCTGTTTGTCCGTACTGGAGTCGGGAGCGCCTCTGAGTAGTTTCCTTGAAGAGGCGCTATATAAATACTTGAATGAATGAATGAATTATTAATATTATATAATTATCATATATATATAATCATATACATATATCAACTAAAGGATATCAATGAATTCAGAAGTACTTAATGATCCAGCCGATAAACCAAATTCTCCAGTCCCTTGATAAAATGAACAAGTAATTTATTTTTACATTAAATTTAAAGGCAATTTATTTATTATTAATCTTCAAACATGAATGTGGTAGGCTTTTCTGTTTTTGCTTCATCAAGCTTTAAAGCTTTTTTAACTGAAAATGTCAGATTTCAAGCTGTAAAACACATTTAACACAAATATAGAAGATATACAATTCAGTCAGTACATGAATGCATGGGCGGAGACCTAGGGGGACGGTCCCCCCCAATGAAAGTGTTGGGGGGACGGCCCATGCATTTGTCCCCCTCCAATGTTTGAGCGCCAAGACTTTTTTTGGCAGCGAAAATAGAAAATTTCGTCGAGATTTTGGCCAGATGACTAAAAAAAAGTCATCAACTTTTTTGGCGGCGAAAATAGAAAATTTCGTCGAGATTTTGGCCGGATGACTAAAAAAAAGGTCATTAACTTTTTTTGGCGGCGAAAAAAACTTTTTTCCGAGATTTCGCCGGTCGTCAGAAATTTTTCTCAAAATCTCGCGTCTTTCCGTCCCCCCCAATTCTCGGCCCAGGTCTCCGCCTATGCATGAATGAATAGCCTATAGTGTAAGAGGAGCTTAAACAAATTTCAAATATAATACATTACATGAGTATTGTCTATGTAATCGAATGTTCACAAATAAAAGCAAATTCTAAGGATTGGATCTTTCCTCATAACTGTTTTAGAAATACTACACTGTGGCTCACTGATTAAACTTCAAACAACTACACAGCTAAAAATGAATTGTCGGTGAACGAATGGAGATGTACCTTCATTTTTCGCAGTTTGCTCTTATTGTCATAGCACCAGGCAAGGCATTTGGACGTGTCTTTGCCGGCCAGCGCCTTTTCCACTTCATGTGAAATCATGAAAAGATCGATGTTAGTCAAGTCCTAAAACAAAAGCCAACCACTGTTTTAAACAGCATACAGCCTCGTCAGAAAAACCTGTCAGTTCTTGTTTATCAACAACAGAACTTACACAGCTGAATCATCCAGGATAAAATTCATTCAGTCTTATTCAAATGTTGTTGTGGCTGATAGTGTTCAACTCATGCTTCAACATTATTCAAGATATTCATTCTAAATCAGTTTTAAAAAGTTGAAAAATGAAATATAACTTTTTGCACTCAATGTCCTGAGGATAAAACTTTGGTCACTTTCAAACACACCAAATAAAAGAACATGACATCAAATAAGCAATGGCACATAAAAAAACTCAGTTGCAGCCTATGCACTGTGGATAGGTATTAGAAATAACTGACTTGTTAAATAGGAAAAATACTGGCGAAGATGCCACCAGGCCCCTGATTACCTAAACTTATTCTGGATTGTGATCATTGAACATGATCAATTTGATCATCTACATTAAAAGCAAAGTCTAACTTGATGAAGATTCTAGATTCCATAAGGCAAAATTCGAAGTTCCTATGCTAAAGAGGGAGTCACAATAATCATCAAAGTATCACAGCACTGCGTTGGCAGCCAACGATAGATGCACAATCAAAAAATCAAGAAATTGCTAAGTACATCAATGCCAGAGTGCTTTGCAAGCTGGATTGCTGTGTTGTAGTAGCCAGTTCTGAGGAAGTATTCAACAAGCATTCGGTCAAGTCTCTTCTTCCTCCACGAATTAGCCATCGCGGGAACAGCAGTCTCAGTTTCTGTCAAGTGATCAAGACGTCTCTTGCAGGTCTTGGCTGCCTCGATCTCTTCATGGATGCTCTCCTCTGCCTGGTTGCCAGAACAGCAGAACACAGTGACAAATATAATTATTAACGACAATGCTATGCACTTCCATGTCAATTTTAGTGCAGGACCAATTTAAAGCTGAAGTCCAAAAGTTATTACCTACATGGCTGCAACAAGCCTAACGTTCTATATAACACAGCGACAAGTTTAATGACTCATTTTAAAACTCAATAAGAAGATCTACTGCAAACCCTGCAATTTAATTTTCAGTTCATAGAACTTAATGCATACAAAGTTGCATCTTGAAGTCATTTCAATTGCTTCGTACTTGAAGCATATTCTTCCAGATGTTCATTTAAAACTCTCAATCAGAAATTCATGTTGAGCACTTTCTAGATTATTTAAATCATTTCTAAGATCACAACAATATCAATGTTAGTGGTGAGTTACCATTTTCATCTGTAGTACTATGAAGAGGCACAGGCACATACAATATACTGTATTAGTGTCAATACCTGTACACGTATGCATGTACGTACGCATGCATGGGTATATACGCACTTTGCATCGTAAAGTACTTCGGATGATGTTGAAGTCGTAATGAACAAAAATTAATAAGAAAAAGTGTTCAGATAGCTAGAACAGTCACAACTGTGAATACCTTCCTCTTCATCATCATCAGCTTTTCTGTCATTCCATCAAGCACCTGGGTCACATCTGCAATCGTTGCAGATCGTTGGAGGCATTTTTCCAGTTCACTTGTCGCAGCCTGCACACGCTGTACCTCCCGGTCAATATTCTTCTGAGCAAGTCGAAACTTTTTGTTCAGGATCTCATATGGCACCTTAGAGATTCAGCATACAAAACCAATTTAATTTAAACACATTCCAAAAGCCGTGCAAATACTTTACTATATCTAATTCCTGAGTCTCAATAGTTTTAAATCTCTTGAGTGTTTTATTTGGTCTGTCGCATATCTTGGGACATTTGAAACATTCTGACTTCATACTAGTTAGTGTGACAATCCCTATTCAAGAAATCTCCTTCTTCATAACTCAATCAGAACCTCGTGTTAAGTACTTCCTACATTATGATGGATTATATTCAATACTTAAAATAAAGTCATTGACAAGTTGAACATATGATACCCCTTTCAGTCCCACCTCTTCCGAATTTGACTAAAACAGCCCTATCTATAAACTATAGGCTCGTCGATTATGAAGAGCGTAATCGTATGTTGACTACACTTTAATTTAAGTTCTACGGACAACGAATGCGGGAATAAACCTTCAGTGTAGGATGCTCCAGGTATTTGACATCGGAGGCCATTTTTCTGTTATTTTCACTAGAAAATTTATAAATAAAAATCGTTTCTTTATGCAACAAGACGAAACAAACTACGCTCTGTAAACCGAACGATTATGGATCCGTTCCTTTAGCCTCTTCTAATATTGGCAATTGCAGATTGCAGAAGAGTATCTTCTACAAATAGGTTACTTGTCAACATTTTGTGGTCATGATTTCACTCTCAGCAATAGATGGCGCTCCACTTGAAATTCCGTTTCTATCGCTAAAGATCATGTTTTGAATCTCCAAGGGTATTTGTTTATTTTGCAAACATTATTAGTCGTCAATTTGTTTTCAAAAATGTAACTAATTGAATGCCTTCATTTTGTAAATAAGATTTGAAATTTTCCAAAACTCCGATTATCGCCCGAAAACCTGTACAAGGCGGCTAAAGAAGAAGAAACCATTCCTGTGTATAGAGTCCTTGCCATAGAGGTGTATTATATAATGAATATATCACTAGAGGGAGTATCAAGTCTCTATATTGAAGTCGACGAAAGTCATGCCGACCAATCACATCATATCTGTCGAAAGTTCTGCCGACCAATCATAGGCAATTTCTCGTACCGACCAATCACAGTCGTACAGCATCGATGTGGGGAAAATAAATAAAATAATATCAGCATTTTTATAATAAGATGAACTTGTCGATGTTTACTTGTCAATATGTCAAGAAACTGCAAAATTAACAAACAAGCATCGATATGTTCGTTTTATTATAAAAATGCTGATGTCGTTTAATTTATTTTTCAAATCGATGCTGTAAGACTGTGTGTGCTTGGTCGGTATAAGAAATCGCCTATGATTGGTCGGAACGATACGAGCGTTGTAGGCTAAATTTTTGACTTCAAATCTTATTGCAGGGCAGATACGTCATACTCTCTCTAGCGTGTATATTATATATATCATGCATCTCAATGGTCCTTGCAATAAGAGGCTGGTAACGTTCAGCTTGGATGTATAAATGTTTTTGTAATCGAAAAGTTCCCCAAATGGAGGATGGATTGGTGGAACCTGGTACTTATTACCGCAGCATAAATTTTATTTATACTGTGCTAATATCGATGGCGGCCTAGCTATATGTGTAACAGTGTAACAGGCTACTCTATCCATCACACCTCGGGCCTTTCACTCGAAACTAAAGACACTCGATCCTGTTCAAGAACTCTTATCCTGTTTCATCTGATCCCCCACGTACCCTCCAATTCCCGGCTCAGACGACACCCACCTTAGTAGCTGTTCCACACCTCTGATCATACGGTACCTCGACCTGGACCACCATGGACTACTCTTACGGACAACCATTTTGACTCAACGCATTTGATCCTGATCCTATGGTAACTCGACCCGGACCACCACGGACTACTCTCACGGACAACCCTCCTAACTCAACGCAGCGCTCGTGAATAAGCCGGTGCCCCGCGCTTGGCTTTCCAGTGGCGCTTTAGAAATTACGAGATTACGATTACGAGTGTAATCCTATTAGTTCCAGGTGAAACGAATTCATTTCTTAAATAGAAGCTGGATTGATGATAGGCTGTGGCTTAGTAGAAACTGCATCTATGAAATTTTATTGCGTAAATAGAAGTGGGATTCACAGCAAAGATTCATGTATAAACTGAAGTAGGATTGATGACAAGTTCTTGGTTAAATAGAAGTGCAAACATAATATAGTCGTCAATCTGTGACTAAAGAGTAGAATTCTTGAGCTGTCGAACTGGGTGTCGGCCCGCTATTCCGAGGGTCCACTATTCCGAAGGTCCACTATTCCGAATTTCCGCTATATTTTTTCATTATCCTTGGTGGTTATAATAGCCAGGTTAGGGTGGGTTAAAAAGGGGTAGGGTGGGTTAGGGACTTAGGGTTAGGGCTGGGTTAGGTTTAGTGTTAGGGTTATGGTTAGGGTTATGGTTAGGGTTGGGGTGAGTTAGAGTTATAGTTAGGTTTAGGGCTAGGTTTAGGGTTAGGGTTCGGAATAGTGGACCTTCGGAATAGTGGACCCAAACCGTCGAACTGACAACTGTCAAAATTAATCTGCCTATTTTGTCAGCATGCCCACATGGAGTCCAAAGGATCCAGTGGCGTAGACAAGGGGTGGTTTCTGGGTTAAACCCCCGCCGCCCTCTATGACCTAGGAAAAGTTTTTTAAAGGTTATTTATCCACTTCAATAAGAAAGAAAAAAACAATTGCTTGTAGTAACAATTGTTTTTCTTACTTTATTCCATTTGCTACTTTATTCCTCTTTTATTTACTGCAATAGGCCTACTGTTGGGTTGGTGTCAGAAAGGGCATCCGGCCAGGCCATAAAACCCCCCAAAACAGAATAAATTCCTGGCTACGCCACTGAAAAGATCCATAGGCCTATTATCATTATAATATTACATGATACATCTATTATCATGCCCATGGCTATTTCCTCAGTCATGTCTGTTTGGCTATCTTTCTAGCAGTGATGTGGTCTCGAGACCGCGGTCTTGGTCTCGAGACAGTCTCGAGACCAGAAAATTGCGGTCTTGGTCTTGAATGTGGCGGTCTTGGTCTTGGCCTTGAAGGTCCGGTCTTGGTCTTGGTCTTGAAGGCCCGGTATTGGTCTTAAAGATCCGGTCTTGGTCTTGGTCTTGTTTTTTTAGCGTCGGGGCTCGATCATAAATTCGTTTCAATAAAATTTGATGCTAGTTTCATCTGGTTACCTTCGGTCATTAGACTGACCGGAAATTCTGCGACAGTAACTGACTTCCGGTGTGTAAATCTTTCGCGGTTTTCGGTAAGTGTTCGAGCCTCGAGGTCTTGACATAAAATCTCAAAAATGGCGTTTGCTGTGGAGCCTGCAATAACCAAATTTGCTTACAAAAATTTCAAGATTTTGGAGAAGTGCAATAAATGGACGGCAACCTGCAGACACTGCAAAGTTGCGATTACAGAGGTGCGAGGTGAGTTTTCAGCTGCAGCGGTTTGTTCATGAGACCGGGGAACGGACATTAGCCCCCCTGGACATTATCCCCCGGACATTATCCCCCCGGACATTAGCCCCCCGGACATTATCCCCCCCGGGGTAGGACATTATCCCCCCCAGTATATGATAGCATTACCTAAAAGTGATGCACAAAATGTAATTAATGGGCCTATTTTATATGAATATTTATACATTAGTTTAACATCCTGTAGGAATATACTAAGTTAATTGAAGGTTTAATATGTATATTATAAGACATTTTAAGGTCTGAAACGACGCTAAGAAGTCTACGAAGCTCATACGTAAATGTCGTTAATACACCTTCGTTGTAGCCATAACTGACACTAACAATTAGGCCTACTTACTGAATACGATTCCCATTCGTTCATTTCTCTAATGTATTGAATCTAATTTTGAATTGAAATGACACTAATAAGTCTAGGAAGCTGAGACATAGCCTGACTGACGTTAACAAATCTTTGTTGTGAGACACTAAACAAATAGACTGTATAGGCCCTAGGCCCTACATACGATTCCCATTCGTTCATTTCAAATCTAAGTCTAGGCCTAGGCCTATTGATACAATTAGGACCTAAATGACGCTAAATACTTTCGTTTGCATGTAAATGCCAGTGACAAGTCTTATCGGTTACGGCATTATTCTACGATTTGCACATAGGGGGGACTTTGTCCGGGGGGGCTAATGTCCTACACAAAATCGGGGGGGGGAATATGTCCGGGGGGCTAATGTCCGGGGGACAATGTCCGGGGGGGATAATGTCCAGGGGGGCTAATGTCCTACAACCCATGAGACCACACCGGGCAAGACCTGGTGACAAAACTTTGTGTGATTTGGTTCTGATAAAATGTAACAAACATCTAGGTAATCCTGCAGTTCAGGTGCTTTTATTATTTTGCACTGTTATACGGGATAGTTATCAGCAATAGTTTGAAGGAAGACATTGAAAATGTTTTCCCCTTTGAACTATAAAAGAAGGCTGAAATAGAAGCTGGATTAATGAAAA
Organism: Lumbricus terrestris; assembly: GCA_949752735.1. Classification (NCBI taxonomy): domain Eukaryota; kingdom Metazoa; phylum Annelida; class Clitellata; order Crassiclitellata; family Lumbricidae; genus Lumbricus; species Lumbricus terrestris. The sequence continues at coordinate 16,856,315 of OX457042.1, forward strand.
ACGCATGAGTAATAGAAGCTGGATTAATGTTTTAACAGATCTGAAACAGAAGCTGGATGAATGATAAAACTCTTAAGAAATGGAAGCTGGATGAAGGTTTATATATATATATATGAAATAGAAGCTGGATGAATGATAAAAGCTTAGGAAATGGAAGCTGGATGAATGATAAAAAGCTTAAGACATGGAAGCTGGATGAAGGTTTTCTATATTTTAAATAGAAGCTGGATGAATGATAAAAAGCTTTAAAAATGGAAGTTGGATGATGGAGATATTAGGTGAAATCGAAGCTGGATGAACGAAGAAGACGCTTTAAAAATAGAAGCAGAATAGAGGTGTTTTTATACCTGACAAAGAAGCTGGATTGACGAAAATAACACATTAACACTGGAAGCATGATGAAGGTGTGTTATTGTTTAAATAGAACCTGGATTGGCGAAAATAACGCGGGAGAAATAGAGGCTGGATAAATGAAAAACATATTCTCGCGCCAAAACATCGACCAAAGACTAGTGTTGAAGAAAGCAATGCAAAATAATAAAAGCACCTAAACTGCAGGATTACCAACATCTAATCTAAGATCTGGTAGAGTTCTATAATGACTCGGTAGACGTTCTAGAATGACTCGGTAGACACCAAGAACTAACGTTGCAGCGTTGTTATCTTTAATAAATCCAACTTCTAGTTTGCCGAGAAGCCTTTTAATCGATCCAGCTTCTCTTTAGGCAAGAATTTGGGTAAAGGTACTTGGTTGTAGACTAGACCCGACCACTAAATTTTTCATACATTCCGGTAACTAAGACCGTAAGTATTCAAACGCACCTATTCCCGTTATCCGGAGACGTTCCGTTGATTTTATATTAATTTTTTAAATCTATAAGAAATTCCATGTTAAAGTTCATTCAATGCATTCTACTCAATTATCAATAGCTCAGCTGTGCGTTAAATACGCTGAATAAAATGATTATTGTCAGACATACATTTTTAAATCATATTCATAATGATATATAATTATTCATGATCATAGAGTGCTACGTGCAAGTTGATAAGTAAGTGCGTCGTCACTCTGTTTTCTTTAATTTAGCAATTACTTACTTTACCTACTTACTTACTTACTTTCTTAGTAACTTACTTACTCACTTATTTACTTCCTTACTTACTTACTAATTCACTTACCTACTTACTTACTTACTTTCCTCACTTTATCAATTTACCTACTTTCTTACTTACTTACTTTCTGACAAACTGACTTACTTACTTTACTTACTTACTTACTTACTTACTTTACTTACTTACTTACTTTACCTACTTAACTTACATACTTACTTTCTTCCTTCCTTACTTACTTACTTGGACCATGCAACGTGGACCATGCAGCGTGGACCATGAAGCGTGGACCATGCAGTGAGGACCATGCAACGTGGACCATGCAGCGTGGACCATGCAGCGTGGACCTTGCAGCGCGGACCACGCAGCGTGGACCATGCAGCGTGGACCTTGTAGCGTGGACCTTGCAGCGCGGACCACGCAGCGTGGACCATGCAGCGCGGACCATGCAGCGTGGACCTTGCAGCGTGGACCATGCAGCGTGGGCCATGCAGCTTACTTACTTACTTACCTACTTGCTTACTTACCTACTTACTTACTTATTTAGTTGCTTACTTACTTACTTGCTTGCTTACTTACATACCTGCTTACTTACTTACTTTACTTACTTGCTTACTTACTTACTGGCTTACTAACTTACTTTACTTACTTACTTACTTGCTTGCTTACTTACATACCTACTTGCTTCCTTACTTACTTACTAATTCACTTACTTACTTAGTTGCTTACTTACTTACCTACTTGCATGCGTACTTACATACCTACTTACATACCTACTTACTTACTTTACTTACTTACTTACTTACCTACTTACTTGTTTACTTACTTTACTTACTTACTTGCTTGCTTACTTACATACCTACTTACTAACTTACTTACTTACATACTTGCTTTACATACTTACCTACTTTCTAAGTTACTTACTTACTTTCTTGCATAATTTCTTACTTACTTACTTACTTACTTTCTTACAAACTGACTTACTTACTTTACTTACTTACTTAATTACTTACTTTACTTACTTACTTTCTTACTTACTTTACCTACTTACTAACTTACATACTTACTTTCTTCCTTCCTTCCTTACTTATTTACTTACTTACTTACTTATTAAATTACTTACTTACTTACTTACTTGGACCATGCAACGGGGACCATGCAGCGTGGACCATGCAGCGTGGTCCATGCAACGTGGACCATGCAGCGTGGACCATGCAGCGTAGACCATGCAGTGAGGACCATGCAGCGTGGACCATGCAGCGTAGACCATGCAGTGAGGACCATGTAGCGTGGACCATTCAGCGTGGACCTTGCAGCATGGTCCATGCAACGTGGACCATGCAGTAGTGATGTAGCTTTTCCGGAAAAGTATTTTGACGGAAAGTTTCCGGAAAGTTTCTGGAAACTTTCCGGAAACTTTCCAAAGAACCGGAAAACACATTAAAATCAGAAAATATCAGAATTTGACTGTCAGAAATTTTTCTTATAGTTTAAACTCCTTTTATTTACAGTACTTCTGTCGATGCAAACAATGTTGAACTTAAAAATAATTAATATGAACAATAAACACTGTTCATTAGCATTTCAGACTAGAGTAGCCTAAATATTGAAAACTAGTTGCTTGCATGTCTGCAGTCATCTCTGTTGCAGGAAATGTGTAAAAAACTGATATAAGCATGAAATAATACAGCATCAATTTCTGTTTCTGTCTTATATTTTCATAACTCACAAATATGAAGGTGACTGAATGATAAAAAATATTTTCTCTAAATATACAGCAAAGTTTAATTGCATTTAATTCCTAAATGTAGGGGTATTTTTGGGCTGTGTGAATAATTATCACTAAAACGTTTTACCCATGTAGCGTCACCTTCCTCTTTTCTGACTGGCACTGCTGGAGTTGTTTTCTAAAATTAATTTTTATTAAAATAATTGTTCACTTCTGTGAAAGGTGAAGTCTGCTATAGTTGGCAAGGTCTTTATTGGAATTTTTTACCATCTGACTTTTAAATATTTTTAATCACGTTTTGAAGGTGTCTATTTTATAATGTTAATCATTAGTGCCAAACTGGCGCATAACATAATGACAATGGTGATGATGATGATAATAATAATAATAACAATAATAATAGCAGCAACAGTGACACTTTCTCTGGCGCCGTAATACAGCCATGTCGTTTCTTCAATAATAATTATTTATGTTTTAATGTTAATTATTTTTATATTTTATTGAAGTGAATCGTATGAAATAATGGCATTGTTTTTTAATTGATCACTTCTGTAACAGTTCACCTTTACAATTTACATGGTCTTTATTTTACAATCTGACGTTTATATAATTTCCTTTAAAATTTTCAACAAGCAGCATAAAAAACACTACACTAAAATATAATAATTTTTATATAATTGTTTTTCAATCACGTTTTGAAGGTGTCTATTTTATAACGATGGCACATTACAATGTCATAATGACAATAATAATAATAACAATGACAGTCATTGGACTCTGTGGTGTAGTGCACATCACATAATAATAAATAATATCTTCTTTTTAACGATTCAATCTGACACACCGCAGAACGATTACAGGTACCGGTTATACGAGATACGGCCCACTATAGCACGACACGCAGGTCGACTTTGCAGCAGTGGGTTCGGTAACTTAACACTAATAGCCTAAGTGCTGGATCACTCCTGGTCGGCCAAGCCAGAAGTGGGAGGGACTATTTTTTATTTTTAGCAGAACCCGAATCAAGCAACAAAACAACAAAGCACCAATTGAGCGAGGTTTGAACCCGGGTCGCGCGGTTGACTCAGTTTAATGACCAGCGCTCTAACCACTGAGCTACAGACAGAGAGACAGACATAATAACAATAACAATGACTGTTTACATATCACAGCCTGTAATATTTATTAATGTTTTAATGTCAATTAAAAAAATTGTGTTGTATTGTAGTGAGTCATATTAAGCAATGGCATTGTTTCCACCATCTTCTATTTTAGATCGCCGGTCTGTCTGGGATTCAGAGGCTGGTGAAACTCGTCGAGTTGAACATCTCCAACACCCGCATCATAACCGATGCTCTGCTCTGCCTCACCAGTCTCTCGTCTGTCTCAAATGTTCCAACACTCCCAACGTCAATGGCGACGTGGCCGTCTCATACCTGGCCCGTAAGTCTCAACATTATTTCAAATAATTATTACTAGTTGTTATAGTTTGTATTTATACAGTGAGTAACAACCTTTGGGGCGCGGTGGTCTAGTGGGTATGTTCATTGCCTTGCAGCCGAAGGGTTGCAGGTTCGAATCCACCTCAAGTCGCTGCGTAGTCCTTCACTAACAATTGCTCAGCGCTTCGGCGTGAAACTCGTGTCCTCGCTGTAGTTGGGAGCGCCTCTTGAGTAGAGACCTTGAAGGGGCGTTATGACAAGTGCGCATACAAACAAGCAAACAAACGTTTAGAGAAGTGTGTGATACTGTCTTGTCGTCAGTAACAAAGACTGTTGATGCCTTCAGTTGATTCTTCATTAACTTTTCAGCAGTTTCTTTCACTCTGAATGTTGCAGGTTTGAATCCACCTCGAGCCAACACGTATAGATGGACCCTGATCAAGTCCTTCACTCGTAATTGCACTTGCACTTTGGCGTGAACTCCAATTCAGTGTCCGTGCTGTCACAGTAGTCGGGAGCGCTTCTGATTAGATAACAAGTGCTCTTACACATTTTTCATATAGTAGGACTACTGAAAATACTGAGTTCTAGGGTTAGCACTTTGACTGTGTGTTAGTTGACAATTTTATCCAATAATAATAATTGTGTTGACAGATAGCAATAGTTTCAGTTTAAGGGCACTGTGTGATAACAGAGATAACTAGTGTTGCCCTCCTCCTTGAGAGTGAAACCACTGGCTGTGTTAAATTTATCCATTTTGGATGTCGATTGTTTTATGAAAGGCGCGAGCGTAGGGAACTGTTATATTGTGAAAATGCATTTTTATATTTATTTTGTTGTAACGTTTTAAAGGTGTTTAACTCAGCCATTTTATTTACTTTTACTATAAACAGAAAATAAGTTGCTATATTTGTATGAAAATGAGATTTTCTTTAAAAGGTGTCTAAAATGACTCCTCTGTGACAATTAAAATGTTGCGATTGTGTTTTTCCCCTTTAGACCTTCCGCTTCGGGCTTTTCATCTTCCCAATCGTCTGACGACGACGGATGAAGCGATAAGACATATAACAGGTGATAAGATAAGATAAGAATATACTCTTTAATTGAATAATTGCTGTCCGCATTTTGGTGCGCAGCCAGGGACAAGAAATAATCGGTGGTCTGTAACACACCTTTTTTCAGTGCTACATAGAATTAATGAATACGTTGGAGTATCGTGACACTTATCTCATAATCCTATATCCTGTATATGATTAGCATCCTAATGATGAAAGTTTTCTCATTATCTGCCTGAGGGATTATGCGGTTTTGGGCCCATGGGCCGAAAATGTGGAAGGAAGAATTAACCTGGGGAGCAGGTCGTGCAGCACATGATCCCCATCAGCTGTATCGAGGAATCTGTCCAAAAGAGGGAGTATCCTCAGAGAAAATGTTGAATCCAATAATTCTAATAATATTAATAATGATAATAATAATGATTATAATAATGAAGACCAGACAGTAGTCTGACAGTGATTCCATGGTGGTCGTCATCTTGTGTGGGATGTCACAGTTGTAGATTCCCTTGCACCATCATAATATTATATCCACGATGGCGGGCGCGGCAACCGAGTTAGCAACGGATAGGAAAAACACCTAAACTTTTAGCACTGTCTTCTGGTGATCTGAGAGAGTCCTGTTTTTTGTTGCGTTTCAACTCGGTGACCTTTTGAGGCACTTTGTCTGAGCCACACCCAGAGGAGATCTAATTATTGGCTCTTCTATCGTCATTTAGAACAATGGCTGCCGCTTCCCTTGTTCATTGTTATTCCTTTTTGCTGATGTTGTTGTTTGTTGATAAAATAAAATATAATGATAATAATAATCTGAATGATAGTAATAATTGTTTGCAGTACGGTAATAATGACTTCTCTTATAATTGAATGTGAATTTGTTTAATCCGATTTTTCTCGTTGTTTTCTCAGGAATGAAGCTGACTGAGTTGGATCTCACAAATTACATTTATGTTACGGACATCTCAATGCCATACATCGGGCAACTTACACAGTACGCACAAAGTTATCTATTTATGTTTATAATTATAACAATAGCTTATCATTTCTCTAAAATGAGATCACCCTGATAGGTGAAGCTCCTGAATGAGTTCATCCAAATGACTTGATCTCTTGGTTTCTCGGTCTAGAACTGCTATGGCTCAATCTCGGTCATTTGTCTCGATTGGTCATTCTCTTTGGAAATGAACTTTCTCCTTTTGTTCGCTCTAGAATTTTGTCAGTCTCGCTTCTTCCTTCTTTCTTCTCTCAGCCTGCCTCTTCGTGTGGGGCTTTTGCGCACAGGGAATGCTATATAAATGTATGTATGTATGTGCACTTGTTATAGCGCCCCTTCAAGCTCTCTACTCAGAGTTGCTCCCGACTGCAGAGCGGACACTGCATCGGAGTTTCACGCCGAAGCGCTGAGCAATTGCGAGTGAAGGACTTGCCCAAGGTCCCTACGCGGCGACTTGAGGTGGATTCGAGCCTCGAACCTTCCGGCTTCAAGGTAGCGACGCCACCACTACACCACTGCGCCCCACATGATTAAATGATTAAATGCAATACAATGCAGCACTAGATCATAGTGACGAGAAATATTATTTAGAACTAATTTTTTAAGGTTTGGCCGTTTTATAACAATTCTGGTACTCTTTTATCGTCAATATTTTTGCTGAATTTTTGTTCTAATTTTTTTCTAGGCTATTCGTTCAGGAATATTCTGTGCTAAAAAAAATTTGAGATTAACCGTTTAAGAATTTTTTTCTAGGGACCTTTATCTGCAAGCATGATTAAAAAATATGAATGGATGAATTTTTTTTTCTTACAGACTGGTTGTTCTTCGACTTAGCAACACGAAGATAACAGACAATGGATTGATGCATCTCCAAGGTTCGTTGTCATTTGGTGGAGGAGATTGACGAACAGATGATGATGATGATGATTGGGATAGTGATGATGATGATGATGGCACTGATTATTGATGATGATGATGGTGGTGGTGGTGATTGTGGTGGTGTCATGGTGATGGTGGTGATTGTAGGGATGGTGCTGCTATCCGAGATGGCATGGAAGCAATTCTACCATCGGAGTTATTTGTTTTCCAGGTCTGGCCAACCTGGAGGAGTTGAACTTGGACCGAACGGCCACTGGCAATGCAGGAATGACCATCATCAGAGGTAAGACCGTCAGGCAAGACGTTAAATCCCTGGGAAGACATTTAGTTTATAGAAAATCTCTTTAACGAGTATGCTGTCTGTGGGCAGATGATGGAGTGGATTTTACAGTCGTCAATACTTCGGCCCCACTGTCAATTCAATACGATGCTGTATAACTATTGTATTGTCATGTCACTATGCCGACGTCGCTTCGTGATGGTTCGCTGCATTGTTTTGTATATTCGTTTAATTGAAAATCAGACAATAATAAAGTAAAGTACATTACTTGGCATTGATGTAGTCATCTAACTGAGCCTAGTCCTATACCTGAGGTAGTTCGTCTTGGTGTTTCATGTCTAATTGTCTATTCTGCGTTTTAAACACCTCTTGTAAGATCTTTACTTCCAGCATAGCTATCATATCTTTCTTGGGCAGTTATGTGTTGTGCCTTTTTCTCTGATTCTGTCTTTCAATGCTCAGAAAATGTTATGCATCATTCAGGGACTTGGTTTGCCTCAATTGGTCATTTTCTTTGGTTTATGCTGGAGCACACCTGAGTAGCTTTGAACACCTCTTGTAAGGTCTTTACTTCCAGCATAATTATCATGGATCTTTTTCAGTAGTAATGTGCCTTTTCTTCTGATTCTGTTTCTTGCGTCCACCATCCATTTCGTTCAGAGACTTGGAGACAGATACCTGTTTCCAAGCTTTAGATTATTTGCCTCAATTGGTCATTTTCTTTAGATTGCGCTTTGTCCATCTGGGCCGGGAGCGCATCTGAGTAGCATACCTTGAGGAGTATGCGCTATATACTTGTTCGCTAGGGCTTATCCCGTGTAGCTGTTTTTGTAAGGCACCCTTGTAACGGCATGGCTATGTTACTGCGCCATATAAATCGTCGTAATTATTATTATTATTATGAAATTTCCTTCTCGTCGGAATTCACTTTCTGTTTGCTCCACACTTCTGTTGGCAGTTTCTACATGTATTCTCAATACCTGCATTAGCGGTGCCCTCCTCCTTTATCCAGGCTTGGGACTGGCACTGGCAGAGTGCAACCAGTGGCTGAGTTTCCCCCTAGAGGTGTTTTTAGATGTGTTTAAATATAGTACACTACAAATACAAAACAATAAGACACCTCTTTTATGGTCAATGTTATCACACAGTGACGTTAAACTGAAAATGCCTGACTACCTCTTTTATTAATCATTTGGACAATGTAAGTAGCAGTGGGTGCAATCTGTTTTTTAATAAGTTTTGGATAAACTGATAAGTTTCTACCTATCTTACTCAATTCCGATGAGTACTGTAACTGGCCGTACAATGTGGGTGTGAAGATAATGCGACGAGGTAGATGATTGGTCAAATGGTCACCCTCTCTCATATGCAACGACAAAGAAAATGTTGCCGGATAAAGCATAGCATCAGTCTACACTTCTGTCTGGCAGTCTCTCTTCTGCTTGTCTCTTCTCAAAACCCGTTTCTTCTTGTAGGGCCTTGTAATCGAGGGTATATGCTGTGTATAGTGCAGTTACAAGTACAGTCCTGTATATTAATGACAAAATACAATACAATACTAACCTACTTTGACTATTACTAACATTGAAAAGTGTTGTCACTGCCATTGATCATATGTTGCTATTTCTGCAGGTTTGAGCGAGTTGCGGGAGTTGAGCCTATCAAGCACAGGGTTAGTATTTGTCTGATTTATATATCGTTTAATATACACTGTGTCTGGATAAAAAGTAGCCCCCACATAAAAGTGTAATAACTCTGTCAAAACTCTTCGGATTTGTCTGAAATTTTAAACAGAGCAACAGTGACCACATATACACGAGATCCTAAAGCCGATTAGAAATATTCGTGAGTTTGTCAAATTTATGAGAGTTTAAAATGCAGCACCAAAAATTTGAACTTTCCAACATGGAAAACCTGAAAGGAAGTGAAATTCAGCTATATCCGGTGTTCAAAATGTCCTCCTTGTTCACGGACACACGACTGTAGACGTAGACGCTACTGTTTGATGGTCCGGTCGATGATCACTTGATCAAACATCTGCCACTCTTCAATCAGACGCGTCCTATGCCCTACGGTTATCATGAATACGCGTTAACGAAAAACGCGCCCCTCCAGTAAATGCACCTGGTACTCCGGATCGAGGTCTGGACGGCTGGGCAGCCGCAGCTGCGGGATATGAAGCCGAGTGTATCCCTGGACAACTACTACGTCTACGGTCGTGTGTTCGTGAACAAGAGGGACATTTTGAGCACCATATATAGCTGAATTTCACTTCTTTTCAGGTTTTCTATGTTGGAAAGTTCAATTTTTTGGTGCTGCATTTTAAACGCTCATAAATTTGACAAACTCACGAATATTTCTAATCGGCTTTAGGATCTCATGTAAATATGGTCATTGTTGCTCTGTTTAAAATTCCAGACAAATCCTAAGAGTTTTGACCGAGTTATTACACTTTTATGTGGGGGCTACTTTTTATCCGGACACAGTGTATATTTATCTATACATAGAGGAAGGTTTGCTTGACGCCAGATAGAGGCCATTTGAGGCATATCTACATGTAGGTCTGGTTACGGAATAAAAAAAAACAAGAATGAAACATGAAATGAAACTGTTGAATGAAAGGAGTGATTGGCTGAGTGATTGATTGATTGATTGGTTGATTGTTTTGCCAGTTGATTCATTGATTCTTTGATTGACTGTCTGACTTACTGAATGATTAATGAATGAATACGTGATATCTTTTCGTGGATTTCGAAGCAGAATAACTGGCTCACTGACTGATTGATTGTTCAATTGATTTGATTGATTGATTGAATGATTTGTTGATTGATTGATTCATTAACTGAATGAATGAATGATTGATTGATTGATTGTTTGATTGAACTGTTTCAGTGTAACGAATGGCTTCCTTCGTAGTGGTGTGCTCAATTCTTGCCTGGAGCTGACGAAGCTGAACCTTAACAGAAACACAATATCCAATCAAGGTATACATGTTATCTCACCTGCTGACCTACTTTTGCATCACCTGACACACTTATGCTTGACTTGTTTGACCTACTTGTGACGAATTTGACTTCTCAAGTTTCGCCTCTTCTGATTTGTAAATGAATGAATCAAAATAATGTACAATGTGTGGGATGCAACATAGGGCAAGATGAATCCAGATTTAACGCTCACCCGAACAAAGGGGGTCTGGCCAGACCCCCCCGTCATATATTTGCTGCATAATTTTGTTAGGAGTGATGTTTTCTCAGATTGCTTTTGTGAATTGTTTAGTCTGTTGGATTAACGAAAAAATTTGTTTGGCATAATTAACTTATTGACCGAGTGTTAACCTTAAAAGAGGTGTGTAATATGTATTATTTTGAAGGTATCACTTGGCTTCATCTTTTGAGATTCTTATAGGCGACTGTTCCCCTTAAAAGAGATTTGTGTTTTGTAATATATCTTGTAGGCATAACTTGCCTTCGTCTTCCGAGTCTATCTCTGTTGAACATCGACGAGACCTTCGTCCGTCCGGAGATCATAGAAACAGTGAGGACGAACTGTCCGTCGTTGGAGAAGTTCACCTACCAGACGCTGAACGCCCCCCCGAGAGACGAGTCGGACTTCGATTAGTAACAACCCGTTGCGACGGAAAAAGGAGAACTGTGCGCTCGAAAAGAAAGAAAGATACTTTGAGACGAATTTTAAACTCTTCTATTGTTACATCATCCTCCGTGTTCCATTTCTCGTACTGGATCCTTCGTTAACTTCATCAGAATCCTTTTATCCATGTTTCCTCATATTCATCGTTTTTATTTTATTCTCGTCTAATTTCTTTTTTCTTCTATTCGTTATCCTGTAATTTTTCCATATCCTCCTATATTCATCATCTTCTCCTACACCCATCTTTTTCAATTCCTCTTCCTCCTATCCGACTCCTCTATTCATGTCCATTTCCAGCTCATCTTTTATTCATCCTCCCTGTCCATTTCCAGTTATCCATTGACTTTCTCCATCATTTTACCTCGCGCAGAGCGCATCGTTTTTTATATCAACAAGTCGGAAACCTCGGTCATTTGTTGAATACAATTTTTTCTCTTCTTTTTGTTCTTATTGTTGTCTTAATTGTTCAAAGCAAACCCATCAAGAGAAGGAAACCAAGGTGACAAAAGGGTCCAATGCACAGGTACCCGACAACCTTCACTTCCCTTTCCAATGATCATATAAGTCTGAAAGTTTGACCCTTTTTGCATTTTGACTTTTCGTCCCAGAAAAGGCTCGGAAATGAAAGAGTGTCGGTTTAGCAAAAATTGTAAAAAAATAAAAGGCTAGCAAGAACAAAAGAAAGAAGCAGACAAGCAGAGGATCCTTCAGAAAGGAAGTAGGGTCTACTTTGGAAGCTGGCGACTACTTTTTTTTATTTTTGTAGCTTTTTTGTGCTGTCGGAAGAAAAAATATCCAACGTGTGCTTTGTAAAAGTTGTCTCAAGTGCGCAGATTGCATTGTGACTTATTTCTGCAATACTGTGATTCAGACGATTTGGAATAACAATAGACTGCTTTGTAATGACATTGTATTGTGTAACAGTCAACCCCCAGTGCTAAAAGTGTTCGTTACAATTTACCCCCTCTGATCTTGTTACAACTAACCCCAAGCCGGGGTAGGTTATAAGACTATAAAATATTTTAGCCTCGGTGTACCTTGCGTAGGCCGTCGCCTTGCACGGCTACAGCTTTGTGATAAATGTTCTTGTGAATTTATTGAATTGCATAACTTGTAGGCTACATGTACAACACAGTGCATTTGCTTGCGTTTAATTAAAGTATTATTATTACTATTATAATTATTATTATTTTTATTATTATTAGTGTTATTATTATTATTACTAAGGCAATGTGGAAGAGAAGCAGATGGCGTTTATTAATAATTTGTCATTAATTATTATTATTATTATTATCATCATCATCATTATTAAATGCTCGCAAACTCCTGTTAAAGGCCAGGGTATAATATGAGACTGACACCTTGGCCTTTAACTGGAGTTTGCGGGACAGTTGTTCATTGGAGATTATTATTATTCTCCAATGAAACTGACCCTTGTTGGTCTTGTTGGTATGACTACTAAAGATCTATGCGATCATCCTGAAGCCTGGATGACCGATAGGTTGAGAGATAAACATTTCAGTAGCTCATATATTTGATAGGCGGTGTAAGCGATTTTCGCAATCGTAAACTCGGAATTTCTACAGCGACAACAAGGCCAAGTCGTAGACTCGTAGTTAGGCTATTAGTTCTAAGCGGACGAGTCTAAGTTCTGTAATACAACTTGCATTTCTGCCATTAAATTTTGGAACACCCCTTCTAGATTTTGGGCCACTTAGCAGGATGTGAATTTGGAGGCCATCATTTAAATGGAAGGTCCAACGATTCCTTTGATCCGTCGCATACCAATGGGAACTCGTTGGTGTGCGACGAGATCGGACAGGAAGAACACGCAATTAGAGGCACAGCAAAAACTAGTCCAGCAACTGGCAATAATATGCACCCCGTATTTTTACAGTAATTTTCTCGGTCTCCGCCATAGAGGTGTATTATATAATGAATATATCACTAGAGGGAGTATCAAGTCTCTATATTGAAGTCGACGAAAGTCATGCCGACCAATCACATCATATCTGTCGAAAGTTCTGCCGACCAATCATAGGCAATTTCTCGTACCGACCAATCACAGTCGTACAGCATCGATGTGGGGAAAATAAATAAAATAATATCAGCATTTTTATAATAAGACGAACTTGTCGATGTTTACTTGTCAATATGTCAAGAAACTGCAAAATTAACAAACAAGCATCGATATGTTCGTTTTATTATAAAAATGCTGATGTCGTTTAATTTATTTTTCAAATCGATGCTGTAAGACTGTGTGTGATTGGTCGGTATAAGAAATCGCCTATGATTGGTCGGAACGATACGAGCGTTGTAGGCTAAATTTTTGACTTCAAATCTTATTGCAGGCCAGATACGTCATACTCTCTCTAGCGTGTATATTATATATATCATGCATCTCAATGGTCTCCGCGTATAAACCGTCGCCGACTTCATTTTCTCGGCATATAAAACGACGCCCTCATTTTCAAATTTTCTCGGCCTCGGCACATAAAACGCCGCCCTCAATTTCGAATTTTCTCGACCTCGGCATATAAAACGACGCTCTCATTTTCTCGGCCTCGGCACATAAAACGACGCCCTCAATTTCGAATTTTCTCGACCTCGGCATATAAAACGACGCTCTCATTTTCGCATTTTCTCGGCCTCGGCATATAAAACGACGCCCTCATTTTCGCATTTTATCGGCCTCGGCATATAAAACGCCGCCCTCAATTTCGAATTTTCTCGACCTCGGCCTATAAAACGCCGCCCTCAATTTCGAATTTTCTCGACCTCTGCATATAAAACGACGCCCTCATTTTCGCATTTTCTCGACCTCGGCATATAAAACGACGCCCTCATTTTCGCATTTTCTCGACCTCGGCATATAAAACGACGCCCTCATTTTCGCATTTTCTCGGCCTCGGCATATAAAACGACGCCCTCATTTTCGCATTTTCTCGGCCTCGGCATATAAAACGACGCCCTCTATTTCGAATTTTCTCGGCCTCGGCATATAAAACGACGCCCTCATTTTCGCATTTTCTCGACCTCGGCATATAAAACGACGCCCTCAATTTCGCATTTTCTCGACCTCGGCATGAAAAACGCCCTCATTTTCGAATTTTCTCGACCTCGGCATATAAAACGACGCCCTCATTTTCGCATTTTCTCGACCTCGGCATATAAAACGACGCCCTCATTTTCGCATTTTCTCGACCTCGGCATATAAAACGCCGCCCTCAATTTCGAATTTTCTCGACCTCTGCATATAAAACGACGCCCTCATTTTCGCATTTTCTCGACCTCGGCATATAAAACGCCCTCATTTTCGAATTTTCTCGACCTCGGCATATAAAACGACGCCCTGATTTTCGCATTTTCTCGACCTCGGCATATAAAAAGACGCCCTCAATTTCGAATTTTCTCGACCTCGGCATATAAAACGACGCCCTCATTTTCGCATTTTCTCGACTTCGGCATATAAAACGACGCCCTCATTTTCGCATTTTCTCGGCCTCGGCATATAAAACGACGCCCTCATTTTCGCATTTTCTCGACCTCGGCATTTAAAACGCCGCCCTCATTTTTGCATTTTCTCGACCTCGGCATATAAAACGACGCCCTCAATTTCGAATTTTCTCGACCTCGGCCTACGAAACGATGCCCTCATTTTCGCATTTTCTCGACCTCGGCATATAAAACGCCGCCCTCAATTTCGCATTTTCTCGACCTCGGCATATAAAACGCCGCCCTCAATTTCGAATTTTCTCGATCTCGGCATATAAAAAGACGCCCTCATTTTTCATTTTCTCGACCTCGGCATATAAAACGCCCTCATTTTCGAATTTTCTCGACCTCGGCATATAAAACGACGCCCTCATTTTCGCATTTTCTCGACCTCGGCATATAAAACGACGCCCTCAATTTCGCATTTTCTCGACCTCGGCCTATAAAACGACGCCCTCATTTTCGCATTTTCTCGACCTCGGCATATAAAACGCCGCCCTCAATTTCGCATTTTCTCGACCTCGGCATATAAAACGACGCCCTCAATTTCGAATTTTCTCGACCTCGGCATATAAAACGACGCCCTCAATGTCGCATTTTCTCGACCACGGCATATAAAACGACGCCCTCATTTTCGCATTTTCTCGGCCTCGGCATATAAAACGACGCCCTCATTTTCGCATTTTCTCGGCCTCGGCATATAAAACGACGCCCTCATTTTCCCATTTTCTCGGCCTCGGCATATAAAACGACGCCCTCATTTTCGCATTTTCTCGGCCTCAGCATATAAAACGACGCCCTCAATTTCGAATTTTCTCGACCTCGGCATATAAAACGACGCCCTCATTTTCGCATTTTCTCGACTTCGGCATATAAAACGACGCCCTCATTTTCGCATTTTCTCGGCCTCGGCATATAAAACGACGCCCTCATTTTCGCATTTTCTCGACCTCGGCATATAAAACGCCGCCCTCAATTTCGCATTTTCTCGACCTCGGCATATAAAACGACGCCCTCATTGTCGCATTTTCTCGGCCTCGGCATATAAAAAGACGCCCTCAATTTCGAATTTTCTCGACCTCGGCATATAAAACGACGCCCTCATTTTCGCATTTTCTCGACCTCGGCATATAAAACGCCCTCATTTTCGAATTTTCTCGACCTCGGCATTTAAAACGACGCCCTCATTTTCACATTTTCTCGGCCTCGGCATATAAAAAGACGCCCTCAATTTCGCATTTTCTCGACCTCTGCATATAAAACGACGCCCTCATTTTCGCATTTTCTCGACTTCGCCATATAAAACGACGCCCTCATTTTCGCATTTTTTCGGCCTCGGCATATAAAACGACGCCCTCATTTTCGCATTTTCTCGACCTCGGCATATAAAACGACGCCCTCAATTTCGAATTTTCTCGACCTCGGCATATAAAACGACGCCCTCATTGTCGCATTTTCTCGGCCTCGGCATATAAAACGACGCCCTCAATTTCGAATTTTCTCGACCTCGGCATATAAAACGACGCCCTCATTTTCGCATTTTCTCGACCTCGGCATATAAAACGACGCCCTCATTTTCGCATTTTCTCGACCTCGGCATATAAAACGACGCCCTCAATTTCGAATTTTCTCGACCTCGGCCTATAAAACGACGCCCTCATTTTCGCATTTTCTCGACCTCGGCATATAAAACGACGCCCTCATTTTCGCATTTTCTCGACCTCGGCATATAAAACGACGCCCTCATTTTCGCATTTTCTCGGCCTCGGCATATAAAACGACGCCCTCATTTTCGCATTTTCTCGGCCTCGGCATATAAAACGACGCCCTCTATTTCGAATTTTCTCGACCTCGGCATATAAAACGACGCCCTCATTGTCGCATTTTCTCGACCTCGGCATATAAAACGACGCCCTCAATTTCGAATTTTCTCGACCTCGGCATATAAAACGACGCCCTCATTTTCGCATTTTCTCGGCCTCGGCATATAAAACGACGCCCTCAATTTCGAATTTTTTCGGCCTCGGCATATAAAACGACGCCCTCAATTTCGAATTTTCTCGACCTCGGCATATAAAACGACGCCCTCATTGTCGCATTTTCTCGGTCTCGGCATATAAAAAGACGCCCTCAATTTCGAATTTTCTCGACCTCGGCATATAAAACGCCCTCATTTTCGAATTTTCTCGACCTCGGCATAAAAAACGACGCCCTCAATTTCGCATTTTCTCGGCCTCGGCATATAAAACGCCGCCCTCAATTTCGAATTTTCTCGACCTCGGCCTATAAAACGCCGCCCTCAATTTCGAATTTTCTCGGCCTCGGCATATAAAACGCCGCCCTCAATTTCGACTTTTCTCGACCTCGGCATATAAAACGACGCCCTCATTTTCGCATTTTCTCGACTTCGGCATATAAAACGACGCCCTCATTTTCGCATTTTCTCGGCCTCGGCACATAAAACGACGCCCTCATTTTCGCATTTTCTCGACCTCGGCATATAAAACGACGCCCTCAATTTCGAATTTTCTCGGCCTCGGCATATAAAACGACGCCCTCATTTTCGCATTTTCTCGACCTCGGCATATAAAACGCCGTCCTCAATTTCGCATTTTCTCGACCTCGGCATATAAAACGCCGCCCTCAATTTCGAATTTTCTCGACCTCGGCATATAAAACGACGCCCTCAATTTCGCATTTTCTCGACCTCGGCATATAAAACGACGCCCTCATTTTCGCATTTTCTCGGCCTCGGCATATAAAACGACGCCCTCATTTTCGCATTTTCTCGGCCTCGGCATATAAAACGACGCCCTCATTTTCGCATTTTCTCGGCCTCGGCATATAAAACGACGCCCTCATTTTCGCATTTTCTCGGCCTCGGCATATAAAACGACGCCCTCAATTTCGAATTTTCTCGACCTCGGCATATAAAACGACGCCCTCATTTTCGCATTTTCTCGAACTCGGCATATAAAACGACGCCCTCTTTTTCGCATTTTCTCGACCTCGGCATATAAAACGACGCCCTCATTTTCGCATTTTCTCGGCCTCGGCATATAAAACGACGCCCTCATTTTCGCATTTTCTCGGCCTCGGCATATAAAACGACGCCCTCATTTTCGCATTTTCTCGGCCTCGGCATATAAAACGACGCCCTCATTTTCGCATTTTCTCGGCCTCGGCATGTAAAACGACGCCCTCAATTTCGAATTTTCTCGACCTCGGCCTATAAAACGACGCCCTCTTTTTCGCATTTTCTCGGCCTCGGCATATA
This sequence comes from Lumbricus terrestris, assembly GCA_949752735.1. Classification (NCBI taxonomy): domain Eukaryota; kingdom Metazoa; phylum Annelida; class Clitellata; order Crassiclitellata; family Lumbricidae; genus Lumbricus; species Lumbricus terrestris. The sequence goes on from OX457042.1 coordinate 16,874,221, forward strand.
AAACGACGCCATCATTTTCGCATTTTCTCGGCCACGGCATGTAAAACGACGCCCTCATTTTCGCATTTTCTCGACCTCGGCATATAAAACGACGCCCTCATTGTCGCATTTTCTCGGCCTCGGCATACAAAACAACGCCCTCATTTTCGAATTTTCTCGGCCTCGGCATATAAAACGACGCCTTCATTTTCGCATTTTCTCGACCTCGGCATATAAAACGACGCCCTCGATCATTTTCGAATTTTCTCGACCTCGGCATATAAAACGACGCCCTCATTTTCGCATTTTCTCGACCTCGGCATATAAAACGACGCCCTCATTTTCGCATTTTCTCGACCTCGGCATATAAAACGACGCCCTCATTGTCGCATTTTCTCGACCTCGGCTCATAAAACGACGCCCTCATTTTCGCATTTTCTCGGCCTCGGCATATAAAACGACGTCCTCATTTTCGCATTTTCTCGACCTCGGCATATATAACGACGCCCTCAATTTCGAATTTTTTCGACCTCGGCCTATAAAACGACGCCCTCATTTTCGCATTTTCTCGACCTCGGCATATAAAACGCCGTCCTCAATTTCGCATTTTCTCGACCTCGGCATTTAAAACGCCGCCCTCAATTTCGAATTTTCTCGACCTCGGCATATAAAACGACGCCCTCAATTTCGCATTTTCTCGACCTCGGCATTTAAAACGACGCCCTCATTTTCGCATTTTCTCGGCCTCGGCATATAAAACGACGCCCTCATTTTCGCATTTTCTCGGCCTCGGCATATAAAACGACGCCCTCATTTTCGCATTTTCTCGGCCTCGGCATATAAAACGACGCCCTCATTTTCGCATTTTCTCGGCCTCGGCATGTAAAACGACGCCCTCAATTTCGAATTTTCTCGACCTCGGCCTATAAAACGACGCCCTCATTTTCGCATTTTCTCGATCTCGGCATATAAAACGACGCCCTCTTTTTCGCATTTTCTCGACCTCGGCATATAAAATGACGCCCTCATTTTCGCCCTTTCTCGGCCTTGGCATATAAAACGACGCCCTCATTTTCGCATTTTCTCGGCCTCGGCATATAAAACGACGCCCTCAATTTCGCATTTTCTCGACCTCGGCATATAAAACGACGCCCTCATTGTCGCATTTTCTCGACCTCGGCATATAAAACGACGCCATCATTTTCGCATTTTCTCGGCCTCGGCATGTAAAACGACGCCCTCATTTTCGCATTTTCTCGACCTCGGCATATAAAACGAGGCCCTCATTGTCGCATTTTCTCGGCCTCGGCATACAAAACAACGCCCTCATTTTCGAATTTTCTCGGCCTCGGCATATAAAACGACGCCCTCATTTTCGCATTTTCTCGACCTCGGCATATAAAACGACGCCCTGATTTTCGCATTTTCTCGACCTCGGCATATAAAACGACGCCCTCATTTTCGCATTTTCTCGACCTCGGCCTATAAAACGACGCCCTCATTTTCGCATTTTCTCGACCTCGGCATATAAAACTACGCCCTCATTTTCGCATTTTCTCGACCTCGGCATGTAAAACGACGCCCTCATTTTCGCATTTTCTCGACCTCGGCATATAAAACGACGCCCTCATTGTCACATTTTCTCGGCCTCGGCATACAAAACGACGCCCTCATTTTCGCATTTTCTCGACCTCGGCATATAAAACGACGCCCTCTTTTTCGAATTTTTTCGACCTCTGCCTATAAAACGACGCCCTCATTTTCGCATTTTCTCGACCTCGTCATATAAAACGCCGTCCTCAATTTCGCATTTTCTCGACCTCGGCATTTAAAACGCCGCCCTCAATTTCGAATTTTCTCGACCTCGGCATATAAAACGACGCCCTCAATTTCGCATTTTCTCGACCTCGGCATATAAAACGACGCCCTCATTTTCGCATTTTCTCGGCCTCGGCATATAAAACGACGCCCTCATTTTCGCATTTTCTCGGCCTCGGCATATAAAACGACGCCCTCATTTTCGCATTTTCTTGGCCTCGGCATATAAAACGACGCCCTCATTTTCGCATTTTCTCGGCCTCGGCATATAAAACGACGCCCTCATTTTCGCATTTTCTCGATCTCGGCATATAAAACGACGCCCTCTTTTTCGCATTTTGTCGACCTCGGCATATAAAACGACGCCCTCATTTTCGCCCTTTCTCGGCCCTGGCATATAAAACGACGCCCTCATTTTCGCATTTTCTCGGCCTCGGCATATAAAACGACGCCCTCAATTTCGCATTTTCTCGACCTCGGCATATAAAACGACGCCCTCATTTTCGCATTTTCTCGATCTCGGCATATAAAACGACGCCCTCTTTTTCGCATTTTCTCGACCTCGGCATTTAAAATGACGCCCTCATTTTCGCCCTTTCTCGGCCCTGGCATATAAAACGACGCCCTCATTTTCGCATTTTCTCGACCTCGGCATATATAACGACGCCCTCAATTTCGAATTTTTTCGACCTCGGCCTATAAAACGACGCCCTCATTTTCGCATTTTCTCGACCTCGGCATATAAAACGCCGTCCTCAATTTCGCATTTTCTCGACCTCGGCATTTAAAACGCCGCCCTCAATTTCGAATTTTCTCGACCTCGGCATATAAAACGACGCCCTCAATTTCGCATTTTCTCGACCTCGGCATATAAAACGACGCCCTCATTTTCGCATTTTCTCGGCCTCGGCATATAAAACGACGCCCTCATTTTCGCATTTTCTCGGCCTCGGCATATAAAACGACGCCCTCATTTTCGCATTTTCTCGGCCTCGGCATATAAAACGACGCCCTCATTTTCGCATTTTCTCGGCCTCGGCATGTAAAACGACGCCCTCAATTTCGAATTTTCTCGACCTCGGCCTATAAAACGACGCCCTCATTTTCGCATTTTCTCGATCTCGGCATATAAAACGACGCCCTCTTTTTCGCATTTTCTCGACCTCGGCATATAAAATGACGCCCTCATTTTCGCCCTTTCTCGGCCTTGGCATATAAAACGACGCCCTCATTTTCGCATTTTCTCGGCCTCGGCATATAAAACGACGCCCTCAATTTCGCATTTTCTCGACCTCGGCATATAAAACGACGCCCTCATTTTCGCATTTTCTCGGCCTCGGCATATAAAACGACGCCATCATTTTCGCATTTTCTCGGCCTCGGCATGTAAAACGACGCCCTCATTTTCGCATTTTCTCGACCTCGGCATATAAAACGAGGCCCTCATTGTCGCATTTTCTCGGCCTCGGCATACAAAACAACGCCCTCATTTTCGAATTTTCTCGGCCTCGGCATATAAAACGACGCCCTCATTTTCGCATTTTCTCGACCTCGGCATATAAAACGACGCCCTGATTTTCGCATTTTCTCGACCTCGGCATATAAAACGACGCCCTCATTTTCGCATTTTCTCGACCTCGGCATATAAAACTACGCCCTCATTTTCGCATTTTCTCGACCTCGGCATGTAAAACGACGCCCTCATTTTCGCATTTTCTCGACCTCGGCATATAAAACGACGCCCTCATTGTCACATTTTCTCGGCCTCGGCATACAAAACGACGCCCTCATTTTCGCATTTTCTCGACCTCGGCATATAAAACGACGCCCTCTATTTCGAATTTTTTCGACCTCGGCCTATAAAACGACGCCCTCATTTTCGCATTTTCTCGACCTCGTCATATAAAACGCCGTCCTCAATTTCGCATTTTCTCGACCTCGGCATTTAAAACGCCGCCCTCAATTTCGAATTTTCTCGACCTCGGCATATAAAACGACGCCCTCAATTTCGCATTTTCTCGACCTCGGCATATAAAACGACGCCCTCATTTTCGCATTTTCTCGGCCTCGGCATATAAAACGACGCCCTCATTTTCGCATTTTCTCGGCCTCGGCATATAAAACGACGCCCTCATTTTCGCATTTTCTTGGCCTCGGCATATAAAACGACGCCCTCATTTTCGCATTTTCTCGGCCTCGGCATATAAAACGACGCCCTCATTTTCGCATTTTCTCGATCTCGGCATATAAAACGACGCCCTCTTTTTCGCATTTTCTCGACCTCGGCATATAAAATGACGCCCTCATTTTCGCCCTTTCTCGGCCCTGGCATATAAAACGACGCCCTCATTTTCGCATTTTCTCGGCCTCGGCATATAACACGACGCCCTCAATTTCGCATTTTCTCGACCTCGGCATATAAAACGACGCCCTGATTTTCGCATTTTCTCGACCTCGGCATATAAAACGACGCCCTCATTTTCGCATTTTCTCGACCTCGGCATATAAAACTACGCTCTCATTTTCGCATTTTCTCGACCTCGGCATGTAAAACGACGCCCTCATTTTCGCATTTTCTCGACCTCGGCATATAAAACGACGCCCTCATTGTCACATTTTCTCGGCCTCGGCATACAAAACGACGCCCTCATTTTCGCATTTTCTCGACCTCGGCATATAAAACGACGCCCTCTATTTCGAATTTTTTCGACCTCGGCCTATAAAACGACGCCCTCGTTTTCGCATTTTCTCGACCTCGTCATATAAAACGCCGTCCTCAATTTCGCATTTTCTCGACCTCGGCATTTAAAACGCCGCCCTCAATTTCGAATTTTCTCGACCTCGGCATATAAAACGACGCCCTCAATTTCGCATTTTCTCGACCTCGGCATATAAAACGACGCCCTCATTTTCGCATTTTCTCGGCCTCGGCATATAAAACGACGCCCTCATTTTCGCATTTTCTCGGCCTCGGCATATAAAACGACGCCCTCATTTTCGCATTTTCTTGGCCTCGGCATATAAAACGACGCCCTCATTTTCGCATTTTCTCGGCCTCGGCATATAAAACGACGCCCTCATTTTCGCATTTTCTCGATCTCGGCATATAAAACGACGCCCTCTTTTTCGCATTTTCTCGACCTCGGCATATAAAATGACGCCCTCATTTTCGCCCTTTCTCGGCCCTGGCATATAAAACGACGCCCTCATTTTCGCATTTTCTCGGCCTCGGCATATAACACGACGCCCTCAATTTCGCATTTTCTCGACCTCGGCATATAAAACGACGCCCTCATTTTCGCATTTTCTCGATCTCGGCATATAAAACGACGCCCTCTTTTTCGCATTTTCTCGACCTCGGCATATAAAATGACGCCCTCATTTTCGCCCTTTCTCGGCCCTGGCATATAAAACGACGCCCTCATTTTCGCATTTTCTCGGCCTCGGCATATAAAACGACGCCCTGATTTTCGCATTTTCTCGACCTCGGCTTATAAAACGACGCCCTCATTTTCGCATTTTCTCGACCTCGGCATATAAAACTACGCCCTCATTTTCGCATTTTCTCGACCTCGGCATATAAAACGACGCCCTCATTTTCGCATTTTCTCGGCCTCAGCGGTCTATATGCCGAAACCGAGAAAATGAGGCCGGGGGCTGTTTATATGCCGAGGCCGAGAAAATGAGGGCGGCGGCGGTTTATATGCCGAGGCCGAGAAAATGAGGACATCGAATCCGGGAAAATGAGGGCACCGTTTCAGATGCTGAAACGGAGTTGATAATTATATAAACTGGCGCCAACCTCATTTTCTCGGCCTCGGCATTTAAACGCGCTGCCACCCACATTTTCTCAGCCTCGTCATATAAACCACCGCCTTCATTTTCTCTGGCTTGGCATATAAACCAGCGCCGCCCTCATTTTAGCACGTTGTTTTAACAGTCTCTGCTTATTAAGCGTTGGGCCAATGCTTGATAGGCCGAGTTTGGGTAAATGAAGGCGCTAAACGACATTGGTTGGGTTATCCTAAGTGACCGTCAATGAAAATGACTGCGTTTAAAAGTTTCTTCAGCAAATGGGAGAAACAATCGGAAAATACAACCTCCTTCATTCTAATCGTTCATCATTAAAAAGGAGTTTTATTGTGAACTCACTAACAGGCATTTTAAAGTCCAAAGGATGATGGGAGGGGAGAGCATGATTGGAAGATAGACTGGAAATGTTCAGTGAGAAGACGGAAAGCATAGGTGTTTGTGGATGTTCGTAAGAACCAAAATGCCCTTAAGTCTTCAATACAATAAAAGTTCAGAATTACATGTTTAATATACAACAACAGTAGTCTTCAAATTTGTTCAATGCTTATTTACTTTGAACAGTCAATAAAAATGTTCTTTGCATTCAATAAAAATGTTCTTTACACAGTTAATAAAAATGTTCTTTGCAGTCAATAAAAGTAAAAATGTTCTTTGCACAGTCAATAAAAATGTTCTTTGCATAGTCAATAAAAGTAAAAATGTGCTTTGCACAGTCAATTAAAGTAAAAATGTTCTTTGCACAGTCAATAAAAATGTTCTTTGCACAGTCAATAAAAGTAAAAATGTTCTTTGCACAGTCAATAAAAATGCTCTTTACACAGTTAAAATAAAAATGTTCTTTGTACAGTCAGTAAAAGTTCTTCAGGATTGCATTGTGTTTCCGACATCTTCTTTTGCCGTCTTTGTTGTTCTTCTTCACCGTTTTCTTTCCGCTGCAATAAACATTAATTAAACCAAGTTAACAACAAGAAGAATGATTGCCTTGTTAGCTATTGCGTCTGGAACTCTAGACGTTTCAGATTACGCAGCGCTCAGTGCCAAAGAAATGCTCAAACGAATTTCAAAATCGTTTACTTCACGCATGGAACAACACAACAACATGCAGCAGGTGCAATTTCTTCCAGCAAATACCATGCCAAGTTTTCTGTAGGTAGTAGCGAAGAGTGAATGCACGAGCGAGTCTGGTATGTTTGGTAATAGGCCAGAGGATAGAATAATTAGTAAAGTAAAGTCCTATCCCGTTCCATGAGGAACATAGGAAGGCGCTCATCTCCTTTCCCAAGGCCTAGAGCCAGCAATGGACGAATCCCAAGGTCCTGGACACGAGGCCAGTGTATCGCAGAACTTGCAGTTTACTTCCCAGCTTACGCCGGTACCAAATTAGACTGCTTGGTGACAGAGGCACGTGTGCGTGAACAACTTGCCCAAGGTCGTTACCCGGAGTCGAACCCGCAACCTCCCGCTCCGTAAGCGGACGCGTTACCGGTCTGCCACCAGGTCGCACATAGAGTAATTAACGCTAATTAATAAATAATATTAATTAATTATATAATCAATAATTAATTAATAATATTAATTAACAATATCAAGTAATCAGTCGATCATGAATCACATCCATCAAAAATTCAAATACAATTAACAGACAACTCTATTTCACGATCAATAACTACTTAAATTAACAAGTCATCCGGATGATCTCAGCTACCTGTGAGGATTCCAAGACGGCAGAAGGATCCAGAAGATCGTGGCTGGCCGCTGAACGAGCATCTTGACATCTCCAGCAACTCCAGTTTCCCGCCGACCAGAGAGTGCGAACATCCCAAGCGCCAGCAGGTCTCGACTTTCTTTCGGTAGCAGGTCCCGATCCAATCCCAACTGCACGACTGGTTTTGCGGACCTCGTTTGTCCATGCGTCATCCGAGCTGGCATATCCCGACATCGTTTCTGTTTGGCATCGAACTCCAGTCGTCTTTGTTTTACTGCCAGGGATCGACACCCACCTGAAAAACCTTCCTCCTTTATCCGGGCTTAGGACCGGCGCAGGGAACTGCAAATCCCTCCAGATTTGCAGTTCCCTGTGGCGGAGTTACCTACAATAGAAAAACACATTCGAAGTTAGCAAAAGAACATGAAACAACAAGAACACAATTACCCTAAAAACTAAAGAATCAGAAACAATATCAAAAACAATAAGAATGCAATCAACGTTAACAATAAAGGAATCAGAAACAATTAGAATGCAATCATTGCTTACAATAAAAGAACCTAAATCAGCAAGAACACAATTACCCTAACAACAAAAGAATCAGAAACAATATCAGAGACAATAAGAGTGCAATGAACGTTAACAATAAAGGAATCAGAAACAATTAGAATGCAATCATTGCTTACAATAAAAGAACCTAAATCAGCAAGAACACAATTACCCTAACAACAAAAAGAATCAGAAACAATATAAGAAACAATAAGAATGCAATGAACGTTAACAATAAAAGAATCAGAAACAATTAGAATGCAATCATTATTTACAATAAAATAATCTAAATCAACGAGAACACAGTTACGTTAAAAGTAAAGGAACCTAAAAAAAGAAGAGCACTGTTACATTAAAAGTAAAAGAACCTAAAAAAACAACACAATACATGTAGGCAATAAAAGAATCAGAAACAATCAGAAAGCAATACTGTTTACAATAAAAGAATCTAAATCAACAAGAACACAGTTACGTTAAAAGTAAAGGAACCTAAAAAAAGAAGAGCACTGTTACATTAACAGTAAAAGAACTTAAAAAAACAACACAATACATGTAAGCAATAAAAGAATCAGAAACAATCAGAAAGCAATACTGTTTACAATAAAAGAATCTAAATCAACAAGAACACAGTTACGTTAAAAGTAAAGGAACCTAAAAAAAGAAGAGGAAGAGCACTGTTACATTAACAGTAAAAGAACCTAAAAAAACACAATACATGCAAGCAATGAAAGAATTAGTAACTATTAGAATGCAATCGCTGCTTACAATAAAACATTCTAAATCAACAAGAACACAATTACGTTAAAAGTAAAGGAACCTAAAAAAAGAAGAGGAAGAGCACTGTTACATTAACAGTAAAAGAACCTAAAAAAACACAATACATGCAAGCAATGAAAGAATTAGTAACTAATAGAATGCAATCACTGCTTACAATAAAACATTCTAAATCAACAAGAACACAATTACGTTAAAAGTAAAGGAACCTAAAAAAAGAAGAGGAAGAGCACGGTTACATTAACAGTAAAAGAACCTAAAAAAACAACACAATACATGCAAGCAATGAAAGAATTAGTAACTAATAGAATGCAATCACTGCTTACAATAAAACATTCTAAATCAACAAGAACACAGTTACGTTAAAAGTAAAGGAACCTAAAAAAAGAAGAGGAAGAGCACTGTTACATTAACAGTAAAAGAACCTAAAACAACACAATACATGCAAGCAATGAAAGAATTAGTAACTAATAGAATGCAATCACTGCTTACAATAAAACATTCTAAATCAACAAGAACACAATTACGTTAAAAGTAAAGGAACCTTAAAAAAAGAAGAGGAAGAGCACGGTTACATTAACAGTAAAAGAACCTAAAAAAACAACACAATACATGCAAGCAATGAAAGAATTAGTAACTAATAGAATGCAATCACTGCTTACAATAAAACATTCTAAATCAACAAGAACACAGTTACGTTAAAAGTAAAGGAACCTAAAAAAAGAAGAGGAAGAGCACTGTTACATTAACATTAAAAGAACGTAAAAAAAACAACACAATACATGTAAGCAATAAAAGAATCAGAAACAATTAAAATGCAATCAATGTTTACAATAAAAGAACCTGAAAAACGAGAACGGAAAACGAATGGAAAAAAATCAATGGGGGGTCAGAGTGCAAACGAACGATTTTTGTTTTGTACATTTTAAATTTAAATTTTTTATATTTTAGTTATCGCTATATTGAATTTAACATTTTACTTTTCACATTTTTGGTTTTTGCTCATTTACATTTTTATATTTTAACATTTTTACTTTTGTTTTAATTTTTGTAATTTTTAGTGGTTGGACGTGCAAATGGACTGGGGGGAGGGCGGGTCTAGGGGGAGGGTGAGGCCTGGGGGAGGTGGAGGCCTGGGGGAGGTGGAGGCCTGGGGAGGGCAAGGCCTGGGCGGTAGGGTGAGGCCTGGGAGGGGGTGAGGCCTGGGGAAGGGGGTTGATGCCAGCCAGATGATCAGCTGGTCCTTTGTGCTTCAGACTTTTGCTGCTCCATGCTCTGAATCACTACAATAGAAACTGAAAGGACAAGAACATTGTAAATTGGTGGCTAATCCTATCGCCCCTTGTATGGTCACCATCCCTACCAAGATGGCGATCACAAGAGGACACGCTAACCAACCATGACCCATCCGACCTCACGACCTACAATGTCGAGGACTGTTGGGCGTCGGATACTCAACCTGTTTTCCACCATATCCCAGTCCGTCACCGTCTTCGGAATCCAGCGGTCGTGCTCCAGACGCTTTTTGTTCCAGGCAACTGGAAGAAAACCTGAAAGAACAAGAGGTTCGATATACATCACCCACTTTTGTCCACGACCCATCAGACGTCGTGATGCCGAAATGACCACGGATCCAGGCGATCGTTGTTGGAGATTCCACGCGTCTTCCACCGTCCCCCAATCCACGATCAGCTCCTCCGAGATCTGAAATAACAAGAACTTAGGCAGTACCCAAGAACCCAAAGGTAAAATCTTCTTACTTGATGCATTACATCTTATATGCTATTTTACTTTTATATTTTTTTTATTCATATTGCTATTTTATGGTTCTTATTTTATGGTTCTTACAGGCTGCAGAAGCCTCTATAGCTGAACTAAAGTGCAATCTGCATTTTAATTATAATTATATTAAGAAATACCAGCTACAAAAGTCGCTACATAGTGGATACAAATATTTAGATCACAAAGGCGAAATACAGAAAGCACCCTAATTAATATGCAAGGAACTACAGTACTTAATTTAAATCCTACCTATCCTGCACTGGCGTTAATTAGTTCGATTTTTATTCGCCCAGACAACCTACTGTTTTACTTCTGCAGACTTGCATTAGCACTCGACCTTGGCATCGTGCAGTGATGAAATCTCATCATTCTCTTGTCAAGACGTGTATGAAGTCGCTTGTCCTAATGTCAAACTCCATCATAGTCTCGTTGACGGGTAGCTCAGTCTCTAAAGACTTCGCCGTGCAATGGACAATATTGTCCCAACAAGAGTCCATGCATTATCATCGACTCGAAACCACAATTAGGACTGGACTACAAAAATCAATCTCATGGACGGCCAATAGTCGTAATTATATTTACTGACTGCATGCTTTTATTACATGTACAGTACTTAGTCACATTACCGATCATCGCACAATGAGACCATGGATCACTCTGCGATGCGATCCACTGTTGAATTCCGAAATTTATTTCAGATGGGGCTGTCCTACTCCATTAACCAACAACGTTCATCTGGTCTTCTTAAGGCAATGATTTCGACAAAGTTTTATAGAAGTTATCGGACACATAGAGGTCGCATTGCATTTATCGTTATATTATTAAATAATTTTAAGCAGATTCTGGCTCCCTGTTTTTCGTTAATACAACGTCAACATGCATACAATACTATGTTCTAATTTTTAAATTGCAATCCATTTTCTAATTTTTAGTTGCTATTTATTTTCAAATTTTTAATCGCTATCCATTTTTCTATTTTCCCATTTTCCCTGTTCCAATTTCACCCCTCCAATTTCACCCCTCCAATTTCACCCCTCCAATTTCACCCCTCCAATTTCACCCCTCCAATTTTACCCATCCAATTTCACCCTTCCAATTTTAAATACTTTTATTTATGCGTGAGACTTGCTAACAACCAACACGCAAAGTTCTAGTATTATTTAAATAAAGCATAATTAATGTATACAAGCACAGAGAACGAATACAGACAAAACATACAGGGGAAACAGGGAGACATTCACTGCATAATGAATTTCAAATAGAATATTATTATGCCCCCCTCTAAGCAATGTGCCTTATAACTGGCCGACAAATAATGTAAAAGTTTGGAAAATCATTGCCTATGTACCACCAGATGAACGTTGGTGGTTAATGGAGTAGGTTGTATCCAACTGAAATACTGTCGGAATTAAACTATCGATAGCATCGGAGAGAAATCTATGGTCTAATTGTGAGATGTGCAGTAATATGTCCAAGGACTGTACATACAATTTATGCAATGCAGTCAGAGTTAAATTACGACTATGGACCGTTCATGAAACCGAGTCGTAGTGCAGTCGTAGTTGTAGTTTAGAGTTGATGATAATCTATAGGAACTGTTGGTGGGACGATAATATTGTCCATTGCACGGTCAACTCCTTAGAGACTAAGCTATCAGTGACGAGATTATGACAGAGTTTATTAGGACATGCGACTTCGTGTCTAGACAAGAAAATGACAATATGTCACCTCTACACGGTGCCAAGGTCGAATGAGCACACAAGCCTATAGAACTACAAAGGTCGGCTGTCTGGACAAATTAAAATAGAATTAGCTTTAACGCGAATGCCAACAATAATTAATTAGCTAACAAACAGAAGCCATATTATTATGAACAATACGGCATAGGCTGCCATGGCCTGAATACATTATTCAAATATCCTACGCAATAAAATAGAATTAGCTTTAACGCGAATGCCAACAATAATTAATTAGCTAACAAACAGAAGCCATATTATTATGAACAATACGGCATAGGCTGCCATGGCCTGAATACATTATTCAAATATCCTACGCAATAAAATAGAATTAGCTTTAACGCGAATGCCAACAATAATTAATTAGCTAACAAACAGAAGCCATATTATTATGAACAATACGGCATAGGCTACCATGGCCTGAATATTTTATTCGAATATCCTACGCAATAAAATAGAATTAGCTTTAACGCGAATGCCAACAATAATTAATTAGCTAACAAACAGAAGCCATATTATTATGAAAATACGGCATAGGCTACCATGGCCTGAATACATTATTCAAATATCCTACGCAATATGTTAGGCGTTATTTTTACTTATGGCTTAACTTAAAATAGTACGAATTACGAATTCACCGTTTCGGCAGAAGGAGTAGGTAGAATCTCGTCGTCTCTCTTCCACCGTGAGCGAACATCTTTCGGACAGACCAAGATACTTCTTCCGTGCCCGTATTGCGACTCACTAAAAATTTAAAGCACGTGGTTATTCGTCGCTCCTTCTTTTTGCGCCAGTCCCACGCAAAACAAAACAAACGCAGCTGATTGGCCAGTTAGGTTCGTCATGTGCCAACTCTACCTTCAAAGTTTTATAGCGCAGCGTTACACGGCTGCAAACGATTACTTCAACTTCAACTTGTTTATTGATCCCAAACATATCAAACAGACAATTATGCATAGACTACACAATGGCACACAAGGTGATTAATTGCAGTTAACAATTGCGATGGTATAGCTAAGTGTACAATCATTACTGTGAAATGTAGGGAGCAATTATAGGCTACCCGAAGGGCCTATTTACCAAAGAAAAAATTCTTCACTACAATATGATAAATGGTAACAGATTAAGAAACAGATGACTGCACGGACCTATAAAATATCACAGGTGTCATTTACTCCAGTGCTAAGTTACCGAACCTGTTGTAGCCGACCTGCGTGTCGTGCGAAGCTGGCCGTATTTCGTATAACCTTGTACCTGTAATCGTTCTGCGGTGTGTCAGATTGAGTTTGAATAAACGAAAAGGCAGTGGAGTCGGTGCCGTTGCGCCTGGCGAACGATATGTGTACACACTAATTCTGGCGCTTTCGCCAGGGCGCGGCACATCACACGGTCTGCATACTAAAATGGAATAACAACTATACGTTCAGAGACACAGAGTAATTATCAAACATTGTAAATAGTCCTAGCATGTATAAATATGTGTGTATGCGGATATTGGTGTGCGTATGTGTGCTAAATGCGCTGGCGTTGGTGCCGTTGAGCTCTTGGCAGATATACATGTATTTTTAAATGTTTCTGGTGCTTTCGCCAGGTGCCGACACATGACGACACAAGACACATAATTTAGCATTGTGCATTGTAAAACGCAGGAACAATAATATAAAGGTCGACCTATGTATACAACTTGCATATTGTAAAAATGACCATGTGCTTGCATGTCGCCTGCCTGTCATTGGGGAGGGGGGGGCGATGACACCGGCTCCATTGCGAAATACTTCGGAGTTGTGACGTCGCGCTCTGGGCGAACGACATGCATAAGCACGGCAGTAAACGTTTTCGACAAATTCGCCACGCGGCGCCACGTAACGGCATCCGCAAACGGAAATCGCTTTATTGACACTCTCACATGTGTATTATGCACATTATTAAGTATAATAGGCCTAAATATGATTGTGTATCTGTGTCTCAGTATGTATATAATGGTATCTTTCCTCCGAGACATTAGGGCAGGGCTGTTTTTAAGGAATTTTTAGAACTGCACATCCTCTTCTCTCCTTTCTCATCCTCCATGGTAGGCCTAAATTACTCCCCATCTGAGGAAAATGACCTAGGCCTATTTTTACTAGTTTTAAGTGCACGGAACGTGACGGAAGTGCTTCTGCAACTGCACGAATCCATTTAGAACTGCACATTTTGTGTAGAACTGCACGTTAAAAAGCCCTGCATTAGGGCATTTGCACAAACTTAATGAAACTGCATAACTGTCAGAATGCCTTTGATTGACCTCGTAATAAACGTATTATCATCATTGTCTCCAGCAAACTTTCCTTCATATCCTCAATTTTTCCTTACCCCAACGGGTCTCAGTAAAAACTACGTGAGGCCTCCGAACTGGGATAAACCTGGGACCAGAATAAATTTAACATAGTATAAATAATTATACTGTGGTATAAAATTAATGATGTCATTTAATTATCTGTGATGATATAGATGAAGAGTACCCGTAATCGTAATCGTAAACTCCAAATTTCTAAAGCGCCACTCGAAAGCCAAGCGCAGGGCACCAGCTTATTCACGAGCGCTGCGTTGCGTTAGAAGGGTTGTCCGTGAGAGTAGTCCGTGGTGGTCCGGGTCGAGTTACCATAGGATCAGGATTAAATGCGTTGAGTTAGAATGGTTGTCCGTGAGAGAAGTCCGTGAGTAGTGAAAGAGTACCATAGCTAAAACAGGGCGGGGCTACCGCTAATCCCAGGCCACGCCCCCTTAGGCTGCTAGGCTATAGGCCACGCCCACTAGGGCTGCTAGGCTATAGGCCACGCCCCCTAGGCTATTATGCTAATGAGCTATTAATTATCAATTATGCTAATCCGCTGAGCTATTACATAATCCGCTGGGCTATTAGGCTAATCCGCTGGGCTATTACATAATCCGCTGGGCTATTACATAATCCGCTCGCCGCGCTATAGCACTAAGACGCTATTAGGGGCTATTATGCTAATGAGCTATTAATTATCAATTATGCTAATCCGCTGAGCTATTACATAATCCGCTGGGCTATTAGGCTAATCCGCTGGGCTATTACATAATCCGCTGGGCTATTACATAATCCGCTCGCCGCGCTATAGCACTAAGACGCTATTAGGGGCTATTATGCTAATGAGCTATTACATAATCCGCTGGGCTATTAGGCTAATCCGCTGGGCTATGGGCTAATCCGCTCGCCGCGCTACAGCCGGGCTATAGGCTAATCCGCCGGGCTATGGGCTAATCCCCAGGGCTATAGGCTAATGCGCTATTATGCTAAGCAGGCCCCAACGACCTGTCAATCAAACGAGCCGCCACGAAAGCTGTAACCAATCAGCGCTGAGCAATGTCCCAACGACCTGTCAATCAAACGAGCAGCATCGGAAAGCTATAGCCAATCAGCGCTAAGCAGATCCCAACGACCTGTCAATCAAACGAGCAATTACCCTACCCATCCGCGATGGGTCCAACGCGTAATTACCCCCTTTGATCAATAATAGCAGCAATTATCTTGCACACTCGCCACCGGCCGAACGCATAATTACACCCTTTCATCACCAACAGTAATTGCTCTTCACATCCGGAGACCGCTCCAACGAGTAATTACCACCATCCATCACAATTGACAGTAATTGCTCTTCACATCCGCTGACCGACCCAACGCGTAATTACATCCTTTCATCACAATTGACAGTAATTGCTCTTCACATCCGGCGACCGCTCCAACGAGTAATTACCACCATCCATCACAATTGACAGTAATTGCCCTGCACATCCGCTGACCGTCCCAACGAGTAATTACCACCATCCATCACAATTGACAGTAATTACCCCTGCACATCCGGCGACCGGGCCAACAAGTAATTACCACCGTCCATCACAATTGACAGTAATTACCCCTGCACATCCGGCGACCGGACCAACAAGTAATTACCACCGTCCATCACAATTGACAGTAATTGCCCTGCACATCCGCTGACCGTCCCAACGAGTAATTACCACCATCCATCACAATTGACAGTAATTACCCCTGCACATCCGGCGACCGGGCCAACAAGTAATTACCACCGTCCATCACAATTGACAGTAATTACCCCTGCACATCCGGCGACCGGACCAACAAGTAATTACCACCGTCCATCACAATTGACAGTAATTACCCTGCACATCCGCGAACGTCCCAACGCGTAATTACTTCCTTTGATCGATAATATCAGCAATTATCGTGCACAACCGTTGACCGACCTGCACATCCTGCAAACGACCCAAGGCATAATTACAACCTTTAATATCTAGTGTCTTTAATCAAACATACAAAGAGGCATACTATTTCACCATTTCCGGCTCTTATTGTGTCACCACCCCTCCAGCGATCTATAAAATCTGGCCTCAGACAGCGGCTAAACACAGACGAATTTCCGAGTTCAACAGACGACTTCTTCATCTTCTACGGCCGAGATCAGCTATTCGTTCTACACGTTTAGACAGATTCAGACGCTTACTACAGCTACAATATGAGTTCTCGTGAGTGTAATACTGAAAAGTATTTTAATATATCTAAGGAATTTCGAAATTTCTCAATTTGAATTAGGCTATATTCAAGAAATTCTAAATTTCTACATTTGACTTAGATTTCCTAACTTGTACAAACTAATCAACTTAAATTTCTTTGTGCAGGCGTTTGATATTTTAAACTTATGTTCCTCTTTTATTTCTCTAGAATCTAAACTTCGTGCAGAAAGCGAGGAACTCAAAAAGGAGGAAGCGAGAATTATGGCAAGACTGCAAGAGCTGAGTAAGCATTATTACATTAATTTCATTTACATTTTCAATAATTAGATAATATTTACGAATTTTCGAGCTCTAGTCAAATAACATTTCACCAAAATGGATTCTGATTAAATTTGTATGCTACACTAGACTTCTTCCGAAATATATTCTGCAATAATTTATATTGTAAAAGAAATCAGCTAAAATATTTTACAGCATTTTAAATTTCTATTGCAGAACGGAAACGCAGAGAGGTCGATTCGAATATCATTCGAGATGCCAAGCGCTCAAGTTAGTGATTCTGTATAATTTTGCTTCAATCGCTAAAATATTATAACTTTGAAGATTTTGACTTTGCATTACAATCTTCTAAACTGCTCGTGTTGTAAATTTTTTTTTGAATATAAATTCTTCACTTTAGTAACATGCATAGTGTTCATATAGTGAGCATGGATCGAATTGCTTGTAATCATCATCATAAAGGACTTACATATCCCTTTTACATTGTATTAGTTACAAAGTATAGCAGCACCAATTCTTGTGTATTATTCCAATGCAAACTTTTATGTACTTGGCAATTTTCTCTTTTGCAGATCTTGGTGATGGTGAGCACCGGGCAGGCGCGAATTCGACGATATCAGAGCCTCGTGCAGGTCCATCCTCGGCGGCAGCGGCGGCGGTGACAGAGCCTCGTACAGGGTCATCTTCGGCGACGACAGGGCAGCGTGCAGGCGCGGCTTCGGGCGCGCTAGGATTCCGAACAGGGCCGCCTTCGGCGGCACCAGAACCGAGTGCAGAACCTTCTTCACCCGCGGCGCCAGAGCCCCCTGCAGGACCGTCAGCAGCTTCAGGTATGCGCATTTTACACTCTTTATACCTTCTTGTGTGTTATACACACACACACACACACACACACACACACACACACACACACACACACACACACACACACACACACACAAACACACACCGACACATTGTACTCTATGAATCTTTTACAATTGTTTGGCTTCTTGTGTGTTACACACACACATGCATTGATCTCTATGCTTGTAGGCTTTTACAATCTTCCTATGTATCTTACCCAAACACACACACAAACACACACTGTACTCTATGCATCTTCTTTAAGCATGCCTCTGTCTTGTACTATATGCATCTTTTTGTATATGAAACGTGACGAACTTTGTTTGTTAACCTTTAGGCAGATGCGAGTCGTGTAGAAATTACAAGGCGATCAATCTGATGAACGGACTCTGCCAAAGCTGCATTCTGCGGAAAGAATGCATTCAATGTAAGACACGGCGTCCTTCACGATTCTACAGAGCTGGACAGGATCTCTGTGTCACATGCATCAAAAAGCAGCTCAACCCCTCCGTCCGCACCTCCACGCAGAATACGTTCATTGACGTATCCTTTCCAACGGCTCAAACAGTCGATGTTCACACCCTGCTACAGGGAGAAGCACCACGGATGATCAGCACGTTGGAGGACGCATTCAGAGACGAAGGGTGAGTTTGTGCTACATACAAATGCTGTTTGTACTTGGAAAAATTCTTCTTCAACCCAGGCAAATTCTTGCAAACTTAGACTCCCTTACATTTGCACTTGGTCGATTTCTATTGCTTGTACTTAGACAATTTTCGCTCTAAAATGCTGGACTTAGAAAAATTTTTTTGCTTGTACTTAGAAAATTTCTGTTAGAGCAACTACAATTCACTTGCATTTGGATCAAGATTTGCAAACTTAGAAAATTTTCGCAAACTTAAGCAAATTCTATCTGCTATATTGGGACTTAGCCGATTCATGCTACACAATTTTCGTGATATACGAAGCGCGTGTTATACATATAAAAATAACGACCTAGGTTAATATTTGTTCAGGCCGGTGAAGTGGTACGTGGGTGTTGATGTCGATTTCAAACGCTCAACACCAGATGGGGAAGCGCAAACGATCGGCTACTTCAAGTCCGTTCCATCTACTCTTCTGCATCCGAATCAAATATCTAACCAATTGCAAGAAGCTGTCGAAAGAATCGACCAACTTGTCGACGCCTTTACAACACAAAGCTCCGGGTGGGTAGTGAACGGTGTGGTTGAGTTCAAATTGTGCAACGCCGTATACGATCCTATAGGCGCTTCTACTTATATACCCACTCCGCAATATCTCTTGAATAAGAGAGCTACCCTGAATATTCAAAATGATGACGAATTCTGCTTTCTGTACTCGCTGATTTCAATTTCACATTTCCAAACTGCTAACCCGCACAGAGTCAACCACTACAAAAGTTATGTTGATGAGCTTGAAACTGGAGATCTAAAGTTTCCAATGACAATTGAGCAAATTCCGCTCTTTGAGTCGCTGAATCCCGATTATTCCATAAATGTCATGTACTTTAACGCAGATGATAAGTCCTTTACGCCCCTATACGCAAGTGCTCACAGGGGTAGGAAACATATTGCAAACCTTCTTTTGCTAGATGACGGCACCAAACGCCATTATATCGTAGTACGTAACCTTTCTGCTCTTCTGAAATGCAGAAATTCTGAAGGACATAGAAGTTTTCCTTGTCCATATTGCCTCTATTGCTTCACCACCGCTGCGGGCAAACATGCGCATATGGACGAATGTGGCAAGCACGGACTTCAGTCCGTGCGGTATCCGACACCTGAAAATTGCAATCTGAAATTCTCAAATACGCAGCACGAGATGTCTGTGCCGTACGTTCTGTATGCAGATTTTGAAAGTTATCTGACACCAAATGAATCTGCTGCATGCAACAACTCAACTAAAATTCTGGATACTCATACCCCTAGCGGGTTCTGCTGTCTGTCTGTGTCATCCTTTCCACACTTGAATGATAACAAACCTTGCGTCTACTCGGGACCTGACGTTATGAGTCACTTCTTTGCTCATGTAAAATCTGAGCAGAGCCGTATTAATAAAATACTTGCTACGAACATGCCGATGAAGCCTCTGACACAGCAACAGAGGCTAGACTTTGATTCTTGCACCTCCTGTCCATCTTGCTCTACAGCTTTCACATCTCACAATAAAGTTCGACACCACTGTCATATGACTGGTAACTTTATTTCTGCGCTCTGCTCGCCTTGTAATCTAAAAATGAAATTTCGTAAGCCCACAAAATCCAGCAAACAGAAGACACCTAACTATTTTCTTCCTGTCGTCTTCCACAATCTCAAAGGCTATGACTCCCATCTCATACTCAAACACATGACAAAGGAGTTTGCAACGCAGGAAATTAACGTAATAGCCACAAATATGGAAAAATATCTTTCTTTTGAAGTGAACAATATCAGATTTTTGGACTCGTTACAATTTCTAAACTGCAGTTTGGATGTGTTGGTGAAGAATCTGTCAAAAGAAGATGACTCTAAATTCTTACATTTACGTCGGCTTTTTCCGAACGAATTCAAATTGCTCTTGCGTAAGGGGGTATTTCCTTACGAATACATGACATCAGCCGGCAGAATGACCGAAAGGACTCTGCCACCCAAAGGCTGCTTTTACAGTAAATTGACCGAAGAGGACATTTCGCATGACGATTACGACTACGCACAGAAAATTTGGCAGACGTTCGACATGCAGACTATGCAGGACTATCACGACTTGTACTTGCAGACTGACGTTATTTTACTGGCCGACGTATTCGAATCTTTTCGAAGCATGTCGTTGGAATTTTATGGACTCGACGCACTCCACTATTACAGCAGCCCAGGACTGAGCTTTGACGCTTGTTTACGTATGACAAAGGTGAATTTGGAGCTCATCACCGATCCGGACATTTATCTTTTCGTAGAGCGAGGCATGAGAGGCGGCGTGTCAATGATTTCCAATCGATACGCAAAGGCCAACAATCCGTATCTCGCTCAAGGATACGATCCTAGCATTCCAAACAGCTACATAATGTACTTGGATTGCAATAACTTGTATGGGTACGCAATGTCCGAACCTCTCCCAACAGGCAAATTCAGATTCTTAGGCGACAATGAAATTGACAATTTCGACTTGGACTCTAAATCGACAGACGACGACTTGGGGTATTTGTTGGAAGTGGACTTGGAGTATCCATCACATCTCCACGACGAGCACAACGACTATCCCCTTGCACCTGAGAGACTGCTTATACGACCGGACATGATATCACCTTACGCAAAGTCCGTTTCTCACAAAATTTCGTCTAAAATTGGTACCGGAGTCGAAAAATTGGTGCCCAACCTGCTGCCAAAGACCCGGTACGTCGTTCACTACCGCAATCTCCAATTCTACATCAAAATGGGCTTGAAATTGGATAAAATTCACAAAATTCTCGAATTTCGCCAAAGTCGGTGGTTGAAGAAATACATCGACTTTAACACATCCAAACGACAGGTTGCTAAATCTTCGTTTGAAAAGGATCTTTATAAGTTGATGAACAATTCAATTTATGGTAAGACCATGCAAAACAACAGGAAACATCTTGATGTGAAGCTGGTCATGAATGCGAAACGAGCCAAACGTTTCGTGGCCCGCCCGACTTTCGAGTCGTATACCATAATCAACGGAGATTATTTTAACAGTTGTGAAATTGACAACGACCAACGTCTATCTGAATAAGCCCCTCTATGCTGGAATGTGCATTTTGGACATATCTAAATTAAAAATGTACGAATTCCACTACCAGCATATAATACCACTTTATGGAAATGCTTGCAAACTCCTTTTCACTGACACAGATAGCCTTTGTTACCATATTTTCACATCTGATGTATATACTGACATGCAGCGGAATCTACATGAATATGATACGTCCGATTACCCCTGTGGGCACTTTTTGCATAGCCGTACAAACTCCAAAGTTATAGGGAAGTTTAAAGATGAATGTAATGGGGATGCCGTGTTGGAATTCTGCGGCCTCCGTTCGAAAATGTATAGCCTGTTACTCCCTAACGATAAGGAAAAGAAGACTGCTAAAGGAATTAAGAAGGCGTTCGTGAAGAAGTGTATTCGACATGCTGACTATAGAAATTGTATTTTTGAGGAAAAGGTTACATCGTCCAAATTCTGCGTTATACAGAGTAGGAAGCATGAGCTGCACACTGCTGAACTGCGCAAAGCAGCCCTTTCCCCTTACGATGATAAGCGATTTCTGCTAAATTCCTCTGCCTCTTTTGCATATGGTCATGTTAATATTTCGTCGTTTGTAAATAATTTGTAGTAATAATCTGCTGAAAATCACGAACATTGTAATTATGTAAAATAAAAGGCTCTGTGCAATCGTATTGCAGTGGACATTATGTGTGTTGTAAATAATCGAACTCTAGTATAAAGATGTATATTAACGAAAAAGATTTGTGTTGAAAAAAATTTATCAACCTACTGTGTTTGTTCTTTCCTACTTTTTTAAATTATGCTATATGCACTACCAATATTCTCGCATGCCACTTGGATGTAGTTTCCTGCCGGATGTGCAGGGTAATTAGTGTCAATTGTGATGAAAGGATGTAATTACGCGTTGGGTCGGTCAGCGGATGTGAAGAGCAATTACTGTCAATTGTGATGGATGGTGGTAATTACTCGTTGGAGCGGTCGCCGGATGTGAAGAGCAATTACTGTCAATTGTGATGAAAGGATGTAATTACGCGTTGGGTCGGTCAGCGGATGTGAAGAGCAATTACTGTCAATTGTGATGGATGGTGGTAATTACTCGTTGGAGCGGTCTCCGGATGTGAAGAGCAATTACTGTTGGTGATGAAAGGGTGTAATTATGCGTTCGGCCGGTGGCGAGTGTGCAAGATAATTGCTGCTATTATTGATCAAAGGGGGTAATTACGCGTTGGACCCATCGCGGATGGGTAGGGTAATTGCTCGTTTGATTGACAGGTCGTTGGGATCTGCTTAGCGCTGATTGGCTATAGCTTTCCGATGCTGCTCGTTTGATTGACAGGTCGTTGGGACATTGCTCAGCGCTGATTGGTTACAGCTTTCGTGGCGGCTCGTTTGATTGACAGGTCGTTGGGGCCTGCTTAGCATAATAGCGCATTAGCCTATAGCCCGGGGGATTAGCCCATAGCCCGGCGGATTAGCCTATAGCCCGGCTGTAGCGCGGCGAGCGGATTAGCCCATAGCCCAGCGGATTAGCCTAATAGCCCAGCGGATTATGTAATAGCTCATTAGCATAATAGCCCCTAATAGCGTCTTAGTGCTATAGCGCGGCGAGCGGATTATGTAATAGCCCAGCGGATTATGTAATAGCCCAGCGGATTAGCCTAATAGCCCAGCGGATTATGTAATAGCTCAGCGGATTAGCATAATTGATAATTAATAGCTCATTAGCATAATAGCCTAGGGGGCGTGGCCTATAGCCTAGCAGCCCTAGTGGGCGTGGCCTATAGCCTAGCAGCCTAAGGGGGCGTGGCCTGGGATTAGCGGTAGCCCCGCCCTGTTTTAGCTATGGTACTCTTTCACTACTTCCGTGGTGGTCCGGGTCGAGATACCCCCTCTCCATAAGCTAGCCCTATAGTTACCATAAGCTAGCAATAATTTATATTATATTTCCGAACGTACGTGTGCCCTTCTGTTTGTTTGTTTGTATCAAGGGCGCCCGGAGAAATTTTTGCGGGGTTCTTTTTTACATTGATATTCCACGAATTTCGGCCGATGACTAAAAAAGGTCGTCAGAAATTTCGGCGGATGTAAATGTTAACTTTCCTCCGCGAGACTTCAGCCCCCGCCCCCCAACTGAAATCCTGGCGCCGCCACTGGTTGCCCTGGCTCACAGAACCATTCGCCATGCCTCTAGCGGGAAGCGTTTGGTCCCACCGTCCCGCGTGTTGAAATCTCAACCTGTCAGCGTCGTGCTTTCTCAGTTGCAGGTCCGTCTGTCTGGAATTACAGTCTTCCGTTGGAGATGCGCCTGTTAGGCCTACCTAGGGCTGACTCGTCAGTGTTTAACAGGCTCCTTAAAACTTATTTGTCTCACCGTTGTTGTACTGGGAGCGCTTCTGAGTGGTCTGGAGGAGCGTCCCAATAATCTTACATAATGTGATAGTGAATACTTCATTTAATTTTGTACATTACTTCATCTGGGAGGGGTCAAACAGCCTCTGACTACGTATCCAGAGAAGAAAATAACGGAGATGACGAACAAATTTCTATTTTCGCCACCAAAAATGTTTATGACCCTTTTCTTAGTCATCCGGCGACGAAATCTCAAAACAATTTCTATTTTCACCGCCAAAAAGTTGTTGACCTTTCTTTAGTCTTTACGCTCAACGATTGGGGGGGGGGATGCATGGGCCGTCCCCCCAACACCTTCATCCCCCTGCCCCTAGGTTTCCCCCTTGCGTCCATGCAGGGACTCTTTTTTCTGCACTGTTGTCTGTGCATCTACCTCTCCTACTGTCTCCCTCCCTGTCTGCCTACCCCCTGCTTCCTTCCCTCGGTCCCAATACGATTGGGAAGTTAAACCATTAATACATTGAGTCATTACTTCGTCAGAGCGTTTGTCTTTCACAGGTCTGTATGAAGTTTAGTAATTAAGTCACTACCTTTCATGATGATGACAGCATCAAAGATCAGTAAATCATGCAATCTTCTATATAAATAAAAATGTAAAACGTTACCGTTCGACAAGAAGGATCTCGGAAAGTTATAGATCGATTGTTTTCAAAATTTTCGCAAAACGTTCCATTCGAACATAAGCGGGTTTGTGTAATGCCTTTTGGGAAAAAGCGCAATCTTTACGACCAAAAAAACACAACTTTTAATTCCATTCGATATACGTCGATGGAGTACGTCCAGCCATATCCGTTTGAATTTTGACGCATCCGTCCGGCGGCGTCCGCCCATTTTTCGGGCGCGTTTTAAAAGGTGTGTCTTTATTTTTTGGGCGCGATTTAAAAGGTGTGTCTTTACAAAATCGTCCATTTGCGGCCGTTTTCCGCGCGTCTTTCTAAAACGCATATTTCTAGGGATGGAGGAAGGGGAGGGACGGAGGGGAAGGAGGGGATGAAACGGGAGAGAGGGAGAGACGGAGGGAGGGAGAGACGGAGGGAGAGAGGTAGAGACGGCCGGAGGGAGGGAGGGGCGGGGAAAACGCATATTTCTAGGGATGGAGGAAGGGGAGGGACGGAGGGGAGGGAGGGAGGGGATGAAACGGGAGAGAGGGATGCAGGGAGGGAGAGAGGGAGAGACGGAGGGAGAGACGGAGGGAGAGAAGTAGGGACGGAGGGAGGGGATGGGAGGGAGGCGAGGGAAGGGGGAACGGGAGGGGAGGGGTAAGGGGAGGGAACCTAGGAAGGGAGGGTTGGACAGTCTTTTCAGCCACAGCAACGCGTGGCCGGGTACAGCTAGTAAGTAATACGTAAAGTGCGCATTTCTCTGCCTCTGGCCATCTGTTCCCTCTCTCTTCTCATTGTCTTCTTGCTGTCCGTCTCTCCTTCTAACTAGATCCCACTCAGTTTGTATCTGTGTATACCCGCCCTCACTGTCTCCCTCTTTCCCTCCTTGTCCCACTCCCTCTCTATCTATCTATCTATCCATCCATCCATCCATCCATCCATCCATCCATCCATCCATCCATCTATCTATCTGTCTGTCTGTCTGTCTGTTTATCTATCTATCTATCTATCTATCTATCTATCTATCTATCTATCTATCTATCTATCTATCTATCTATCTATCTATCTATCTCTCTATCACTCTCTCTCTCTCTCTCTCTCTCTCTCTCTCTCTCTCTCTCTCTCTCTCTCTGCCTCTATATCCATCTATATGTCGCCCTCCCTCACTGTCTCCCCCTCTACCTCTCTGACTCCATTCCCAATTGTCTCCTTTTCTCTCTTTGTCTCCATCTCTCCATATATATATATATGACACTTTCACCGTTAAAGTGTCAAACTTACAGAATTGTGTATGTCGCAAATATCAAATAATTAAAGTAGGTTGATTCGGTGATGATGTAGACAATAAAAACAACAGTCATGTTTGTCAGTAATCGACAACATTTTGGAAGCTGACACAACAAATAACACGAACTTAGAAATAACCAAGCAACTGTATCTGTTACTAAGTAAGTCCCAAACGTAAATATTTCGTAGCGTATGTAGTAAATAAAGTTTACACAATATCATAGTGGTACATGCTTCAACACTACAAAAAGTACATTTCTGTAAGCAAAAAAGTACTTGCAGAAAGTACCGTATTTAAGGCTGTCAAAATAAACCCTCCTTATATAAATTAGCAAACATGCAATGATATGATAATATAAGTAATTAAGTAAGTATATTCTTTATCAAGCGATATTTTGAATATCAACACTGACGTAAAACAACCCAAGTGCAAATACATCAAATGACAAATAAGAAAGTATCAATAAGGCATTTCCTAAATTATGGAATATCAAGACGTATCCATAATAAAAATACCACAATCTCTTGGTGTATTGCATTGATCAATTTATACAAGGCCTCAGTTACACAACAAATCACTTGGGGCAAAGACATGTAACCGCAAATCTTTATAAATAAACTGGGATACAACTGAATTTCTTCGGTGTTGATGAACTTGAAAAACACTTAACTGAAAATAGTAAACTTTACACTTTAAAGTTGAGAAATACAAGAAACTAATTGATAATCAAAATAAAACATGTAAAATATTCAAATTGCGTAGGCACCGGCAATAAAAACAACAGTTGCAACCAATACAGTTCGATTAAACATCAATAACTCTAAATGCTAAAACGTACTTAAGTTCACCACAAATTAACGTAAGGCACTTTAAAACTTACACACCATGATACCAGGTAATCATAAAACGCTTGGGGAAAGAAGGGCATTACCTTGAGCCAGTCTTCTCCCATTTCTGTCTTATCATCGCACTGACAGTGAGTGTACGGTCAATGTAGCCTACTCATTACATCTGAATTAGCTAGGGGTGTAGATGGAGAGGAAATTTCAAACCAGATTTCTGCTCGGTCAAGGCTTAAAACCTCTGACCTCTCGAGTGGCAACGCAGCTCGCTAATCACTGCACTACCGAGCATACCCTAGGGTAAAGGATTGGAGAACAATAGCTCTGGCAAGAAGAGCGGAAACAATTAAACAAGTGCATCTAAGAACAACAATCAGTTACTTTACGCATGAGTATAATAATAATTCAAATCTAGGCACATTGGCAACGGCTGTCTCCACAGGACCATCCAAACCATCGATTTTAATTGCACACGGAAAATTTATATAGCACCGCTTAAAAGAAACTCCTTACTGGTGCTCCTGACCTAATACACAAGACTTGTGGTAATCCGATGACAACAAGGTTTGGTAGTGACTGCCAAGGCACATACAGTCAATTACTATCAGCAGCAGAGACTACGAATAAGCTACATCAAAATGCAAAATTTTAAAATGGCACACTGACTTTTTAAAGTCTTTTTAAGGCATAGTTCAAAAGACGTGGACACTTAATTTAATTTGCCCTTGTGTTGCAAAGCTGTGATGCTAATACTGATTTCCATATGAATTTTGAGAGACTAATTTCTATATGAATTTTGAAAAACTAATTTCCATGTGAATTTTGAGACACTAATTTCCATATGAAATTTGAAATACCAATTTCCATATGAATTTTGAAATACCAATTTCCATATGAATTTTAAAATACTAATTTCCATATGAATTTTGAAATACCAATTTCCATATGAATTTTGAAATACTAATTTCCATATGAATTTTGAAATACTAATTTTCATATGAATTTTAAAGGTGATTGGATGACACAGTAAAGTTGCAATATACAAAGTGATGACAAAATGCAGAACAGTGCGTGACGAACACAGTAAGCGAACACATCTACAGCCTATAAGCTTACATCTTAATGTTAATGGAATATGTTCGATACAAGATTCACCAGGAACTTCTCAACAAAGTGAACAAACCATGATGACCTCACTTTTAAAAGTCTCTATTATGGCACTCTGACAAAGAGCAATTTTCTACAAACAAGAATGAGATTAGACTTTGGGCGACTACAATGATAAATGCCCCACGCTTGGCTCTCGAGTATTGCTTTAGAAATTTTGAGTTTAAGATGATTCACTTCGGTGTGACCGTGCTTGTATCACAAATTTAATTATAACAATAAATAAATTTACAAAGAGCAGGAAGCGAGACAAATTTGTGAAAGTGATGTGCAAAAGCAAAAATCATGTGAACACAATATGGAAAAAAATTAACTTTTAATGAGTTTCTCGATCCTTCCAGATAACAATGCATAATAATTATTTAAAAATTCTCCCAGCTTTAGGATAGGATAAAGCTTTTGCTGCAGGATGTTTTCTGCCAACCGCACTGTCTTCACACATAAATAGAGCGCTTCACACTGAACTGCATGGAATAAGGAAAACACTTCCTGTCAATATTTAGGATCTTTTGGCCCCAACTCTTCATATTTATGTTAAAAATTCCTTGGAACACCAACCATCATAATGTTCGCAGGGAATCTGTAGTAGGACATGATCTTCAAACATAATAATACGCTAACTAAAAAACAGGTCATCACTCAGAAATTGTTAAGTACTTGAGAGCTTGAGACATGTTCTAAAATGTCATCAAAGACGTTTCTGATAAGAAATTGACATAAAAATCTCTGGATCACTAACAGAAAACTATGGTGCTGAATTTACCTGAAAACTTGTGTATGACCTAACAAGTGATAGGGGTTAAAGAAGCATTCCTAATATGTTCAAAACCTATCAACATCACTGGTACCATGCGAAACAAGTGAGGTTGGTAATACACACCTTCAAAAGGTTAATTTAGCGTAGGTACAATAACTTAAAACGTATGAACATACTTAAATATAAAAATACTAAACAAAGCAAACCACATTAAGGGGTAACACACAATAAAAATTGTCTTCCTAAACCCCACACAAACAGCAGAATAAAAAAGGTCATCGGAGCCTATAAATAAATAATACAGAAAGCATTACTAAAGAGTAAACTTATAAAAAACCTTCATTGTCTGATATGAGACGCATTTCATTCCATTGTCTAGTTTCCAGGATAAACAATCCATCCATGGCACATGTGGCCAATGCCACAAATTTGGCATAATCCAAAACTCTTCACCATTTAAAATCTGACCATGCAAAACAATAATAATCTTAATAGACTGTTCAGTAAAACGAATATGTAAGTATATTGGAATCATGACCAAAAATATCACTGGAAGACAGCACACTAAAAAAGAAATGATAACACAGAGTTTCGCTTATAGCTAACTGCCTAAGAGAAGTCTTGTTTCATGGTCCGCTGGTTTTCTCTTCAGCCTCTAGATAATGTTGGCATTGCCCATGGATGACTGACCGTCGCTAATGCACATCTGCAGCGGTCCACTGCTAGCCATGAACTCTGGAAGGCTGGACAGTCGTGTCCAGCTCTTGTCCGCCATGTCCACTCGGTAGAACGGCAGCACAGCATCCGTCTTGCGCTTGGTGGGAGGGACTGGTGCCGACGCCTTCTGCCCAGACGTTTCGCGCCTTGTCTGCGGCACATTTGTAAGACCCGACTTTGTGCTAAGGACGTACAGCACCTGCTCGTTGCGGTCGCACAGGATCTCCCACGGATCGGCTGTGTCGAAGCACACGGGGTAATGCTGCCCCGGTCGCGGCTGCATTGGCGAGTGCCCGTAATAGATGCCTCCGTCGCGCCACAGGTTTGATTTGACGCTGAAGATCTTCCTTGAGATTCCGCTCATCGTCCGCTGTGAAAGCAGAACCTCGTGGTTCGGCAGCTTCGTTGCCCCAAGAGTCTCAACTACAAATCGGTTGGGCGACATGACCTGGCGGGTGTTGACCAGCGACGGCCGATCCATGCTGATTTCCTGGCAGATTCCATCCTCCATTGCATACAGATAGATCTTGTTCTCGTCGGAGACGGCAAACTGGCAGACGGATAGCCGAGAAACAGACGCAACCTCCCACGAGTCCATGTCCGAGTGGTAGCGCTCCACGGCGTTCCTCGAACACGTGTACAGCGTGTTGTTGCACTCCATCGCAAAAGTCGGATGGTCGAGTTTGCTCGGCAGGCTGCACTCCTTCCACGAATTCGTCTCGAGGCAGAACGACTGTATCTGCACAAGATCAAAATGGTCGCCTTCAATGCAATGCCTCAGCGAATGCGTACACAAGTAGACAAGACCGGAGACGACCAACAAACTATGTCTACCAGTTGAAGGCACTTTCACGTCCTGCTCCGCAATGCTCATCCCGGACGAGTCCAGGAAGAACGGACTGGCCAGCGAGTACCACTTGTCGTAGCGAGTAATGTAGCACTTGAACTGACCGGAGCTGGAGAGGCAGTAGATGACGGAATCCCTTGACGTGCTGCGCGGCCGCGTTCGTTCCGTCTGCAAGGTCGACTGGAGGAGCGGCAAAAGCTGGTAGCGCTTGGCATCTTCGATGTAATCGTAGCAGACGGTGGACTTCTGGATGAGCGCGTCCTTCTGGATGCTGTTCAGGATCAGGTGGGACTCGATCAGTGGGAACCGGACACAGGACATGATCTGATCGAGGTGCTGGTCTCGGGCCTCCGGATCGCGCCGGATCCAAGCCACCGCCGCCTCGAAGAAGACATATTCGTTGGGTTCCAAGATGTAGTCGCTCTGTAGCAGACTCAAAACCTCCTCGAAAGTTGACTCGAGAAATGCGGCGGACCGTGCAACGCTGGCGAACGATGAGGCTATCACACGATCGGCCTCGTGCTGGATGTCGGTGAGCGAGTACAGCTCTGCGCTGCGACGTATTCGAAGCGCCTCTCCGGTTGACCGCTCGGACTTGAGCACCATCAGCATAAACTCCGCACATGCGTACTTCACCTGCAACATTCAAGGACAAACAAAACCTTACGTTTCCATCCTCTGTGCTTGAAATAATCAGAAGCAAAAGCACTGATGAAGTGTTACTTTCTTCACGACACTGACAGCGATGTGCCCAGTCGTCCTTTATCTCTGCAAAACAAGTCAACTATGTATTTCACAATATATATTTATATATAATATATATTTATATATAATATAATATATATATATATATATATATAATTATATATATAGTCCTAAAGGCTTTGGAACAGCTGAGTAAATGACCTGAAGAATGAGGATGCAGTTTATACATGTCCGTCCATACGTATATATATATAGTATATACGGTAGCAAACAGAAAGGAGATTGGAAGCTGCACACCATAAGGCCAAAAAAATAATGTTGTGTTTCCGACCCTCTTTCATTGCCGCGACTCAAATAATTTTGTAAAAAAATTTATTAAAAAAATATTTTATTAAAAAAAATATTTTTTTTCAGAATTTTTATTGACATAAAATGGTGACATTACCTTCCATATAGAGTTGGATCTTAGGCAAAAATAAATTGTGTTTCCGGAAACCCAACCGACTCACTTTTATTGCCGCGACTCGAAAAATGTTGTGTAATTTTTTTTATTTACAGTGACATTGCCTTAGAGTTTCCCGCCTGCCTAACTACTTCCTGGTTGCCAGTCTTGAGAAACCTCTAGCCTTATCATTCTCACTTGAGCCACCTCTAACGGTGACGAGGGAAAATAAATCTAGCAACCTCTAGGTGTAACTAGTCACTGGCTCGGCCAGTCTGGAACGACCCCTAGCAATGATGTTTTGTTCGCACTCATCTTCCCCTTCCCTTCCCACTTTATCTTATCAGAAAAGATGTCAACAAAATGACATTAATAGAATTGTTTTCTAGAGCAATTTTAGGTACAAACAGTCGGGAAATAGGTAGTTTATACTTGCTTAGAACACGTACTTTGTTGCAGCGTGTATCTTTATGCAAAAAGAGTAGTTGGGTATAATTTTTCGGATAGTCATTGTATAAAAATATTTTACCAAAATAAAAATATTTTTCGACCTACCTACCCAATTTTTTAGAGCTCTGTTACCGGAAACACAACATTAATTTTTTGGGCCTAAGTAGAGGAGAGGAATTCTAGATGTATGGAACTACCACAGAGAGAACAAGACAAGAAGATATGGAGAATATAATCAGAACGAGAAGATTGACGTGGATAGGGCTGGAATGGGGAATGGATGAGAAGAATGATGCAAGTGATGTCCTGGAATTCTGGAGGGAGAAGGAAGAGAGGAAAACCGAGGAGAAACTGGCTGGAAACCATCAGCAACAACCTGAGATGTCTGGAAAAGTCGTGAAAGAGGGTGGAGCAGCTAGCATGGGTCAGAGATGAGTGAAGAAGATGCGTTGTCCTATGTGCAGACAGCATGGAAAGGACTAAGCAAGTATGCAATAACATGCATAATTGCATTGCATATTTTATAAGTGTACGTTGCATAATATACAGAAAATTATACAAGGTATATGCATTATGCACTGACACCTATAATTGTATATACTGCATTCTCAGATCATTTACTTCGATGTTCCAGCGCCCAATGATCTTTTATGTATATGTTTAGTACTGGAACAGTTTCTGTGATCAAGTGCCCGTCATTTTGTGACTCATTACCTACCGGTTGAGTGATTTTTAATGTGAAGTCACACTGTGAAGACCTTCAGTAAGTCTCTAAAATACAATTCCTTGAACTGTCATAAACAAACGGTTTTTATTAGGTCACATGCCACACACAAAAACACCGTTCAAGAAATAACCAATGAAGCTAACAGTCCTTTATTACCTCTCACGGCCAACGAACCTGTAACACTTGATAACCTTGCAGTGCTCATTGTATATAACCTAAAAATGGCTTCGTTATGCCTTGAAAGAAACAGCATTTAAACTACACAACTCCAACAGAAGCAATCGCAAAAGAAAGTACAATCAATACTACATAAGATCCTCATTAAAACCGCCATCTGAAAATAAATCAAAAGCAAGCGACCATTTTCAAGTGCTTTCATCCAAATGGTTTTGCACTGTGGACCGAAACTAGGGCGGGTGACAACAATGGGGTCAGATCAGGTGTGATTTCCTAAGCTGCGCACTCGTCTTTCAGTCATGACAAAGCACCATTCAGGCGACTCTTCGGACAGCAATGGGCGTTACTCGTGTATCCAACGTAGACATTTTTATCGCTCGAAACCTTTGCAAAAATCTTTCGCTCTGAACACAGGAAACACAAAATAAGACGCAGAAGTGCAGCTCACAGAGATTAATCTTCTCCAGAGGCTGTTGCACAGTGATCAATAAAAAATGCTAAGTTTCCTTGAAGACAATATGTGTGGCACACATAACACATGCTAAAATTCAATAATTCTTCTCTGGCGTTTCTTTGTTTGCTATGAAATTACTTTTCTCCATTATTGCTCACTTGAAACCTGTCACCAGGTGGCAAGCCTAGAACTGATCTCTTCAGTCCCTATCTCCACTTCCCACAGCCTTCATCCGAGTAGACCAAACATCAGCCAGGCTTAAGTAGCATCAAGCACCAAAATTGTCATTGGAGCCTGCATTACAAAGCCACTCAGCCATAAAATCTCTTATGGCTGTCAATTATATGTAAGCATTTGGCAGTAGGATGAGTGAGAAAAATGGGCGTGCTTGTGACACAATTTTGTCAAATGTTCACCTTAAGTAAGTGAATTTCTTCTAAATGCGGTCCACAAAGTGCTACAGCCATAGGAGAATGGAAATGCACAAGCCATGGCAGGTGTATTATAGACTGGCATGATCGAAACATGTTCTGAGGTTAGAGGACATTTAATTGCTTTCATTGATTTTTCAATGACACATAAACATGACACGAGCATTTACCTACTCCAGAGGGTGTCAGCTGTTCTAAAAGTTCTGCTGAGTAATCCATAGACAATGGTAGCTCATCTTAGTAGTTAGTAGACTAGTAACTCTCTTGACATTGCCCAGCTCTGTTTCATTTTCTAGCATCACATCCACAGCAAGAACCACACATTGGATTTGAATTATAGTACGTATTGTGACAGATTTTCCAAAAATCACCTTCCAAGATCATGTCATAAAGAAGTCACTTTGAAAACTAAACTACATTTTAGTATGGCAAATTTAATTTAATTTTATATGAACCAACCACTTCATGTCAGAATTCGTGATGTAAGAAAAATGTTTCAGAAAAATGTTTAATAAGGAGACTGCAGTGAACCAGACGAACACAATAACCGCAGCATTTTGCTACAACCACCAGAGCTTAAAAGTCCACGCACATATTTTGACATCTGAACATGATCCTACCACTTATGAGGCCAGCGTGCACAGCCTGGAAAGGTAGGGGCGTCCATGTACTTCTTTCTATTCTACACTTTAAGCACTGACTACTATGGCTGCCAATTTTCAGGATCAAATAATCGATTAATCGCTATAGATTTTTTTATTGATTAATTTCGACTTTTCAATCAGTTTTTTTTAACTTAATTCGTGATATTGGTAGAAACAATATAGTGAACAATGATAATGTGAAACATAACATTGGTGTAAAAAATTGGGCAATAATTTTATATTCAAAGCAAATGCTGATGGAAAAGTAAAAGATGGTGACAAAGATTGTGACAAAAACCTTGTTGCAAAAAACAGTTCGCTTCTTCGCTCACTGCGGAATCTGTGAATTACAATAAGTGAATTACAGGTGGAATTCATTTCCTTTGTCCTTTACACTCTGCAGCAATATGCATCCCTTCTTAATGTCTTCATTAAAGCAGGCCATCGTGTAATTTTTGTCAGTCTCTCAGAAATAGGCCGATCGATGTAAGCTTCTCAATAGCTTGGCACAGTTGGTTCTCGCATCTGATTTGCTTTGCCCTAGGTACTAACATCGGCCAATGACCTATAACAACACTAATATTTGTTCGAACAAAATTTAATCTCAATTCCACAGACACAAAAGAAATATTTGAAATCTGCTTTGTGCTATCAATACCATTTTTATGAATTGTCCTTTAAACATCAAATCCCCTTTCCTACCAAAGGGTGAACGTTTCGTAGATTAAGTACGTATATATATAGGCCTAATTTGAAATTTTGACAAAGCAATACCTCTGTCATCAGGAAATGGTCAGCGCCCGAAAGAACGCTGTACATGATATCGGTGTCCAGCCTCAGGATGCCCGTGTATATGGCGTTGAGAATCGAACGCAGGGCTTTTGGGTTGATGGAGTGCAGTTCCACCTCTTTGTCACGGCTCTCGGCAAAATGGTATTCTTCGAACATACTTGAGAAATACTGCGACGCAGCTGCCAAGACGCACCTATGCACTGGAAAGACTTCATTCTCAGCTCTTAAGACGACGTCGCAAAATCGTGTCTCGTTCCTCTGCAGATCGAGGGCCTCTATTATCTTCTCGTTGTTTAGAGCCGCCAGCGTGTACTCTCCCGAAAGGGTCATTTTCCCCGATGACCGAAAAACTGTCGAAACCGTTTAGCGTGTGCGCGTTTCTCTTTGTCTCAGCTGTTCATTTGTTGTTGTTATTGATCGCACGGGCCGCTTACATCATTCACAAAAGTGAACTTATATAGCGCTGTGTTAAGTTCAAGCTAATAATTATGCTTGCTTTAGAGCACGTATATTTAACTCGTTTTATAAGAAATTGCGAAATTATTAACTCTAGGTGAAGCATTCTCTGAAAATGCGATTAAAGGAATCATTCATGTGCATGCTAAGTAAAATCAGCTGTGAAGAATTTGAAGCATAGGCTGTACGGCGTGTACGCTAAGCTAGAAAACGTTTTATCCATTTTGGAGGTTATTCTAGAGTGACTGTTTAATAAAGTACTTCGAAATCGACTAGGCATACTTAGTTTAAAGTAATTGCATCCAACCAAGACTCCCAAGTGGTAAGAATTAAGAAATTGGTCGCCACCTGCGTATAATAATGATATCCATGGGAGTCGGATGGGACATGGTCATTCGTTACATATCTTTCTCTAACATCGCTTTAAATTACTACCTCTACCTCCAAGCACGCCTATCTGCATCCAATTATTTTTTGCTTGGATACATGTTTTTAAGCTTCTGGTGGCAATTAGACCATAATTAATTTCTGCCTCCAGGCACAGGCACACCTTGATTAAACTTATGCCCTCAGCTATATATAGCCTTCAATTTTTGTCACCTGCTGACTTTTTACCTAACCACTTTCCTGTTGGCTCAAAACATGCTTTTCTAACGCCAGCCGTCCTCCATTGTCCAGCAGAGCATATCAACCTCATAGAGAGGACCTTGATATGGCTCCCATAGGGAGATCACACTATATATAGATGTTGAGTGTAGCATGTATTAATTTGCTTCACAAAATTTCAGTAGATTTAATTCATTGCATCTGCTTATGTCCATGAACATTGGCATAATTAATAGCAGCACAACAGGAATCAACATCAGAGCTATGAAATATTTATTTCCATGGTCGCATACAACTGAAAAATGTATTCAAAGTAATGTTCTGATTAAAACAGAAGCACAGCTAGATCGATCCTATTATATGCGACACAATAGTTCCGTTATTCAACAGCACATGTACCCATACACACTAGACACAATTAAAAACAGTATGAAAATGTTACTGACTACATGCTACCTTCTACATATCGGATAATAACAAATCATGCCTGCTTGAAATATGCAAAAATTGAGTAAAAACATTTAGCATAATTTAATTAAATTGTTTCACAATCAAATAAAACATGAAAGTTAGTAATGCAGATAATTTGGCTAGAATGATAGTAATCTTCAGAAACCCTGTCCCACAGAGTCCTATTGTCCTGAAAATTGGAAAATCATACAACGATCTACATCTTTGCACTTAAATCAGATCAAGCAATCAGACAATGAAATGAACAATGCCGACAGTTTATGCACAAGACAATGGACTTAATTATAATTTTCACATCATTGTGTAACCATTATAAGAAAACACCTGTTGCAAGCAGAATGTAGAACACATGATAGCATTCCACAACCATGCTTCATATGCAGTACAGCTCTTAACCCTTACGCAATGAGTGCATACTAATATGTATAATATGGGGCACCAATGCAGCTCTTCATCAAAGCACTGTCAAAGTGATAATTTCAGCTACGAACTTATTTAAAAAAAACTTGTATACACTTCGCAGTGCAACTGTAATCGGTTTAACAATGACTTTTGTTCAACTGAAAGATGGACGACTCTTTGACCTAAGCACAAATACATCTATGACGACAGCAGCACTGACAGGATGCACACAGTTCAGCAGCGATTCCAGAAGCAGCAGCAGTGATCAGCCTCATCAACACTACCCTGGCCATAAGAAACCACAACTTTGTACAACAGAACTTTTACTGTGAATGTCATCTTTACGAGCACTTAACGAGAACCACTTTAAAGCGAAACTAGATGACGTGTGTGTATTGCTGAAGTTAAGTGCCGAGAACTAAATTTGAATGATTTCCCTGACAGCATTTGTTTTATCATGTAAGGTGCGATAATGGATCTACATACACAAACTGGAGACTCCTTGTCTATTATCTATGAATATATAAAATTATGTATAATTAGATATGCAAATTATACATATATATTTATATATACATACATGTATTCATTCATACATAAAAATTGCTCAGATTACGGCTGGACTCTTATTTTAAAACTCTGTTGGCGTGCCTGCGTTTGTGCATTAAATGTGCAATTGTAAGTCTGTGATTGTATTTGCAAGAGCTAGAGTAGAACTGAGAGATTAGCTGACTCATCCATATTTTTATATAAACACTGATACGTGCCAACTGATAGAAAAGGACGAACAACTGTTCAAAACAATTGTTACTATATTCAAAAAGATACACACGGATGACCTGATACGAAGCAAACAAACAAATGCAATAAGTTCTCTTGATATCTTGACCATCTGTATTAATTTATGTAGGGCCACAATTGCCAGAAGGTAAAAAGTACAATGACACGATGAAAGGCTACTGAGCAAAATATGCAGAAGTAAAATAATGCAAGTATAATTAAATTCGTGAACAGTTCTTATCGTTGCCTCATTGTTATTCACTCTTCAGCATAACTCCCCATTACAGACAAGTTGATGCTGATTTCTTTATATACAATTTCCATTATTATTTAAAGAAAACGGTTTCAAATACAGCAGTTTCAAATGAATTTAAAAATCAGTTTCGATTATACAAGAAACAAATACAAGTAACTAATCATCAATGTTAATTGTAGAATTATTCTGAGTAAGTAACCTGCCTTGATATGGTACGGATAAACAATTTCACTAGTAGTTAACTCCACTGCAAGATCAAACTAAATTAACAAAATAAATTAACTTAATTCAAGTACTTACACAAAGGAAAACAAATTGACACAAAAGAAAACAAACTTACAACAAACAAAACTCAATAATACCACGATTTCACTTGTCCATTTTTCATTCAATCTACGCATATATAATTATATGCATATTATCATCACCTGGTGCCGTCAGCTCTTGGAGCTCTGGCGATATTCTTGATGTATCCTATTATCATATTATACATAATATTATACTGGGATTCATCCATCATCATCTCAAGACCAAAGAGCTGGAATGAGCACCTCCTCACTTCCACTCAGGGATAAGGAAGTTTTACTTTACCGATGGGATAGCTCTGAATTTTCATTTCAGTGATCAAACAGATAACCAAAATATTTTTTACTCCAGCTATCGTCGCATTTCCCTTACTTAACAGTATGAACTAAAGGGAATGGATAAAAATTCCCATTGTGCCATCAGAGTGTGTGAGTTCAAGTCTGTGCACCCGAATATTGGTAAATAAATAAACCAAATGAACTGGAAATCTGCAGTAAAAACAATTTCTTCGATCATTAAATATCTAACTGCTGCTGGTAACTCGGCAAAATTTAAAGAAAACATTGATTACAGCTGCCACGTACAGGAATATGCAATATTATAAGTAAACTACTTCATAATTCTGATTTTCCATTAAAAGCAGACAAAAGACAAATAAATGTCTGCTCAGATTTCTTCCCAAAAAGGATTTCAAAGCTACATAATAATGAACGAGAATAAAAAAGCATGAAATAAGAAAATTCTACAAGCCAGAAGAAAATGTTTAGCTACAGACAGGAAAACAGGCAACACAGAAGAAAACAGGCAGGACTTCCATGTGAAAGAACCAACGGCTGGAACTTCCGCACCAGGAATTCAGATTACCCGGTAAACCTTTCAAGTCAATAGAAAAATCAGTTAAAATAAAAACTCACGATAAACACAGACAATGAGTACGTACAGACAAAAGGACATAAATGACGGCTACAGATTCTCTCGACTTCTCCCTCTCTCTCATATACGAACAAAGAAAACTGCATAAAAGATGGCTGACCACAATGCGGAGGAACGAAACTCGAGCCGACGAAGCGTAACAGTTAAAGTGACTAATCAATTATCTAGACAATGACTGAGGTCACAGATGTCACAGATGACTGAATTGCTGCTAATCCTGGGTAACGAAGCGGCATCCTCATTAACCCTCTACCGGCCGAGGGTATTGGATTCCCATACCATTTACTACACTATGGTCGGTAAAGGGTTAAGCATCAGCCATTGACGTTGGTGAGGATGCCTTTGACGTGGCACAGCTGTTGCCTCCTCCTCCTACTCCTCCTTTCTCCTCCAGAGCTTTCTTTATGTAGACGTTCAGAAGTTTCACCTATTTTTAAAAAGCAGAAATTTAAAGTAATACAATACAAAACGAATGAGCTTTCTTTATGTAGACGTTCAGAAGCTTCACCTATTTTTTAAAAAGCAGAAATTTAAAGTAATACAGTACAAAAACGAATGAAAAGACATTCTGATTTGTTAAACTAATTATGAATTATGATTATGATTTGATCTGATTACAGTAGTCATTAGATTAGATTAGCTCCTGGTCTCAGTAGCACACCAGTACATTACAGGTATTCAGAGTGAGAATTGCCAGAGGGTTGAGGGGTTCAAGCCCCTAGTATTTCTTAGGATCTCATAGAAAAGTCTGTAACGCACATGTTCATTGCCTTGCAGCTAAAGACATAGTGTAGTAGGGCAAAAGCAGAATCCACCTCAAGTCGCCGTGTAGGGACCTTGGGCAAGTCCTTCATTCGCAATTGCTCAGCGCTTCGGCGTGAAACTCCGATGCAGTGTCTACTCTGTAGTCGGGAGCGCCTCTGAGTAGAGAGCTTGAAGGGGCGCTATAACAAGTGCACGTATACAAATTCAAACTCCACAAAAATTAACATATCTGACCCCTCAGTTATATTCCAATAATTCTCATGCATTGCAATGCATCTGACATCCATCTTGCATCATTTTCTTGAAGGTCCTTGACACAAGCACAATGATCAAGCGGCCTTTTCCAATGCAAATTTGTCTACCTCCCTCAGGCAAAACAGTATGGCAATGCTACTCAGTAGTCAGTGCTGATTCGATTTGACGAGAGAGAGAGAGAGATCTAACCTTGCTTCCATGGAGATCCTGTAGAAACGGTCGCAGTGACTCACCAACGCACAGATAGATGGCCACAAGGCAGACAACACTTGCCTTTCGAACGCTGCTCTGTGAATTCTCATAACCCTTTATTAAAGAAATTCATTACTGTGTCAGATTGTTACGAATGCATTGGATATTTTGAAACATATCTATGTATATTTTATATAGAGCCTCTTCAAGCGCACTACTCGAATCTAGCATCGTAAAAAAAGCACAGTTTTAAGTCGAACAAAATAAAGTTTCGGAAAGAGTCCCACGAAGCAGACGTAGCTCCTCGAAGAACCCATTTGAGACTACTGGGCCCAGTGGTGTGGCCAAGGGGGGAGGTTTCAGGGGTTAAATCCCTCCCCCAATTGGCTTAGGGAAAAAGTTTTTTTAAAGGTTATTTGTCCACTCAACTAAAAAAAAAAATTGCTTGTAGTAACAATTGTTTTTCACACTTTATTCCCTTTGTTACTTTATTACCTTTTTATTTACTGTAATACTGTTGGGTTGGTGTCAGGAAGGGCATCCGGCCAGGCCATAAAAAAACCCAAATTCCCCCATCATAAATTCCTGGCTACACCAATGACTGGGCCCACAACAGAAAAGGCTCGATTTTGAATTCTATATGCATGTAGATATGTATCAATACGTATCAGTATATAATCCATGCACATATGAACACAAGTATGTATGATTAAAAAATTCAGAGTCAGCATGGTCGAGTTCAGTAGGTTAATCCATGCAACCATGTGGACAGCCTAAGAGCAAATTCAGAGGAAGACACAATGACCTGCAAGAGATGACAACGTCTCAGTATAATGATCAATGAAAAGATGTTTACTTTGAGTAGACCTGGAACCATGTCGGGAAGGAGAGCGATGACGTCATCCTTCTGATGTTCTTCGATGACCTGCGTGAACATTTTGATGGCAGCCAAATTGACCGGAAAGTCCTCACACTCGATCAACGGCTTGAGAAAGACGTGGCAACGGGATGGTGGGACGATTCGTGCCATCAGCGTGATGCATTCCTCGGCCGCTCTTGTCACCTGTATGCAGTTAAATTCAAGCACTTACAATCAACAGGAGCAACTTAAGAACAATTATCACAATCATTATTACAATTATTATTACTGCTTGCTCGTTCAAACTTCCCATAAGCAGATGACTTTTCATGGACCTTGAGCATATCCTTCACACAACTCAGTACTGTCAATTGCTGCAGTCATAATGCACCTGGTGATTCTTCATCAATGCACTTATAATAGCAATCATCATTTGCTCCAACCTTAAGTATCTTAAAAATGGAAGAAACAGCAAAGGAACTTTAAGTTTTATAAATCATAACCCAGTGTAATCCTTGAAACCACACTATAATGAGCCTCACAAATGAAAAAACGACACATGCATAACAATGGATAGGTATCCTTCTACTTGAATCTGAATTGCTTCACAGCAACAGATAATCGTTGCCTATGATGAATGATACAACATAGAGTCAAAGAAAGGAACAAAGGATGCTGTAGGTAGAGACAATCTACTGCGTTTCCACTAGGTTTCATCTGTCAGCCTTGACCTGAACTCGATGACCCTTGACCTGACCTCTTTTATGGGATCTTTGTGTGCATCCAGTGTTCTCATGGTCGTCAGTTCCACATAATCTTGAAATCGATCCGGCATACAACGCAGAAACTCTGCAAGGACTCGCAATGCCATAGCACGGATGTGACCCTATGACAAACAAATTAATGCACAGTGAAATTTATAAATTCAAAACAATACAAAGTCACATGCAAACACTGCAACACAGCAAGCAAAAGAAAAAAGTCACACCCCATATTTATTTATTTATTTATTTCTAATTGTGTTGGATGATTTCCTACCATAGAAAAATTCCTGCAACGGACATGTGTTAAATGTTCATCTAGATACAATTCTAGGATCCAATTTTTTCCATCTAACAACAGTGCTTATAATGTTAACCCTTTAACAATGAACTGCAGTGGTTTCACAATAACTTTTAGCACAAGCTCGTTCTTAAAGCGCTAGAGTCCGCTACACAGCTGGTACCAAATTAAACTTAAACTTAACTTCAAGCACTTAAATACAATTACTCATTGACGATTTTACATAAAGTACAAGAAATTAATTGTCTGAATACTGAGCACTACTAACTCTAAAATAAACCAGTATCGGGTCTCTCGTTAATCTCACATCTATTAGCTGTCTTTGCCAGCGCTGCATCCACAGTACAACTGCCGCTTATTAATATGAAAAACTGACTACAAGGAAACTTTACCTCTAATTCTGCAAATGCTAAATAACCACACAGTTGCAAACTGAAAAGAATCATCCTTGAGATCTGAAACTTGATACCTGACTTCTAACCCCCACCCTAAGAAATCCACAACAG
The DNA here is from genome assembly GCA_949752735.1 of Lumbricus terrestris. Classification (NCBI taxonomy): domain Eukaryota; kingdom Metazoa; phylum Annelida; class Clitellata; order Crassiclitellata; family Lumbricidae; genus Lumbricus; species Lumbricus terrestris. The sequence continues at coordinate 16,917,082 of OX457042.1, forward strand.
AATGAAAACATACATCATTATCTCCCAGTGTTTCAAGCAGCATCAGCAGCACGGCATTGAAATATTCGTCCCAGACACTGCTCTCCTCCTCTCGAGCCTTCTTCATCAGCACCAGCAGAGCACTCTTTCTCTCCTCCTCCCTAACAATTCCAACAGACACAACAGTTCCAAGTATTGACTTAAAAGACAAAGATGCAACACAGCACATGTTGCTGCTGCTGCTGATGATGATAGTGATGCATAAGATGAAGAAAATAACGATGAATTGTAAAGTCCACAATGTCTGCAGTGAGGACGCACAGTGAAATATAATGCATTTGGAAATTTTCAGACAACTTTCAGCTATTCAGCAGACAGTGTTTACAGTACCCTGCATGAAAGTTTCTAACTTGACCTTAAATATAAAATTTTATTTAATAATAATAATTATAATAAGCTGTACCTTTCGTTGTGATTGGACAACTCGACCAATATATCTTGTATCATGTCTCCCTGCTCTGACTTTATTTCTAGAAACAAGAAAAGAAAGTAAGATGCCCTTGTATTGACCAGTATACATCAGTCTCTTTTGTAGCTATTAAAGACATCATCATAAAATAAGTGCAAGATAAGTGCAGTCCATTACCACATCACATTTCAAAACTGAAACCTTGTAGCCTTTCAGCCACTTCCATGACTATAAATAACTAATGTTAATATAAGTTATATAATGAATTAAAAATTACAATCAAAAGAACAATAATAGAGTAAACATTCCCAATTTCAAACTGTACAGACATCCTCTCATACATCACAACAAAAACAAATCTCTGGGAGGTTGTCAAAAGGAGCTACCTAAAGACAAATATATACATGGACAGTTGGACACATACACAAAAGCATTCAAAACAGCATTTAAACACACATACAGGTATATTGTGTTCGTTACAAACCACAATTCCTTAAGGAACTCAAAACCGTCCTATTTACCCGTGGTTGAGCGCTTCTAAGTAGCCTACTTTGAAGAGGTGCAATTTAGCATATCCTATATAATAATAATAATGATAATAATAATTACAGTAATAATAAAAATAATAATACATTCATGCACAAGACCAATAGGTTAATACCAGCTGCATGAATTATAGGCTAAGCCATGACCATCCAAGAAAACTCACTACACGCATTCACGTAAGCTGAATCAGAAGTGGTCTCTTTTCACAATTTTTCAAATAGTTCAATCTTACCGACCTTCACTAAAGAAGCTTTCATCTGATCCCAAATGATTCTCCATCTTCAGGGGAAAATGCTCCTAGAACACAGAACAAACACCACAGCAGTGTAGAGCACACAGAATCAGAATATGCAAATGATCCCTCAAAAAAATCAAAATGCAAAATGATCCCTCAAAAAAATCAAAATGCAAAATGATCCCTCAAAAAATCAAAATGCAAAATGATCCCTCAAAAACTCAAAATGCAAATGATCCCTCAACAAAATATCCAGACAAGAACATGCAAGTGCCCTTGTACAAATGCACAGACGTAATAAAACCTAACAGTTAAAGAATTTACAAGGGAGGACTAAAGTCTTGTTAACAGCAACACAAGTGAGAAAAGCCATTTAATAGACATTCCAACCTAACTAATAGAGTTGCCCACTTAACACCTTCACTCATTCATGCAAGCATGACAATAATTAATTGGTGCTTTTCATTTGCTGTCTTTTGTGCGCATTTTGTATTAAATTGACGTTAGTCATAATAGTATTAGCTATTTTATAACCACATACACAAGTTGGCTCTATACCTGAGCTTACAAATCTCTCTAATATAATCTGTTACATACATACTTAATTTCACATATGGTCATATATATATATATATGCATATATAACTGATAAGTTTCTTAATACCTGGAAAAGCATATGTGCATTATTATATCTAGATATTTGTGTGTTTATAAATTCGTGGGACATGGTGGTGTAGCGGCAAGTTCGGTGCCCTGTGACAGAAGGGTCGCAGGTTTGAATCTATCTCAATTTGTCTTTGAGGAAGGCAATGGGAAACCATCTCACTCATCTCATCCAGTCAGCTCATCCCCAAGGGCATAAAGCCAATGAACCTGCCTTCCAGGGAAGAACACTCAACATCATCATCGTCCTCGTCGTCTTTGTCGTCGTCGTGGTCATCATCATCATCATCATCATATTCGTTTAATAATGCTGAATGACAAACCGCATCAGTAAAAATATTTGTAGAGTGACCTTCAGTAATCTCTCACAGAGACCTGTGCCCAATTAGCCTTCAAATTTACCATGCATCACTTGCTGTTGTAGGCCAATTTATGTCAAACATGTGTACATATTTTCATAATTAAGTCAATGTATGCACACAAACACACAAACACACACATGCTGTGAGGTTAAGACTTTTATAGTTGTATTCATGCTTCAGTCAAACTGATCCTTGAACCTTAGGTCAACTCTTCTGACAAATTAGGAAGTGACCCTCATGATTTTCTACTGAACATTTTTCAAACACCTCCAGAGTTTTTTATGAGTATTTTTCAAGCTATGACTAAGAGACTGCTGACAGTCAGTGAAAATCTAGGGGTGCCATTTTCACCAAAAATTGCGTTTTAACAGCTTTATGTTTTTCATTTGTTAACCATTTTCTTTACGATAGTGCAACTACAACCAAGAAACTTGTTTAATTATCCAATAGCAATATAATCCTGATAAACTCACAAAAACATATGTAACGCTGAATTGATGAAACAGAGATCACTCAATAATTAACAGAATGTTGTTATATATACATGTATAACATCAGCAGAATGCAGAGTGGGGCGCGGTGGTGTAGTGGTGGCGTCATTGCCTTGAAGCCGGAAGGTTCGAGGTTCGAATCCACCTCGCCGCGTAAGGACCTTGGGCAAGTTCTTCACTCACAATTGCTCAGCGCTTCGGCGTGAAACTCCGATGCAGTGTCCGCTCTGCATTCGGGAGCGCCTCTGAGTAGAGAGAGCTTGAAGGGGCGCTATAACAAGTGCACATACAAACAAACAAACAAACAATGCAATTATATGCTAACAAGAAGATACCTGTTCAATGTAATTATGCCAACACGATACCTGTTCAATGCAATTATGCCAAGAAGATACCTGTTCAATGTAATTATGCCAACAAGATACCTGTTCAATGTAATTATGCCAACACGATACCTGTTCAATGCAATTATGCCAAGAAGATACCTGTTCAATGTAATTATGCCAACAAGATACCTGTTCAATGTAATTATGCCAACAATAAGATACCTGTTCAATGCAATTATGCCAACAATAAGATACCTGTTCAATGTAATTATGCCAACAAGATACCTGTTCAATGTAATTATATGCCAACAAGATACCTGTTCAATGCAATTATATGCCAACAAGATACCTGTTCAATGTAATTATATGCCAACAAGATACCTGTTCAATGCAATTATATGCCAACAAGATACCTGTTCAATGTAGGAGCATGGACTAAAAAATCGATGATCATCAATGCTGTTCATCTCCTCTTTAACCCTTGGCTTTCCGGTTGAGTTGTGGAGGAACGTAGGAATGCGGCTCTCTGAGGAAAGTGGACTGGTTAAGGAACTGGATGGGAAGACGGAGGAAGAAGCGGTAGGTGGAGGAGGATGGGGAAGAGCGGGATGAGTGCGATCTCTCGTTTCCCCATGCGCCGTGTCATCCTTGATGAGTCTGTGAATGTCGTTTGTAGTCTGGCGAATCGAGTCGTAGATGTCTACGGTGTTTAGTGCGCCACCCTCAATGCCATCTCTCGTCAACCTACAACATCATCACCAACTACTGAACCACTGAAAGCAATGCAATCAGTCGTCATAGTCGCCTTCATCATCGCCTTCGTCATCGTCGTCATCATCACCATCATCATCATCATCATCAGTCGTCGTCATCATCATCATCTCGTCCATCATCATCTCGTCCATCGTCGTCATCATCATCATCATTATTGTCATCATCATCGTCCATTGTCGTCATCATTGTCATTATCATCATCATCATCAAAAAAATTAGAATGCGTGCAAAGTCAAACAGAAATGCGAATAAGAGGTTTGAGCAAGGTTTGGTTAGCGTTGCCACAGATGGTTCATCTTTATCTACCACAAATGATCCATATAAGTAAGTTGCTGTAAACATGGTGAGTAAGTTCCAGGTCGACTGAGAAGGCACAGCTCGGCATAGTGGAAGTATGATTAAGGTCAGTGAATGGCTTTAAGGCACAGAATTTCTTGGAATAACTCTAATAGTGGTCAGTACCTTCCAGCGGCTGACATCTTATATCGAAACGATGCTGATGACGATGGTGCGATTGAACTGGGGACCACTCCTCGCTGAGGCGTCACATCTCCCCCATCTTGCCCCCCAGAGCCTCTGAGTCGATTCTGGAGTATACGATTTGCACCCTCCTGTACAGAACAGCGAAACCGATAGAAACAAGTGGAACAGTCTTCAGAGCACAGGCGCACCATGTTTACAGCAGCACATGTTCAAACTAAATTAGGTAGAAATTGTTACTTAGTTTAAACATCGAATGTTCTCAGAAGATTACATGATGTCATAGTAATCGATGATAACAGGAATCAAAATTAACTGTATGGCAGGCTGCAAGGCACCCAGTTGCTCTATTGATCATTGTACGGTTACCCCTTAGGGAGTTTAAGGCTGAACCAATGTCATGGGACTAGCTGGTATCGAATCTACATCCATAGATCTGTTCAATATGCTAGCTTGTTACCATTCAACCATATCCCCACCCCATTTACACTTCCTGTGCAGAAGAGCTTAAACCATGGCATAGTGAGTAGATAAACAAAATAGAAATTATATGGACTCTCAGAAACGTAGATAAACAGTTCTAAGTATATAGGTCTACGGATATTCAGGATGGTCTGTCATGACATTGAAAGCCCCTGAAAGTAAACTACATCCCAGACTTATTTACAATGGACATTGGACACCTCTCAAATTCAACATAATGCCAAAGTCTTCAAATTAAACAACGGTTAAGCACAAAGTTCTAAGCAATAAACTGTCACAAAATAATTACCTGTAAAACATAGATTGAAACTGCAATGAACTATTTTAGAGCCAAAGTTAATAAACGTTTTGAATGAATGAATGAATGGTGGAACAAAGGAATAAAAGAAATTGCTTCCAGCTTACTTGGAAGGTTTTAGGGAGGACTGAAAGCATGACGGAGAACTCTGGAGTGTTGAGGTTGTACAAGGCAATGAGTACAGCCTGAGCTGCCTAAAAGAGGACACAAAAACACACCCAAAAGCCATGACAAAGAAAATGAATGCTATTTCCCATACCCATCATCATTCTTGGTTACACTACCTTTACATGACGCAAACCAAAAAACACATTTTAATATATAATGCACTCTTTACATATCAATATTAAAAGCAATTTGCTTATAAAAATAGTATCAGACCGGCAATTTGACGAGCTGCCTTGTTTTCCCAGTCACCTTTAGTACACACTTGTCCTTAAAGTGATTTTAGGAATGAGAAGCACTGAAACTACAAAGTATCATTGTCTCGTTCAGCTGTGTCTTGCAACACAATGTGAAAAGTTTGGCAACGAATCCATAGTTATCATAGAGGTTCAATAGAAGGTCTTCTTAGGATATAAATATCCACCAGAATCATAGCCACTGAGAGAGTTTGTTAATTAAGCAAGTTGACATCTTTTAATTTCCTTATGTAGGAACACTGCCTTATGTATGAACACTTTTGTTTAGAATATTGTTACATGACGAGCAAGACGTAACGGATGAACAATGCTCACGGACTGCTATCTGACAGCGTCGTTCATTCTCTGTTGCAGGTCCTACAGCTTGGAATGGTCTCCCTGTTACACAGCGCTTAATTCCCAGGGGTCACTCTGCTCTGAGTAGTTTCTTGAAGGGGCGCTATATAAATTCTAATAATGAATGAATGAATGAATGTTAAGAACCTAAAAACTGTTTTATTTAGCCGTGGTTGGGCCGGGAGCACTTCTGAGTAACCTACCTTGAAGAGGTGCTGTATAAATTTCTGAAATAAATAAATAAAATAAATAAATGCAGAACTCCAAAATTTACTTTGCGGACTTCAACGCTTTTCGGTTCCGTTGTCCAGGTGATGATGCGAGAAACGGCCAAACGGATGTCGCTGGTGTTGGAAAAGTCCGATGGATTCATGAGCTGAATGAGACCGTGCAGATACATCAACATCGATACCTTCACCTATCATGACCACACAATCAGACACTTTATTATTATCGCTCCAGCGCAGAAAGTGCGAGGAAACCAGACATTGATGTTACAACAGATCTCATCAGCAGAATCAACCAACTTAGACAGCAACTCCTCTGACTTAATTCAATGTAGAATTTGTTGTAGATTAAGTTAAAAAATTAATGTTCATTTGCTGCTCATACAACTCCACTGTGTATCATCCATAAGACATTTATATACAGCAACTTTACAACCATCGCATGACAACAATGTAACTGATACTATTCCGCTTTCTCATTATTGCTAGGAACATAACACAACAAAATCAGATGCTTCATTTCAAGCAAGCCTGTCAAACAGCAATTTTGATGCAAAGTACCTACCACTACCACTACAATTTTGATGCAAAGTACCTACCACTATTGCATACAATTTTAACAGTGACTAGGACACCGATTGATGGAAATAGGAACTCATCCTGGATGGCTTCACATCCAGGAAGACACACTTATATGTGGGGCATGGTGGTGTAGTGGGATGGTCGTCACCTTGCAGCCGAAGGGTTGCAGGTTCGAATCCACCTGAAGTCGCCGAGTAGGAACCTTGGGCAAGTCCATCACTCACAATTGCTCAGTGTTTCGGCGTGAAACTTCGATGCAGTGTCCGCTCTGTAGTCGGGAGCGCCTCTGAGTAGAGAGCTTGAAGGGGGGCGCTATAATAAGTGCACATACAAACAAACAAACTTAAATAGAAATGTCAATGAATAACTAATTCCGAACAAGAATGGGTATGCAGCAGCAAAAATGAATAATTAGTAACAGAATAATGAACTTAAAACATGTCTACTTCCAGTAGACACAGTTCATTCAGCGCAATTGTTTCAGTCTTGTCATTGAATGACAGCCCATAACGTGTAATGATTCAGCAACATTTCTAATGTCATAATGTCTTCAGATCATACAAATGCAAACAACATTTAAGAAGCATGCAACAAAATGACTAAATGAAGAAGATACATACTATTATAAATGAAGCATCTTATAATGCAATTTAATCACTTAAAATTAACAATTAGTGTAATAATCTACCGGCAACTACAAACAACAGATATAGGTCACTGAAAACAGCTATAAACCACAAGAAACACAAAACAATGGCAGAACAGAGGTTGGAAATGAAGCCCGTACAAAATTCAGTCAACAATACCTTCATCTGCGACCACAGAACAAAAGAACAGAAGGTCTTGCCATCAATTCAGAAGGCAGCAGTGACAGCAAAGGTAGACAAGGTCAATGTAATTCAAACATGATAGATCTTTATCCATCACAACTGTTGTCATTATCAAGCAGTGATGGGTAATTAAGATTTAATTACTTAGACTCAAAATTAGTTCAAATTTCATAACTTGAGTTAGAATCAGTACTTTTAGGAGAACTAATTAATTAGAATTCAACTAATTAGTTAGAGTTAGTTGATGAAACTCAAATTTAAATGGTTTTCATCAAAGCTTTGTTGTGGAAAATGCTTTAATTTATAAGAGATCGAAGTGGTTGCTCTAAGTTGTCAATTCTGTACTGATTTGTATCAAATCTTGCAACACCAAATGCTTGTGCACTCCATTAACGCTGAAGTTGAGGGAACAATATGATATTTCAGAAATAGGTAAAAAGATTATGGGAATCTCATATTATTTTCTTACCAGAAGTTAAGAAAGATATTGTCTAAAATAGACATATACTTCCATTAATTCGATTTTAGTTATTAGTTACCCATCACTGTTATCAAGTGTGCTAACACATTAATGCCTCCGAGTAGTCCCCTTTAAGAGGCACCATACAAAAGCATTTAATAAATTTAATTAATTAATTATTATCAACATATGCCTTATTATTATTCACTCTTCAAATTTTATTCGTAAATCTGCTAGCTATTGATTCAAAAAGGACAAACTGCTCATTCGCATTTTCAATCTATAAAGCATCATAAATCTCATGATTGCCATAGTTATTCAGAATGTGTAAGCATTAGCAGTTGCCATTTATTTAGCACCAAGATTTAAAACTGAATAATATTGCACAGAAATGTAAATTTGGATGAACTCACTTTTAAATTTGGAGACTGAGTCTGGTCAATTAAGAACTTTGAAAGCAACACAAACTGGTTACTGCTAGGAAATGTACTTCTGAAAGCAAAAAAAACCAGACCAGGTACAGATGACATTAATGAAATGCAGCGTAAGGTTCAAAACATCCTTAGGTAGACTAAATTAACATGTAGAAAGTCGTACATAATGCAATGTTCATCTAAAATCAACAGCAGTAAAAATTAGATTGCCACAAGAAAGACAAATGCTAACATAATCCAGAGTATAACTGCAACAGCAGGCAAGTTTCGAAAACGAACATCCTAAAACTATCAGGATTCTAGTGCTAGAGGCAGAAAGTGCCTTCAAAGTTGAACATGGACTGTTGATACCCTGATTGAAAAGCATGACATTTAAAAAATTCACAGAATATAAGTACCAAAAATCATCTACAGACGTTGGTTTTGAACAAGCAAAATAAACAATTCCCTTGAGTAACCAGATGACTATACAACGGCCTTTTACTGAACCAGTGCTCCTATTGTTTACTGAACCAGTGCGCCTATTGTTGGTGTAAGCACAACTTGCTTGGAACAGCAACAAGGCTAATATTTTCCCACCAACCACTGTATGATCGCACTAGTCTGAAAAAGAATGATTTTACTTCAATGTCTGCACAACTTTACTATTTAGACTAACTTAGTGAACATAATCACAAATACCTGAAATAGTGAATAAATACAGTTAAATGTTCTCACCTTACAACCTCCAGGGCTTTCTGAACTTTTGCCTGAACAGAAGCCAAGAGATCTGCTCCGGTTTTGCTAAGCAACCTCGTCAGCAAAATGTACAACCAGTCGACGAGGTCGTCATGGTGAATAGCGACCAAATCGACCAGCGTCTCCATGAAAACACCGAACACTTTGCCGTGAGGATCGTGGAACATGCGCGAGAAAATGTCCGTCACTTTCTTCAGCTCAGAACGTCTAGAAAAAAGAGAAAACATAAAATAACAAATTGACCGGCAAATATTTTCCAACCATCCAGATCATCCTTCAAATAACACTGAATTGAAAAGTCTAACTGAGCTGTTCATCAGAATGGCTCAAAACAAAATACAACTGCCTATGATAATAACTTGAGAAATAACCCGAGACTTCTGATCAGAGTTTCTGCATAAAGCACCAATGGCTGGCCACTGATAACGACATCATAACTATAAAAAAATTAATAAAGTAAACCTAAAATCAAGACCACACAACTCTGACAGCACCAGACCCAAACCTAGATGAAGGAATATGGTGACGCTAATTGTCTTTGTCATCAACTAAATTCCCACATTGTCTTCAAACAGAAACCGTAACAACAAGAACCTGAAACAACCAACTCAACTAGCAGCACAATCTTGACATTAGAATCAGAATGTGAGGGAAGACGTACGTTAGCGTTCGATTGTTATTGAGGAGATTCTGAAGAGCCATCAATCCATCGCGACGATCGCCCCACGCACCACTCGATAGGCAACTAATGATTTCCGACATATCCTGTTAAGAAAATCGAGTATTATATCAAAACTATTATTGTTGCATAAAACTCTAATGACAAACTGCATGGGTTTTCCCCATCACTTTTAGTACATGATCAATGATTGCTCATCAATAAAATCATTAGAGCATCATTAAGCACCATCATCACCATTCAGGTCACAAACATTCTCTTCATTGAGATTATGCCATTTAAAATAACACAATTTAAAACAATAACTGTAACTCTGTAAATCTCCACAGTGCGTCTTCCATAGAAATCACTCATAGACACACCCAACCTCAAATAGCACATATGCAATTGTGCACCGCACAACTCTATCATGCATCAGTGTATCCAAGATGACTGAGCAGTAACACAATGAATAACAAGACAACTCTTCAGAGCCAAACACAAGTGAATCGTTGCCAATTCAGAACTATATATACTACCATTTCATTGCAAACCACACACTGTCTGGTTGTCTCAGCGAATTGCTGCTTATCTCGTTAGATTTCTGCTGACATATTTATAAATCAGCTGAACAAGCTTAGCGCTATAACGGCTGCATTTGCATCCAGGTTGCTTTAGTAAATCTTAAGGGACTGCTCTGGTTCTTTATGCTTTGTGGTTCAGCTGAACCTCATCGACTTGAAGACCATAAAGACCATTAATTCACCAGTGTTGCTCTTAACATAGTGAGATTCAATAATGAACTGACCTCTGTCAGTTGGCGTCCACATGCCCAGTAGCTGCTGTCAGAACATGTACTGGAAGTTTCACTGGCTGCGTCGTCGCTGTCGTACGTATCACTCGAACCTTTGCCCTTCGGCCGATGCTAAACAGACCAATCAAATGACGATCAATGGCAAAGGAATACAAAAGAATTCTCCAACAACCATAACAATCATCAAGCAAAACAGACAGCGTTGGATTGAATAGTCAGGGCGATTATTTAAATAGTGCTCAGTAATATAATAAACAAGAAAAATGGACCAGAAACAAATTTAGAGTTCACTTACCAGTTTGTCAACTTCAATCAAATGAACGATGGAAATGATCCGGAAATAACTGGAAAGAATTAACTAGAAAGACTTTGAAATTGCTGGGGCTTCAAATACTGGAAACTGTTGCTTCCAAAGCATAAATTAATAATACAGACTCAACAACGTACAAGTGCATCAGCAACAGCAGCTTCACCATCTTCTCCTGGAAGCAAGACTCGTTGTGGCGCTGTAGCGCGACTTCTAGGCTTTGGGGTCACACCTGAATGTCCACTGAACCGTCTCTCACGACCTAAGCAATCCAAAAGACAATAATTCATTGCTTAGAGACTATCGATAACTAAGCAGAAGAAGTAGACAACTGTCTTCATTTCCACTCTGCAGTGGGTAGCTTGGTGAAGGGCACAATAAACAGGCTCTGATCAAATGAATGGATGAATGAAGTGTAAGTCACAACTGCTTTGATCCACAAGACTTCAATGCTTAGACTGCAACTCTAGAAAGGACCACAAAATTCTCAGTACTTACATGCAAATGCATATAATGTATACTGTATACAGACTGAGCCATATTCAATATTCCAAGTGATTGAAAATGGTGACAAAAAACCCAATTACATATTCATATATCTCCTCTTCAACACAGAAACTTAACATAATCATTTTTTAATCAAACAACACCAGACCAGACACACCAAATGGACTCTAAATGCCAACAGACAAGACGCAAAGAGAGATTGCGACCTTCAAAGCTCAGGCCATGGGACACCATGCGAGCCACTTCAAATACATGGACTTATCATGTGCAGAAAAGAGTCCATGCTGTGATGTGGAAGCAAAGCCTACAAGACAGTCACAGAAGCTGCGACCAGTGATGGATTAGAGTTGGATGCATAACTCTCCAAGATAATATGGAACACATACTTATAACATAGTTGCTTTTCATAGACCATCGCAAGATGATTCCCATTCTGCTTAGATTAATGCATTCCAATTTTACTCTTTCATTTGTTCATTCTAGGGATTCATCTAGCACCACTTCAAGAACCCACTCAGGAGCGCTCCCAGCGCAGCCACTGTTCTATAATAACTACAAGACACTCCTCAAATGGCCCCTAAGTAGTCTATCATTGGCATTTACTGGGTAATCAACTGAAACCTCTTCTCAAGGGCTGGTCCATCCACCTAGAAACGCCTCCATTAGAATCTGCATCTTTTCTTAGGCAGAGGTCCTGTCTATCAACACTTTAAAACCTTTTTTTCCCACCAATAATGGACTAGGAGCAAGTCTGAGTAATTACCTTGGAGAGCCGCTACACAAATGCTCTCAATGAAGAAACGAAATCATACAGACACTGTAGATAGTCGTGTTTTCCATACCATAGACTCGGGTTGGACTTCCTTCGCGGCTGCTTCCTTGACTCTTGGCAATTCCAGCTTTGGGTTTCCCACGACCGGTGGCACCACCATGACTCGATGGAACAACATCCGGCTGGATGTGGGTTATGTAACTAAGTCGAGCAGCAGGAGAATTGGATCGACTGCCGGCTGAATCAAATAAAAAAATACTGTTTTTCATCAGTAATTAAATAAGTTTATACTATTTATTTATAGAGTGAATAGCAGCAATTCTAGGAAAACCTCGGTAATGCATTTATAAGAATTATTTTAAAGAAATATCTAGCAGCAACTTTTCAAGGGAAGCTGTTTATATATTTGCATTATATGAGAGAGAAAAAAAGATCAACAGCATTTATACAAAGTTTTCTTCTCTCTGTTCAACAGATCATTCAGATACCATAACAACCGTAGCCAAGCAAGTATTTTTAAGCAACATATTAATTGTCTTTTGAATTAAACTTCCAATTGTCACCTTTGAATCTATTTCAGAATTTTGATTTCTATTTACATCAAACGAGGAGGATACAGCCAAACATCAATCAATCAATAACCAATAAATCAATAATCAATTAATCAATCAATCATCAATCAATCATCAATCATCAATCAATCAATAATCATCAATAAATCAATCATCAATCAATCAATCAATCAATCAACCAACCAACCAACCAATCAATCAATCAATCAATCATCCTGGGGAGCTACTAAAAATTCATCGTCATCTGAGAGTGTGCACTTCGTTTATATTACTGCAATATTTTTACTCTGCTTTCTAATTCCCTCACTTTTTCCCGACTGTATATATGCTAGGCGAGAGTTTCTTATTCTGTTACTACATCACACAGTCGGCCGTGATGCATTGTTACAACTCAACGTGGCCCTCGCTAGCGGGACCTTCGGCCTATATTGGGTCTCCTGCGTTAACCAACATATTCTAAAAATTTGATGTAAGTACGATCTGTAATGAGTTGGTTGCAAAATAAATGTCATGTTATTTCAACTCACAACTTGCATTGCACATAATAGTCCAAAATAACCTCATACAGCCTTTGTATTAATTCTATGGACTACATAACCCCCTGAAGAAACCTACACAGCCACGGCAAAAGAAAAAAATAGACCTATTCGTCTATATGATAAACAAGATTTATTTCTATGCATACTACATAGAATGAAAAAAATAGCAATTTGCAGAATGAAAATGATCAATCGTATGTTGATTACACTGGTATCTGAACTGCCACTTCAATTATGAAATTCAACGGCATATGTTTCGGCAGCAGCATAATCAGCACTTACGCTGTGACTGCGAAACGCCGACTCTGGATCGGGACCGACTGCGATCAGAGGAGGTCGATGGAGTTGGAAGTGGAGCCAATCCTCCGCTCAAAGATGTCTTCCTCGGTCGAGCTGAAATCAGTTGAACAATTGAAACGTATAGCGTGATTGGTTCATAGATATCATTTACATACACATAAATTGCGTGCACCTTCTTCAATCAATCAATCAAGCAAGCAAGCAAGCAATCATTACTTTATTGTTCACCTTAACAGTTCAAGCATGAAACAAAGACAAACATTGTAGATTCAGTGACAACATTGGGAACCCATGGAACACATAACAGGGTCAACTAGTCCTTAGATAAATCACATTTTCCAATTCATCATCCCATAAATACTACATAATAGATCTATGTATGGTGTCCATGATAAGAAGTCTATCTTGTCTTATGATACGCAGTAAACTCTTTACAGTCTTCTATCTAATCAAGTCTGAAAACTATCGTAGAACAATCATCATTATCATAATTATACACAAGGCAAGATTCACTGCACACAGCCACATCCTTTAGACCGGAGTGCGAAAACTTGTTTAATCGTGAGAAAGTGGCAATGATTTCCAGCAAGAGGTGGTGGGCCAAAAGTTGCCTGAGCAAAATAGGGTACTGATCTGGGATGGGGCTATGTGAGCTCGTCGTCAGAAAAGTTGTGCTAAACTAAATCTTAATTGGTGCATTTTCAGCATACAAACAATCAAACAGTACAGCCTTTGAGATCTTAACTTGGATCTGAATAATCATTAATCAGTAACAAAAATTGCAATATGTAAGGTTCCACTGGCAAGAAAACATCATAAGTCGACCAGAAAAGACCCATGGGGTGGCTCTTGACACACATGCAATCGAATAGCTTGAGACCAAAGAAGTCATAAAGAACAAAGATGGGCTAAAAGGTGAAGAATAAATCCTAGCATAAAAATTGTGAATAGCCAATAGCCTTCCTCAATCCTCAGGATGTTTGATTTAACATGATACCCAGCAAAGAAATTATAATAAAAGTACAATTTTGGTTCCACTTCTCTGACCAATCTACCCATACTGCACCAGTTTAAGAGTCATGTTACACGCCTCTTGAGCATCAGCAAACCACTTTGCTATCTTAAGCACTCTACATACACTTGTACGCTGAGATTAATTCTGACTTCTGGATGTTTCTTCAGTTTACTACATATGAAACAGAATATTTGTACATCCATTACTAGTACTTAACAATAATGTGATTTGACAATGTCAATAAAATAAGACAATCAAATAAAATCCTATAAACACACATACACAAAGCATGCACAGTTGCACACATGCATGCACACACAGTCACAATCATGTACGCACGTGTTTCTAGAGTTAATAATTATTGCATTGTAATGTTCATGATGACAGTTCTCGCTACACTTTTATAACTGTCTCATACACTTACTAAACTCTACTGTCTACTGACAGGCATTAATTAATGGTGCTGAGTGAGAGAAGGACCAGTTCAACATTTACACACTGTAGCCATCTCAAGGAGGGGGAGTATTGAACCTCTACTATCCACATCACAAAGCAAGCACTATAAACAATGCACTACCAAGTCCCACAATCCATCTTACACCATAAAGTCCGTTAAATGCAAAGCCCGAGGAAAATCTGCTGCCAGCCATCTAGGCATCGGGGCAAACGCACAACCCGTATCAGGCGAGTTAATAAAAATTGAAACAAACAGAATGAAGAGAAGGAAAGAATAAACAAGATAAGAGAAAGAAATTGGCTGCATGAAACTCGCTATTCTCCCGAGATTGTATAATCAAGCGTGGCACCATAGCAGAACAGACGACTGGGACCGAGCAGACTTCCTATACATCTCCTTCCTACATTAACCTGGTCTGGAATGCAGCTGAAAAGCCAATTACTCAACACATACACCAAATAGCTCAACTTCACTTTCATAGTTGCTGGTATGCATGCCGAATGCGTCTAGACGGTACTATCGCAAGAAATTAGTATCAATGCCGACGCAAACACGCAGCTTTGAACATAAGTCAACTTTAAAAAAGAAATTCAAAAGACTGCAAAATCCACCAAAAGACTAAGTGCACACACCATTTACCAAAGGTGCGAAGTGCTGCAGGCTTAAAAACAGCCAGTAGCTGAGATTTAACAGATGCTAACAGTCACAGAAATAAATTGGAAATAAAGATGAAATGAAGTCAAGCAAAGTACAAAGATATTTAAGAAAATTCACCAACACTTTTCTCACACAGTTTCAAATTTTCGTTCAGCTTTTCAAGTTATTACTATGAGCACAACACTAAAAAAGGTGTCCAAGTTAAGCAGCCAGTGACAGTCTCAGGCTTTAATTCGCTCACCCGACTTCATTGCGCCGCTCAGTGTCTTTTCATCACAACTGCGTGCCAGCTTCTCAGTGGGTTTGGAAAATGAGGAAGCCCTCTTACTTACGCCTGTCTCCCATATAACAGGTTGTAAGCATCAGATCAAGAAAAATGTCAGAACAGCATCAAGTTGCAGTCACTATCACAATGACTAATCTATGGCACTTGAAGGGCATCTTTTTATGCAAAAGTCTTAGAAACACATTCACTTCTGAGTAGGAATTTTGAAGGGTGCTATAAAATTCTGATCAATCAAGTATCTGGTCATAGGATTCAAACAAGTTTCTTTCAGTTATGATCTACTTCAACAGTTTCACATCCATTCAAGAACTGGTTTTAACAGATCCATTGACACAACGGACTGGACTCTAAATGTTGATGCAATTCATCACATCACATGTTGATGACAACAAGAACAAACACAACCAGCAACTGTTCTTCATCAGATGTAGTCTTGATATGAACCAAACCAAAGATTATTACTAGGGCTGTTGACTTAATCGCGTTAACGCGTGCGATTAACGCGTTAAAAAATTTTGCGATTAAAAATTTTAACGCATTAATCGTATGCGTTAATTAGGCCTACATCTGATTGAAATGGAATCAGAGGCAGAAAAACTCGTTTTAAACGGAAGGCTCATACTTAAAGCTAGTAATACATTCTTTGGCAAATATTCCAAAAAAGAATTTGAGTATTATCGTAGCAATTCTTTGCTCAATTGTCGCCTGCATGCGAACCAAAACATGCGTTAAACGCTAACGATGAGTCGTCGACATCGGCCGCATCGCATCGTCCAGTAAGGTTGTTTCCTTTTCCTCACCCCGTCAGACGTCAGACTACGTTGGTTGAACTCCACGAGATGGCAAGACCAATGAATTTCAGGTTTCAAATGATAAATGCTTACAGAAGGACAACTGAGACGAGGTTTGGCAAGAACCGCAACCTCTTGTAAAACATTGTGATTATAAACGATGAGGTGCAATAGTAAACCTACTATTGTTAATTAATAAGAGCATCCCTTGAACCGACCAGGGTAAATAAACTGGTCTGCCGGTACAATTGGCAAAATAAATAATTCATCTTGATAGTCAGAAAACGGTTGTCTAATTTCACATTTAGGCCCATGTCATGTTAATTAAAGGTGGCTCAAATGAAAAAAATTAACGGATTTTGAGCAGTTGACTCACTGATGATTTGAACAGTGTTTCAATTCTGTCCGTCATACAAAACTGCTCAAAAAACTAAAAAAAAAAATTCAATATGCCTAAGCCAAAGACTATTAAATATGTTTGCAATAGAAAGAATGTATTCAGCCATTAAAATTTTATGCTTCAGGGCTCCTTAGAAAATAGTAAGATTAATATATTTGAAGGAAATGCATTGCGATTAATTTGGCGTTAATTGCGATTAAAAAAATTAATCGCGCGATTAATTTCGATTAAAATTTTTAATCGAACAACAGCCCTAATTATTACAGATGAAATCTGAAGAACTGGCTGACGAAATGCACAGAAGTAGAAAAGACCGACAGCTTACCAATAAACAAAAAGCCACTGCATGATTCAAAAGAAATTCATTTCAAAGGATGGACTAAACACCGCAATTGTTTAATACTGATCGCTTGAGCATGCATTCGAATCACAAAGAAAGTAAGAAAATTACCCATAGCAATGATTAGCATTTGTGAAATTTATATAGCTCCTCCAATGAATCTAGCTACAATGGGGTCACTTTAGAATCCAAACATATGTTGCAAAGGTCTAAACACTTCGAAATAATAATAATAATAATAATAGAAATAATAATAATTTTTCATTAATGTAACGCCTGCAAACGCACCGTGCTTTACATGTGCAAGTTATGCAGTAATCTTAATTAACATCAAACTTAATTACTAACATAACATATAGCCTGCAATACACGGCGCTAATAGCAGCCAGGCCTGCAAAGCACGTCTGCCCTACGAGGGCTTGAACTCGTTACCTCTCGCTCTCCATACCAGCGTGTTAACCAATACACTACTGCACCCACCCCAAAAAATCTGCCACAAGGTACGGAAACAGGTTACCATAATGCCTACCGGGTATATTGCATATAGGCATACATGGACTACTGCATAAGCAATTAAGCATGTATACAAAATACCGAATCTTCATATAGTACCTGTTGACAATCTTCCAATGTCACACATCAAGTACATCCCTCAAAACAATATGGCCAATAGAAATCTGCTCTGCAAACTTCAATGATATAATACCACCTTTCCTATATTGCATATAGGCATATATGGACTACTGCATAAGCATGTATACAAAATATCGAATCTTCATATAGTACCTGTTGACAATCTTCCAATGTCACACATCAAGTACAGCCCTCAAAACAATATGGCCAATAGAAATCTGCTCTGCAAACTTCAATGATATAATACCACCTTTCCTATATTGCATATAGGCATATATGGACTACTGCATAAGCATGTATACAAAATATCGAATCTTCATATAGTACCTGTTGACAATCTTCCAATGTCACACATCAAGTACAGCCCTCAAAACAATATGGCCAATAGAAATCTGCTCTGCAAACTTCAATGATATAATACCACCTTTCCTATATTGCATATAGGCATATATGGACTACTGCATAAGCATGTATACAAAATATCGAATCTTCATATAGTACCTGTTGACAATCTTCCAATGTCACACATCAAGTACATCCCTCAAAACAATATGGCCAATAGAAATCTGCTCTGCAAACTTCAATGATATAATACCACCTTTCCTATATTGCATATAGGCATATATGGACTACTGCATAAGCATGTATACAAAATATCGAATCTTCATATAGTACCTGTTGACAATCTTCCAATGTCACACATCAAGTACAGCCCTCAAAACAATATGGCCAATAGAAATCTGCTCTGCAAACTTCAATGATATAATACCACCTTTCCTATATTGCATATAGGCATATATGGACTACTGCATAAGCATGTATACAAAATATCGAATCTTCATATAGTACCTGTTGACAATCTTCCAATGTCACACATCAAGTACAGCCCTCAAAACAATATGGCCAATAGAAACCTGCTCTGCAAACTTCAATGATATAATACCTTTCTAGACTATTGTGCCATTCAGAAACTAGATGGAGCAAATATCAAATTGTTTCAGTCTAACGAATCCAACAAATACGAACGGATTAGTAGAGAGGAGGTGAAGACTTACGCAATGAGCCGTAGTTGCTTTGTTGCGTGCGCTGTGATTCAGCCTTAGACGACATGGTGGATAGACTGGCCATGCTGTCTGCAAGGGAGACTAGATCGACAGCGCTTGACGACTGCTTCGGTCTACCTCCACCCCCCTCAGCACCACCTGCAAGACACACCAGTCATCAAGAGTATGCTCATGCAGCTTATAAAATCCTCATGATTTCAAATTAATGGATATGAACGATCAGAAGATCATACGTAAGGTGTTTTATACTGTCCTCAGCTGAACAATCATTTAGTTTTAATAAACATTTAATCCTTAGCTCACACCTTAGCCTCTGAGTCATTTGACGATTTTTACACTATCCTATCTTTAACCTGCAACTTTTGTATCTTGTTTGTGTCAACGAGTCTGTGCAATGAAGGAATAGTAGTAGTAGTATTCTGCGATAAACTGATGTGCAGTCACAGGCTTGTGGCGTTTAATAAAAATAGCAATAAGTGGGTATTTAAAAAAGCTTCACAATGAAAAACATAATATGTACTGACCACAATGATCTGTGTTGTTGGTCCTGTGTATTGGATTACCAAGAGCAGAGGAGCAACGACTGTAAAACAGTGTAAATACAAAAAACAATACATTTGTCAAACTTGTCTATCGAATACTTAATAAAGAGATCGGACAACCCACTTCAAAGGTCAACTTGAAAGCATGCGTGTTTGATAATTATTAACAAAGTAACAGATAAAAAGGCAAAAGATTCAATGAGTCATTCGCAAAGAATTCAATAGGGTCCAAATGAGCAGTTCCACTGACCTTTGCTTAAAGTTCAGCTGGTGTTAGTCAGAAAGTTATTCTGGCATTTGATTGACTTTGTTTTATTTGCCTTAAACTAATTGAATGCAACTGTGTTTTTATAAGCATGCAACATAATTTTTTTAACCACGACAGGCACGTAATACATGTACATAATTCATTGCATTATAATTCCTTGTGGTTTTTAGATTCCGAAGGATGATTATAATGTGAAATTCTATTGTGGCAAACCACAGACTACTGCCATTTACCTACCAGGATCTGTGGACCTAGACCCTAACTTGAGCCAGTGGAGAAACTACAAGAGTCTCCTAAAACAGTGGATCAGCTGACAAGGAAAAATTGGTCCTGACACGAAAACTATAAAAACAGCTTATAAAATAAACCGAGATAATTCTCGGAAAACCGAATAAATATACAATTAATGTCACTCTAAAGTACTGGTGCTGTGAGTACTCCACGCAAGCAAGTATGTAATTAAAGTAGCAGTATGCAATTCATATCATAAAGGCACAACAATTTCAAACCATAGCCTATGATATTTTAAATACATGGGACCAGGGCTTAAAGTGTGCCTGGACGGTCATGGACGGCGTCCATGCACTTGTTTTAAAATCTGAATGCCGTCCAGCCACTTATTGGCGAGGACAGCATGGAAAGGTAAGGGGCGTCCAGGCACTTCTTTTGGAGAGGTAAGGGGCGTCCAGGCACTTATTTTTCCCCACTTTAGGCATGCATGGGACAAACACTTCGGATCACTTTTACACGAAAACATTTTCATGATCAAAACGCATTGCTTACACTGTACCAGACGACGACAGACCACGTTCTGTGCTGGCCGACCTCGTCTTATACGACCTATGACTTAGTGACCCAGAGGTCAGCGATCGACCAATGCTGTTGAGAGACGTGTTGCTCGAAGAGTTGCTCTGCTGTTCACCAATCAACTGTCGCTGCTTTGAAATGTCCAACGAACAGAGAAGACTGTCCGCCTGGCCCTTGAAGTGCTCCGAAAACGCCCAAAATGCTCTGCATACGGTAAATAATAATTATTATTTGAGCTGAGCAACTGTCTTGCACGTCTGTTGACTTAATAACATCAATATTAAAATAATAATAATAATAATAGAAATAATAATAATTTTTTATTAATGTAACGCCTGCAAATGCACCGTGCTTTACATGTGCAAGTTATGCAGTAATCTTAATTAACATCAAACTTAACTACCAAAGGATCACAACAATAAAGTCCAAAACAATTGATGCAAGGCATATAGATCCACTTATCAATACGAGTTTGTTATATTTATTTATTTACTGCATTCCTTACACAATAGAAGCCCTATATATGAGCAGGCACAGCTGCTATTGCCATCTTACCTAGGGCCACATCAGAAGAGACAGAGGAAATTCAGTGAGCATGAGCAGGTCTTAACGCACTACACTGAGACTAGGAATACTTCGTCTCTGAACTAGGCGCACGTTGCTTATTCTCAGCTTAGCAGCAATAAACAAAGATGGTGGCAGTCAAGATTATTCGTATTCAGCAAAGTTAAAGACATTACAAAGTGCTTAGGAGGTATGGTAATTGACTCAACTTGTTCACTCAATAATGGCATGAAACAGAAGAACGCTCCTTATGTCTTTGCATATTTCGGCTATTGATGTAACAAATTTCAGATATACGGTAGTAACCCATTAACCCACACGAAAAACACACAAAATTGAATACACCATGACAAATGCCTTTACCAAAGTACACGAAATACTGAAAATATTGACAATATATCTTAATTTCTTTTCCTTAGGCCTTCTAGAACATTTAAAATGCTTACAATAAAATATTTGGCAGCCATAATGCAGTGTTTATCACCGATGCTCAAATGCACTATTTTAAGTCTATAGATCTATAACTAACTAACCAAATTACTAACAAGAAATCTTCATAATTACTCTGAAATCAAATGACTTATGACATCACATACAAATGACATTACTTACAAATGACATTACTTACAAATGACATTACTTACAAATGGCATTACTTACAAATGACATTACTTACAAATGACATTACTTACAAATGACATTACTTACAAATGACATCACTCACAAATGACATTACTTACAAATGACATTACTTACAAATGACATTACATACAAATGACATTACTCACAAATGACATTACATACAAATGACATTACTTACAAATGACATTACATACAAATGACATTACTCACAAATGACATTACATACAAATGACATTACATACAAATGACATTACTTACAAATGACATTACTTACAAATGACATTACATACAAATGACATTACTCACAAATGACATTACATACAAATGACATTACTTACAAATGACACTACTTACAAATGACATCACTTACAAATGACATTACTTACAAATGACATTACTTACAAATGACATTACTTACAAATGACATTACTTACAAATGACATTACTTACAAATGATATATTACTTACAAATGACATTACTTACAAATGACATTACTTACAAATGACATTACTTACAAATGACATTACTTACAAATGATATATTACTTACAAATGACATTACTTACAAATGACATTACTTACAAATGACATTACTTACAAATGACATTACTTACAAATGACACAAGAACTTACTTGCGAGAAAAGACCCTGGCATCCGAGTCTGCATCTCCAATGCCCCGTTTAATGGCATCTTGTAGAACAGCAATATGTCTCTCAAGAACATGTGTCGGCCACGTATGAACAATTTGGTAGAGCAACTCACAACACTGTCTGCAGAACAGACACAACAATAAATCTTACTAATACTACAATAGATTAGACTGCAAGAAGAGGTCGCACATCACACAGTGAAACTGCTTGTTACATGTTTAACGGCACTGCCATATCAAAGATGACTAGTGTCGCCCTCCTCCTTTATCCAGGCTTGGGACTGGCACTGGCAGAGAACAACCAGTGGCGGAGTTCCAGTGAAACTGAGGGCAGACACTCATTTAATTTTTCCAGGCCATTCAGCAGGCATCGGGCGAATCCATAGGTCATCAACCGGGAACCAGCTCACCACAGGACATGCCATTTACTTGATGTGGGTACTGCATGAAGTCTCTTAGTAGCAAATTGTAGCGTTTAGGTCGCCAACCCGGTATATTCAATGAATAGGACAATGCTTCACAACAATAGAATACATTATCACCATCGATCATGATGGCATTACTTACAAATGACATTACATACAAATGACATTACAGTCAATGCCACAATAACAATTATACTGAGTGAAACTGAAACAGAACATTTGTATTCATATATCATAATTATATAACCACAAAAATAATACATGTGCATTCTATTACATTTCATTTCAGAATAGCATAGATTTTATTTTTATTTTGCTTGTTGCAATCACTTCCTGTAATGTATCAGTGACGATAAGGTATGCTTGATAAGGTATGCTTGAATGGAGGCTATGGTTAAAAGGTTTTAATACTTCACTAGTCAATCAATGCAAATTCTCAGACATGTATGACCTATGTATAAACCAAGGAAAACAATGGCTTATATCAAACGCTGCTAGACAAATTAAAACTATCACTTGCGTAAGACCATACCATATCTGAAAGAATTGCTTTATTGTTTGCATTAAGCTGACTGCATTGCAAACATAAACTTATTTTATACAATTTTGATGCTGTTGAAACTGCTAAATCATCACTAGTATTTTGTCATACTATTGATGATGATGATCGATGGTGATCATTGATGACGATTGATGATGTTGATCGATGATGATAATGAGGATGATGATGACAGTGATCGACGATTTGTCTATTAATCAATCAGTCAAAATTTACATAGCAATCGTTCAAGGTCTCTCTAGATACTGAGTCTACTCAGTGTCTAGCTGCTCCGTTACCATTAATCAGGCACTCAAACATAGCAAAATCCAAAAACGCTCAAAATGCAATCCAGCAAAACAAAATATGATGACTCACTTGCGAATGACACTGGCTTTGGAAGTGTGGTTCCCAGTGATGATTGGAATAAGTCGCGGATAATGAGTATGCTGTTAAAAACACATGGGAAAAAGAATCAAAATCATGCTGACTTTAAACTACTAGCAAATCAACTGGATATTTATTAAATAACCAACAGATCTTACCATAGGTTAGGCATATTGTAACTGTAAATATAAATTTATATAGCTACATTTCAAGAGAGACTCATCAGAGGTGCTCCAGAACTGACACAACGAAACCACAGTAGAACACAATGGTCTTCAAGCATTTGCAGAAAAGAGACAAAGAGCGGCCGAGAAGCTCATGTCATGGGTTGTTAGGCATCTTGTTCCAGAAGGACCAATGGAAGCTTCCATGGTTAAAAAATGGAGGCATGAGCAGGAGGTGGAACAACCAAGTCACCTGTCCATGCAGAGGTTAAGCTGAGTTTAAGAGGTTAGCTAAGCTGAGCTTGTTATTCTTTAACCCTTTACCGACCTTTGTGTAGTAAATGGTATGGGGAATCCTATACACTTAATCGGTAAATGGTTAAGAAGTCACATGAACAAATACATATTGGTCACATGCAACTGCACGATTTCCTCCAATACTTCACATCAACTGCAAAAACTTTAAGCTTCAACATAGTGCGACTTAGTCATAACTCCATCCATCTACTGTGTGCCAAAAACTCTCCTTCTTTGACTTCTCGCTCAGGAAGAGGTCACATTGTAACCTTTCTTATCATTGCAGATTCGGCTTCTTACAGCAACCCATATTCATCATCACAACACAAGACTCAGAGCTGATTACCATAATTAAAGCTGCACAAAATTAATTATATAAAAAGCAATTTAGTCAAGATTGTGCATCAAGGTGTAAGAATACCTGAAGAATGAAACGAATGCAAATGGTGGCAGACGACGCCATAACTTTGGCGGAATTTGGAATCAAAGTGATGAGTGATGGAAGGACAGACTCGGCAAAATGACCAAATTCCTTTCCAAGTTCTTGCGACATAAATCTAAAACACCAACAGAACCACAACACATGTTATAACATGTGCATCAGAACAAATAGTACAGTTTCTTGTAAATACCTTCGAGAAACACTGAATTTGGCTGATGGCAACAATTTTATTGATTCAGTGAAATCATTTACTGATTTACGAACAACAAAACAACATAAGCATATCGCAATAATAAGATGAACTGCAAAAGGTTTCTGTTACTTGTGTTCAAGGGACAACCCTAAAGGGTAAAAAATCTGCTAGGTATAGTGCTAATCCCCAAGCAACACAGGCATTTCAAATGGCAGAACTACGTTTAGTCTATGTAAAAAGGTTTATATCAATTCACTAATTCAATGCTGTGAAATAGAAATGGAAGAAAACTTGCAAGGTTTATAGGAAGCAAAACAGTTGAGTGCTTCATACTTTACCAATCCACACATCATCACAGTGAAGATAAAGAGCAAAATTCAAATACGAATCTGACTGAATGTGGCATATTTCCAAATAAATACAAACAGCCTCAACAATGTTTACAAACATGACAAACAACCCAGCCTACCAACTCACCAACACTACACCTCTTGCAACTCTGCAAGATATACTCTTTCAATCAGGCACATCCCACACATCACATGCCAACTCGCAGCTCCAATTCTAAACACAATCTACTCGAGCTGCTTGACTATCCACCTGCTCAGTGTCTTAGATCTCCATATGGAACCAAACCACACCCTACGTACCAATTGATTTTTTTCTTTGCTGAAAGCCAAGGAATCAATGCACAGAGAAATATTGAAAAACTACCGAAATATATATATATAGATGCACCCATATTCACAGGTAATGCCTGTTTCAATGTTTATGTCTGATATTAAAAATGATGTTTTAAATTTAAACAATTTTTCATTCAGAAACATAATTATTCATCAGTTATTCCTTCACTAATAGAATTAACTGAATGAATCTGCCATGTGAACCAGATATGATACTTTCATAATCGTCCAATTCTACCTTGAATCAAATCACAAGACTATTAAACAATGAGTTTCCAGTCCTGTGTAAAAAAGGTC
The DNA here is from genome assembly GCA_949752735.1 of Lumbricus terrestris. Classification (NCBI taxonomy): domain Eukaryota; kingdom Metazoa; phylum Annelida; class Clitellata; order Crassiclitellata; family Lumbricidae; genus Lumbricus; species Lumbricus terrestris. Next base: position 16,943,228 of record OX457042.1, read on the forward strand.
CTGTGAAAAAGTTCGCACCCACAATTTAGCTTTGCATTATTGTTCAAAATCTCAAGACCACAATCATGACGACAGATTTCAAACATTCAATCAGTCAATCAATCAATCAATCAATCAATCAATCAATCAATCAAGTTTATTTACAGAGTTTCAATTGATCTTGCATGTAAAGACAAAAATATATATACAATCCAGTGACAATGGGTAATACCCTAAGGAACCTAAGGTTCCGCTAACAGGACAGCCCCATAAATTTTTATTTATGCTTTAAATCTTAACAGACATTACAATTCAATTCAATTCATTTATTGTAACCATCAACCATAAACAATAGAACATGCTTCACATAATCGGATGGCAACAAGGAAGGCCCTAAGGCAGCGGTTCCCAACCCGTGGCCCGCGGGCCAAAAGTGGCCCGCCTGGCCTACAAAAATGGCCCGCAGCACCTCAATGCATTAAGAAAAAATATGTGTAAATATTGACAATTTGGACATGATAGAATATATAATTCTTTTCTATTAAAAATTATTTTATTTGGACGTTAATAAAATCGCATCAAACATTCTTTTTTGATTCAATTAGGCCCTATAACAATGTTATATGCCTCTAGTTAATTAAATTTTTTCTTTATTTCCTCTATTCAGCCTAATGTCCTTCATCTAAGAAAAAGTGGCCCTCGTGTCCTCCAAATTAGAAAAAGTGGCCCGACAGTCAAAAAGGGTTGGGAACCACTGCCCTAAGGGATGAATGTGAATCAATGAATCGGCGCACATTATAAAAGAGCAGAGCTCTTTGACAGGCATGCATTAACTCACGCGATGCTGATGCATGCTTCCCGAACCACCTGTGAACGAAGATCTCTGACGGACATTTGAAAGGGGAGCTCAAGCGACGGCAGCTGATGCATGAAATCTGAATGGTCCTTCGCACCAGCAAAGAAGCATGCACGCACCTCCTTCAGCTGTCATAACCAGTCAAAACATGCAGGCGATGAAAAGTTCGCATAGACGATGCAAGAAAAACATTCCAAGAAAAACATTGCCCGATGAAAACGACACTGAGAAAGAGGAAGAAATCTTATATGTTACATCGTTCTCTCCTGACAATATTTGAATTTTTACATTGAGAGTAGGCTACAGTATGCTATATCATACTAGTAGGCTACACTATGCTAAATAATACTAGTATGCTACAGTATGCTAAAAAAACACTAATAATACATTCACCAATCAGTTAGCTACACCAAGGTAGCACAAAAGGCAATATAATAATAATCTTTTCTTTAATAAATTGAGCGCCTGCAAACGCACTGCGCTTTACATTTACAAGTTATGCAGTATACATATGTAAGAATTGGTATGTTAGCTTGGAATACTCACTGCATCAACTCTCTTCGACCAATCCACATTTGGATCAGAGAGAATATCTCGTATTTTCGCTGCACGTTCGGTGAGTTCTTTTGCAGAGAAAACCTGCAGAAAAATGAACAGCAACACAATTGCAAAAATTCCAGATTTCACGCCCTCCAGAAGGTTTCCAATAATAATAATAATAATAATAATAATAATAATAATAATAATAATAATAATAATAATAATAATAATAATAATAATAATAATAATAATAATAATAATATAAAACACAATAGTTACTGCTTCCCCAGTGTAGTGTACTTCTTGCTTTTGATATTGCTTGTTGAAAATATCAAAAGGAAATAATAATAATAATAATAATAATAATAATAATGAATGCTAAAAGTAAATATTTAAACAAAAAATAATAATACTATGGCGCCGTAACACAGCCGTGCCATTACAAAGGCGCCTCCAATGAGCACCATAAGTTCGTGTTTTATCAGACTCTGAGTAGTACCCACTTCTGTTTTGGGATAAGCTCCACAGTCAATAGTTGTGGCTCATAGTAATGCTCCTCCAACATTTGATCCGGGTCAGCGGTGTTTATTAGGGAATGCCCTCAGTGCTTTCAGAAGCTCAGTTACTCCACTTAAGGTTTGGCTGGCAGTGGAAATCTTTGTCTTCAAGTTGCATCTGCTATCTCCTTTACACTCACTTCTTAGAGAAACCATCATACGCCTTTTCAGTGGCTGGGCCGACCACATTTAATAGCCTTCCTTTAGATCAGCAGTTTTTTTTTTAACAAGGGCAGCGCCTAAAGTGTGAAAAAATAAGTGCCTGGACGCCCCTTACCTCTCCAAAAGAAGTGCCTGGAAGCCCCTTACCTTTCCAGTCTGTGCTCGCCAATAAGTGGCTGGACGGCATTCAGATTTTAAAACAAGTGCATGGACGCCGTCCATGACCGTCCAGGCACACTTTAAGTCCTGAACAAGGGACTCTGACTACACATTTCACAAGCATTTGAAAACCGTTCTTTTTCGGCAGAGTTATGCTGCAAGCACTCTCATCGAAAATCGGTACTCTGAATGAAAGAATGAAATAATTATTGACTGCAAAACCAAATAAATGTCTAAAAATAATGTAGATTATGAAGCACTATTGTCCACAGGACAACCAAAGTAAGGCATGGTATTTAAACAATAGACAGAGTCTGCTGGTGAAAGAGAGAGCACCAAAAGATGTACTGGTAGTGGTGACGGCAATGCATCTGCTTAAAGTGATACTGGATGTGGGAATTGTTTAAATTAATCAAATGATCGAAGAATTTGGGCGTTCGAATGACTCTGACTCCAGAGAATAAAGAGAATATATAAATTGGTTGATTGAAAAGTGTATGCAGTCTTCAGCCAAAACGAACATGCAGGTCTTCAGCCAAAACAAACATGTGTGCAGATCTCATTCTGAAGAAAGGTCGGTCATGTTCCATGTGGTTCACTTAGCTGCTAAAAACGCATGATGCGGCATTCTGTCATGTTGAGTCATTTGCATAATGCCTGTGTTAGGTTCTGAAAAGTCACTAAATAAATATCTAGATAAATATATTAAAAGTCCTTAATCAACAATCAATCAGTCAATCAATAAACCAATCAATCATAATTTACACAGTTCCCCTTCAAGATCTACTCATAGGGGCACCCAGCTCAGGTCAAGCGAAAAAGGCAGTGTTCAACAGCTGGTGAAACTGTGAACAGTTTGGGAGGTGTTGCATAGTCAAAGAATACCATTCCAGGTTGTTGGACCAGCCACAGAGAAGAAACGGCTGTGCATTGTCATAGAGGGGGGAAAGGGATCATTAAGTTGTCATGGACAGCGGAGCGCAGTGTGCGATGACCTATGCACAACCAGGACAATGACACACAACATTAAGCCTGAAAGTGACACGTGCACTACACAATGAATGCACAACACAGAGTAGGGTGAACTTACATTGATTCTGGTGACTTGATCAAACTGCTTTACAAAGATGTCTTCATCAACACCAACAGGAGCACTCGATGAACCTACGCCCAAAAAACAACGTCCAATGTTAACGAGCTTTCCTAATTTGCCAAATCCACTGAAATTGTAGAAATCATGTAAGACTGTAAGTGCGTTTTAAAAGAATACCACATTTGTAGTAGCTGAGAATAAGCATAACAAAAACATGTCAACTTTAATCTGCATACCAAAGTTGCCAATGTTCAGTTTGTAAATGTCTCCAAATAACGAGAAAATGCCATTCCTGTAACAGGTTTCAAAAGTGCCAAAAGCTGCCCATGTTCAATGGATCACAAGAAAAGAATAAGCACGTACATCTGTAACCTTAGAGCAAATTACATGACCAGTAAAATATATGCGCAAAATAATGTGTAAATCTGTTCATCACACCACTTCTACAGCACATGTTCAAGTGATATAATATTATATTATATTTTATATATTATATTTTATATATAAAATACAGTATATATATGACACACACACACACACACACACACATATATATATATATATATATATATATATATATATATATATATATATATATGTGTGTGTGTGTGTGTGTGTGTGTGTGTGTGATGCTGGCATGTTGCCATGCGCACATTTCTTCAAGACAGTGCCAATAAATGATGTGTCAAATTTACTACAACATTCATACAACCTAACGACAGTAATAGATTTAAAGCGACACAAGTCGTGGTCAGAGCTATACCAAAATCGCTTTATGCTGGTAATGCCAATACGATGCACAGCCAACTATTAAAATATTTGATGCCAATTACAAAGCTGAATACTTGTTTCATTATTTGTTCAGACAAAATATTCAGTTATGTTCAAACCAATTGCAACACAGGCACATATTTAGCTGCATGCACTCACAGCAATAAAAAATTTATTTAAGCATTTTCATGGGCTGCAATGGGACATCAGTACATGGCATTGTTAAATCATCTGCCAGCTGGCAAGTAGTGAGCCACCAACACTAAGAAATGTATTTTTGCAGCACTGGCATCAATTATTTTTGCACATACCAATTGATCAATTATACCAATTATTCAAACAATCAGTCTGATAATGAGCATAGTCGATTAATCCAGTCTTCGTTAAACGTATCTGTCATGAGAGCAATTATCATGCCTGCAATCATGCGGAGACTACTACTGTCAGTACGAATGCATGGTGTATGCAAACGTATCCAGTTTTATGTTCACAGTTTATTTACCAGGTGTTACACTCATGCATGTTGAAACACAGAACAAAAGTATCAATGTTGGATGAATAATGAATGTTGAGAGGAAGCGAGAAAGTTGATTAGCTGGATCGGTAGAGTGTCTTGCTACTCCATCAACACAGCATAATATGGTGGCTAAAATGAGGGACCAACTGGTGGAAGGAATTTAAGCTATTGAATTACCAGTACAAAAGAGAAGAGATCTAAGTACAATCGGGATAATATTATGAGTTCTGAGGTTTACATAACTGAAACTGATTATTCATTATTGCTGTTATTTAGACTTATATTTTAATTATATTGAACTTTAAACTAACACTCAATCAACTCTGAAACACAACCCTAACAGGCCAAAGCAACAATCTTTACAAATGCACAACATTCAGCAAACTAAAGTCTCACACACAAAACAAACAAAACCGAAGGGATACATTATCGAAATTAATGAACACATATTCTGCCAAGTGCTCAGTGCATCAATTCACTACATAAGTCTAATTTAAAAACAGATCCACTACCCACATGTTCATTTGTCTATTTTATTTTATTTATCTCACATTTGCTATAGTGCCCCTTCATGCTCTCTACTCAAAAGCGCTCCCGACAACAGCGCGGACACTGCGTTGGAGTTTCGCGCTGAAGCACACGAGCAATTGCAAGTGAAGGACTTGCTCAAGTTCCCTACATGGCGACTTGTGGATTCAAAACTGGAATTCTCCAGCTCCAAGGCACCGAACCCATCACTACACCACCGTGCCCCTCTTATACATATGTCCATATATAAGTGAAGGTTGAAATCAGCGGTGGTTTAGTTTCCAAAGTCATTCAAAGTTCTCGGGATGTTGTGAAAATAGTAATATGTGAGGTAAATGAACCACTAAGGATGCAAAATATGCGCACGGTGCGTGGAAACAACACGAACAACGTAAATTGCAAGAGAGCTATTAAAAAACCACAACAAAGATCTCTGACTGGTACCATTACTATTCACTAATCAACACTGCATGCCATTAGGATGATATACTCACCAGCCACAAGTGAATGACGCTTCTTCACAGGAGTTGCTAAAAATGATCCCCAAGGAAACACAAATAAAACAGCCTGACGAAAGAAAATTGGCAGCAGGCAGGGCCACACAACATACAGACAATGACTGACAGAAAATATATACAGGTCTAAGGAACAACTATTGTGGAAAGCAACGAGTGGTTTGGAAGAAACTGCTTATGAGAGTGGAACTAATATAATTGCTGACAGTGTCATCAGATTTGCATACCCAGTGCACAAAAACTGGTCAACATATGAAGTGTGAATGTTCCATATGTATATATGTACGAACAGTAATTTATAAAATAATTAAAACAGGCACATCGCACAATTCCTTCTCTTTCCTGTCCTGTTTTACCCACATAATTTTGAGGATGTCTTAGAAGATGACTGATCTCCCAGATTTTGACCTTATTAAGACAGGTTTCGTATGCCACCCGTCATGATGCCTTCATTGCCTTGCATATTAGTCACTGACAAAAGATAGAAGTGGCTAAGTTAATAAATAAAATAGATTCTGATAGATTTTCGATAAAATATGTGAGTTGGAACCACTTTCACATTCATCATACTCTAACTAGATTCGCTTTTAAAAATGCACTCATATTCAAATCTGATAACACTCTCATAACATCAAGTCTTCATGAAACAGTAATTTTATAACAGAATTTATAACAAACCTCTACCAACTACTAGTCCTCAGAGGTTAAGAGTAGAGCAAAACTGCTCCTGAATGGTATATACGTCTTATAAACAAAAAATGGCAATTCACAGAGCTCTGAAAGCCTTCACACAATAATTACAACTTGCGAATAAATTGCAAAATTCACCTCAGGGATTAGAATTAGAATGTCAGAAGCAGAGATGAAAGGTAAAACACACCTGCCATCATAGGAACCAAAGCTCTATGGTCTATATTACAACAGACATAGAATACAAACTCATTATGCTGTTGCATTATAAAATTGCATGACTCAGTTGGCCTATCATGCAACAGTCAATTTTCATGACAGCTCAGCAGTAGTTTATTACTATTAACGTCACGAGGATGTCCTAAATTTCCCATTAGCAAACCATTGCATTCGCAGCTACAGACCATCAACGAAACATAGAGTCAACACCACCTAAGCAGAATGCCAGCAATTTCACGAGTAAATAAATGCGAGTAAGGTAGATGTCATCGCACCATATGCCAAAATTAAGACCTTGGGAAATACAAACACTTGAAGAATTCATAGAAGCCTGGCCAGCTGTGCACATACTTTGGATAGCTCAGTGTTTATGGCAAGAATTAACTCGATATTTGGAACATAATCAATCCACAGAGGGCAATGATAATCCAATAACGATGCACTTGACGCTCAACAGAACCATCCAGAAGGGTGGATGAATGTCAAAAGTGTTCTGCTAATACGCAAAGATGACTCGGTTCTTATCAGCATATTGTACAAAGAATGTGGCAGCGGATATCACACCATTGATCAATCAATTATCCATATTCATATGTTTAAGAGTATGAAAAGTATGGTGTCAGATATGCCTTTGTCAAAGAAATGCAAGCTGCTATACCACAAATGATGAGTTGAAAGGTAACAGAAGCTGCAACTAGTTGCCAGACTTAAAATATTTAGCCCAAAAGTCTACATAAAGTAAGTAAAGTCCATCCAGTTCCATGTGGAACACAGGGAGGCGCTCATTTCCTTTTCAATAGCCTTGAGCCGGTAATGGACGAATCTCAAGGTCCTGGACCAGTGGCGTAGCCAGGAATTTTTCATGGGGGGGGGGTTTATGGCCGGAAACCCTGTTTTTTGCTATTTTTTCTTACTTGAATGGAAAAATAACCTTAAAAAAACCTTTTTCCGGAGCCAATGGGGGGGTTTTAACCCCCGAAACCCCCCCTTGCCTACGCCACTGTCCTGGACACGGAGCCAGTGTATCGCAGGAAAAAGTCTACATAGTTAGTGAAATTACAGCCAGTTAGCTAAAATTTCACTTTAACAAGAAATTTTTCAGTTGCAAGTGTATGATATACATGAGAAATCTAGACTAAAGAAATTATAGGGGGAAACAGAGGCCAAGAGCGGAAAACAAAGGCCACGACCCGAGATTATTTTGTTCGAGAATTCATTAAACGTCACTGTCTGATAACTAAACAAGAGTCACATGAAGTGAGCAAATGTGATTGAAGAACTTCTTTCTCATGGTTCATAAACAGTAACCAACGCAGAGGAAGTTTGAACCCTCATAACAAGCTAATTATTCTAAACAAAATGACCACAAAGACCCAAACAGAGAGAGAGAGAAAAGGAGGCACTTGCTTCCTAGGACCGATAGGAAAGTCCAGCATCCAACACAACTGATAAAGCACTAGAAGTGCCAGTCATATTCGGTCAGTACATCTATCTCTGTCTGTCTGTCTGCCGTTTCTTCTCGGTGCATCTGCCTGTCTGTCTGCTAGTCTGTCTCAATGTCTTTGTGTGTGGGCACGCTTTTTGTTTAGAATAATTAGTGTGAGTGTGTGTGTGTGTGGGCACATGTGTGTGTGTGTGTGTGGGCACATGTGTGTGTGTGTGTCCTCATGGGTCAAATGATGTGCCTTCATGAGAACGTTCAGTATGACAGTACAGCCATCATGCATGACTAACCATATGGGGACCGATTTTTGGGGTGGGTCCGTAGCTCAGTGGAGAGAGCGTTGGCCGATAAACTGACTCATTATCGCGACCCGGGTTCAAGCCTCGCTCAGGGCAAAAATTTATTTGAATTTTCTGTTAGCTGCCAGTAGCGCTTTCTGTTGTGTTGTTTGCCTCGGGTCTGTTGAAAAATAAGTTAGCCCCTCCCACTCCTGGCTTGGCCGATCAGGAGCGTTCCAACACTTAGGCCATTAGTGTTAAGTTACCGAACCTGTTGTAGCCGTCCTGCGTGTCGTGCGAAGCTGGCCGTATTTCGTATAACTTGTACCTGTAATCGTTCTGCGGTGTGTCAGATTGAATTTGAATAAACAAATATTATTATTAGAGACCTTTTGGTTGACCATGATCAATGAAGGTCAAGCAGTGACCACACGCACAATCACTTTGGTCACGGTCATCGCAATGAACACGAGGCTTCGTTTTGAGATTTCGAAATGATATGTCAGTCCAAGTCAGAGAAGATTACTTCATTTCTAAAGACATGGTACAGATAGTGAGAGCCACCGTTTGCTTCCTTGCACATGGAAAGGGCAACGCAAATATCCACGATACACAAAGTGTTAGAACTTCATTAAGTCCAGTTGTCAATTAATATTGCTTAATGTTTCTATGTAAATACCAAATATCATTATTAAATGAATTACGCAAATCACTTAACTTAATTTTTTTTCATTTTTGAGCAATAAATCAACAAAAAATAACACATAAAAGATTAGTTTTGGTGAGCTGAGATAATGACGCTAACTTGCTGTTGATGCAGTTGATGCCTGCCTGTTGCTGGTGCTGCTGCTGCTCGATGTGGCTGTCCGACCAGATGCTGAACTAATTGCCGGAACACTGCCTCTCTTTGGTGCTTTTGACACCCCAGACAAACGCGAAAAATCCAATTCATCTTCGCTTTTGCTGCCTATATGAGGAGTTGAAATGCAGAACCTGATAACTCCACTTTTCACTATTCTGAGAAAAATGCAAAAAACTGAGAACACTAAAATTTGACAAACCTGAAACAATATATGAATTCCTCTGATTGTTTACAAGGTACCTGAGTTAATTAGACCACTTTTTGAAAATCCTGTCACTTTGGGAGAGGTTTTATGAAGATTTAAAATACGGAATTATCGGGTTTTGCACATCAAATCTCATTGTGCACCTGGTTTTGTAGGGCTGGAAGCGAGATAGCATAGTTTTTTTTACTTCAACACTTTCCATAACTTAATTACAACTGCTATGGTTGACACAGACATGATTGGATTAATATATTGGGCCTATTTTAACATTTTCATGCAACTTTTAGCATAAAGTCATTTTATGCAAAACCTTCAGCTTAATATCGGTTTTTTGGGTCCTTAAGCTGATACTTGCAAAAGCATGCGACTGTAGAAATTAGTGCGTGATTTGTCCCGATGAACAAACGACAGACCTAATGATTAGGCGGCGTAATCAATTTATGCAATGTAGGCCTAATGCGTGTGCGCTCGTCAAGGCTACTTACTTACTTACCATGCACATAAGCTCAGGTTTTTTGCTTGTATGAACCTTTTGTTTACAGAAGTTTCGGTATAAACCCTTTGCCTTTCGTTTACTACTTTCTTTATTACCATTATAAATCAGAATACTATCAAAACTATCCCTAAATCGGTTCATTTTATTTTGTTCCGCTCAAGTCGTCCATTTTTGTTTACCGTAAGAAACGTCGGTTCTTATTGGTCAATGGAATTGTCTAGTGGCTTTCTATTGGTCGACGGATTTGCCAGGTTGTGCACGAAATATCAGCCTTCAGTTATCAGGTTTTGCATTACAAACCAAAGTTTGCCATAGAATTAAACAAGGAATTATCAGGTTCTGCATCTCAAAATAATTTTCATAGATGTATTTCAAAAAGCTGAACACGCTGGTACCCTTAAGTCCATTTATGCAAAAAATGGATTTATCAGGTTTTGCATATCAACTCCTCATATAGTAACAGCAACAATAAAAAATCTGTAGCACGTCTAATGTAAAAGCGATGTCTATAAAAAGCATCTAGTAAAAACACGTCTGCTTAATTATGGAGTCTAAAGAGGATGAGAATAATTGAAGAGCATAAGTCTAAAACTCACTCAGGTCAATGCTTAACAACTGGACTGAGTGAGGTCTAGAATTTTGTTCCTCATTATAACGTTTCTGCATTGTTAAGTGACTACATGAATGTTTTATACAGAAACCCATCTGGTAATAACCTCGTATTGGACATTAGTAACAAACCTAAACCAGAAAGTAAGAACAAAATATGTTCAGTAGAGAAAATTTGTTAGAGTCTCTGAATTACTTGAGTAGGTAACCTTGAAGGTGCACAATATAAAAACTCAATAATAACAATGATAATACTTAAAATCCAATTATAGAATAAACATAATAAACAACAGATCTTGCTCGTGAACAGCTTGCCATTGAGTAAATAACCAATCCACTGTAGGCAGCTTGTTTACACTAGATGGCAGATGGCTGCACTTTGGCCTCACATAGATATAATGAGAATCCAAAAATCATCCTCACATTCATCTCGAAAGACTTCAGGGTTGGACAAGCTTGTATAATTATACACAAAAAGGCATAAATTTTTCCATAGAATAAAATGGTACCGGCCCACTATTCTGGGGTCCACTATTTCGGGGGTCCACTATTCCGGGGGTCTGCTATTCCGGTGATTGTTATATACAGTGTTTGATAATCATAATTACAAAACATAGAGCTAGAAATAGGGTGAAATTCTATTTTAGAGTACGCCCTATTTAATTATTCGGGTTAGGGTAGGGTTAGGTTAGGGTTAGGGTAGGTTAGGGTTAGCATAGTTGGGTTAGGGCAGGGTTAGGGTAGGATAGGTGTAGGGTTAGGGCAGGGCTAGGGTTGGGTTAGTATAGTTGGGGTTAGGGTAGGGTTATGGTAGTGTTAGGTTAGGGTTAGGTTAGTACAATAGGCGTATAACAGTACAACCACCGGAATAGTGGACCCCCAGAATAGCGGACCACAACCAATCAAATTGGGGTGCTTTGATAGAATCGTCTCAGTGAAACTCTCAGTGGCCATCAAGCAAACTCGAAAAAAGGGTTAGTATCAAAAGAGTGACATAGCAGAAGAGCAAAAAATCAGAAGACAGATTTAAATGAGTGACATAGCGAAATATTGCTGATTTAAAAGAGCAACCTTAAGAAAGAACGACAATTTTAGAACAGATTAACAAAATGGCTTATATACCATCATCTGATTTCTGGGGAACATAGGTACAAGAAATGATGTTCGTAATCAGAAATTACTGGATATTCATATTTGTTAATCAAGGAGTCACTTGAGTTTGTTCCATATGCAAGAGTCTGAAGAGCTTGTTGTTTGCATTTATTTAACAACTTCTAAGAATGGGCCCAAATTCCAGTCACACACTTATTATTTTTATCTAAATCGAGGTTCCATGCTCTGATTCTTTTTTGCTCTTCTGCTATTTCACTCTTTTGATACTCTGTTTTTGAACAGTTGCTAAGTAAAAGTCAGTGAGTGAGCAAAAACAGGAACAGTGAGGCTTATCAATTTTTAATAACATTTTGCGCAACTTGACCAGTCAATGCCATGAGATTCTCAGTTTTGCAAAATCTCTTAAAGCATGAAGGTGAAAAAGTCTGCAGTTTTAACATTTTTGGGGGTAAATGAGATTTTTTAAAATGCATGGTAAATCTGCTTGCAGTTAAAAATAAATACATATATCTTTGCACTGAGAAAATATCTGACAAAACCACAGAAATTCTAACATAAGAGATTAAAATTTAAGTCAGTACTAGTCAACATTCTCGAAGTCAAAAGAAACTTCCTTTGAGATAATACAGTGAATTTTGACGGATACACACACTTTAATAAACTAAAACACTCGTAGCTCAAGTGCAGTGATTATACTCGCTGTCTAGATTCATTGGTTTTTAAATGAGTGCATATACATTTCTTCCGCTCTTCTGTTATTGTTGCTCTTTCATCATATCACTCTTTCTTATGAACTGATCCCCAGAAATGATGCTAAACGGGTTCTGATAGATGCAGCTTAAGGGTCGGACGTTCTAGGCTAAGTAACGAGCAAGATAAGAAGTCGTATCAGTGATAAGATGAGTGAACTTCTCTTAACAGTCGCTCCAGATTCCGTTAAGTGTAACAGCATGGTCCTTAATATAGAAAGAGTCTGAGTCATGCAAAGAGCTCTATTCGAACGATACCTTTAATTCCACCGGCCATAAAAAAGACAGAGATAAAGTTCTGCTTTCTCCATTTTCTAGTACTTCCAATCTCTTAACCCTTTTACCTCGAAGATACTAAACAGAGCATGAGTCACATACTGGATAACAAAAAATTCATAGCCCCAGTAAAAATACACGAGAAACACCAGCCATTTGCACAAATCTAATCGCAGAAAATCTGGTCAATTAAACAGATTTCGCGCCCGGAACAATTCACAGAGAAATAATTACTGCACGGGAATAAAAAGCGAGGACCTGAGTAACGTTATGCAAGATAGAATATACGGCAAAAGATAGCAAGCAATGCCACCAGACGATACCATGCCCATCTGATACCGTGAAATCAGAAAACATGGTTCTTGCATCCCACGTTGCCTGCCGAGGTCAATAAACCAAAGTCCTGTTCTATGCATCCTGCCCGAACCGTCCCAAAGACCTCCTCACTTGCCTCTCACTCCCCTATCACTCCCTCTTCCCCTACCAACACATCTGAGGAAATCCTGAAGAAAAACTGCAGAGGCGGCACGAGCCTTCATCCATAAATCCACTCAGCAAGCAACTGCCCGTTGCTTTTCCCAAAACCACACAGACCCTACAGAGTCCAATGTAACTGCGCCACCTACGCAGCTCAAAATACCAGCAGAATAATGTATTACCATGAACTTAGGACACCACAGATATATATATATATATACATATATACATAATAACATATATATTATATATACATATGGTGTGAGGAATGCAGATGAATTGATTGGGAGTAGACAGACCAATAGATTTGAAATATATATAGTAGGACAAAATGAAGGATGGGTGGATGGATGGATGGATGGATGGATGGATGGGAAGGCAGACATCGGATAAACAAAACCCGAACTGAAATTTAATGGCAGAGAAATTCATTTCTTTGAAAATGTTTCCCAACTAAGCTGCACCAAATTATTTATATATATATATATATATATATACATTTATTTATTAGTTCATTTAATATCAGACTAAGAATAGCCTATGCTATTATCATGTTGACACTCAACATATCAAAGGCAGTCATAATTACCCTCTTCACACCACTAGGATTAGTCATGCCACCACTAGGACTATCTACCTCTATAAAACACACATGCAGGTGGTTTCAATAACATTACCAATAACTACCAAGTAAATGCATACAGGATTACAGGTACATGTACATACACAAAACAAGCACATGTACATTCATTCCTTCATCCATTAATTAATTAATTAATTAATTCATCCATTCATTCATTAGCTCATTCTGAGCATTTTCATAGGACCCCATACAGAACCTACTCGGCAGCACTCCCAGCCCAGCCATGACTAAAGAAAAAGGGCATGAGAGACTTGTAACAACCTCTCTTAGACCACACGCAAGCAAATAGCTGAAATGGGAGGTCATTCTATGCATACACATCTACACACAAACATTACATACATACATACATACATACATACATACATACATACATACATACATACATACATACATACATACATACATGCTCACATAATACACATAGGCATACACATGCAACAATGCAGTACATGCATAAATAAATAAATACAGACATACCAGGTACATACATACAATGTCATACATACATACATACATACAAACATACATACATACATACAAACATACATACATACGAACATACATACATACATACGAACATACATACATACATACATACATACATACATACATACATACATACATACACACATACATACATACATACATACATAAATGCATGCATGCCTACCTACGCAAGTAAGTACATACACAAACACACTCACATACATACATACATACATAAATACATACATACATACAGTTCTAACCTCAAATACATATACAATGTGTACTCGTGTGATACTTTGTGCATGTGTATGTGCATCCTAATGCAAATGCGAGTGTGCCAATAGCAACCCTCAAATCCCTGATGGACAATTTGGTACAAAACTAACGGCTGCATAAAGCCGGCTGCTGAGCTGTGTGTAGCGGTCTTGCATAACAATCCACCTGCGTTCCACTGTAGACTACAATGTAATTTAACCGTCCTTGTAATCAAATGATCATGAGCTGTGGACAATCTATAACTGTAACGAATCATAGGCTAAGCGAGTGCACTGTTGGAAGATGAGGACTGTGAGGTTTGGCTAAGCACACTCATATGCTGAGGCCGAGAAAAAGAAATCGTTAACACTTCATACACATAGTATACAGATTGATCTCAAGGAACTGTCTTCTTCTTCTTCTCCTTGGTTATGCTATGTTATTATTTTACGAGCACTTGTTATAGCGTCCCTTCAAGATTACTTACTATTCAGAGGCGCTCCAAAATACAGCGTGGACACAGAATCAGAGCTTCATGCCGAAGTGCATGAGTAATTGTGAGTTAAGGACTAGCTAAGGGTCGATACGTGGTGGCTTGAGGTGGATTCGAACATACAACCTTCCAGCTACAAGGCATCAAACATACCCCTACACTACCACACTAAAACCATGCGTGCCTCAAGCAAGTACAGTAGTTAGCAAATCATTGTCTCTGCAACCAAGCAATAGAATCACATACATGATAATATAGGAGGAGCTCTGAGCACTGTCTCTCTTGAAGTTGCACTAAATAAATTTGCAATAACAATTACAGTTAGAATCAACTGTGTAGTAAACATTGCAGTGGTCCCAATGACCAACGTCTTTCTTTGAATATGGGGAAGGACCTAATGCCTTCTAAGGCTTCTATATTCAATTGCTTAGCCTTAGAGCATTTACTGCAGGTACAGGTGTAATGTATATAACAAAACAACAAGTACCGATCGAGACAAAAAGAATTAAAAACGTGATTCAGGAACTCAGCTGTCGGGCAGAACGCCAAACTTACAACCTACGTTCATGCAGCCATTTAGAAAAACATGGCAAGGTGCAGTAGCTTTCTCAGCCAAACAAACCCACAGAGTTATCTATAGAGAATGAAAAACCTCTTAAAAAACACACGGAACCAGATAACTCATATATACAGACATTCTTCGACACCATTGCAGCCACTCTCATGCTAGTCGATTTCTAGGCTATCTTTTACAACTGACGAAAGAACATTCTCCTACACTAGTTTCCAAGGATACGAAGTTGAAAGGTCAAATACGTTGGCCGTACCATCGCGAGAAACTGATAAGTGGTAACTAAATAATACCATACCTGCCAGAAAACCAACATTTAAGAAAAGGACAAATCCATAAAAAGATTACCTTTACTCTTGGCAAGTAAAAAAGATTACCTTTACTCTTGGCAAGTAAAAAGATTACCTTTACTCTTGGCAAGTAAAAAGATTACCTTTACTCTTGGCAAGTAAAAAGATTACCTTTACTCTTGGCAAGTAAAAAGATTACCTTTACTCTTGGCAAGTAAAACAGATTACCTTACTCTTGGCAAGTAAAAAAGATTACCTTTACTCTTGACAAGTACTCCGACATCGACCAACGGCGACCTTTGCTTTTCAACCACGTCAGCCGAATTATCCGAAGCACAAGACATCAATCCAGAATCACTACACTCCAGTTGTTCACTGGTCTCCACAGATGCCACTACCGCCTGATTTCCATGTGTGCTGGTGTGCTTTTGGTGGATGGCTACTGGGATCAGCGAAGTAGGAGACTGGTGAGTTCTTGTGTTACGAGGGAGCTGACCATTAGACGGACTGCTCTGCTGAAGCCACGGTAATAACGAAATATTGCTGCCGCCGTCCGGCGTCGCAAAACTGTCAACAGAGCTGTCCGAAACAACATCTCTGTTTAGTTTGCTTGGACTCGAAACAACCGACTCTCCCTGCTGATGTGAAGTCAAATCACCTGAAAGCTCACTCCTGACAAACTGTGGAATTCTTAACTTATCTGAGTTGTCATCACTGCTGCTAACAGACATTGTCGTTGATGTGTCCAGTTTCCTTTCATCTGCTTTATCATTCACATTTTCAGCCAAAATAGCTTTGCACTTCCCGTGCTCAGCAAAATCTGCGTTGTTGCCCGTAATGTCCTCAGCCAAATCTGATTCCCCAATCGCTTTCTCAGTTAAGCCTAGCAGTGTTGCATCGCCTTTGATTAGCGTAGTATCCATGTTCTTAGACGAGCTAGAAAATAATGCTTTGCCTTCAGATGTTTTGAATTTGTTTCCTGCAAGGAGAGCGATGTCATGGCATGGAAAAGATCTATGTAACGTCCTGTTATTATTGTGGTTGGATGAAATCGAGGAAGACAACTCTGCCAAACATTTCGCATCACCACCAACACCATTACCAATCATCAGACTACTTGGACGCTCAATGGCAAATTTACTTTTATCTTCGTAACCGGCTTTATCATCATTTTGAAGCTGAAATATGACATTCATTTTGTTTGAACAAGCTAATGCTTGCCTATCACTAGGATCATTCAGCTCTTGAACAGTGCATTCATTGCTCCTCTCATCAGATAGAGTACATCCAATGTCACATTCGGTGCTTTGCAAATTGACATATATTGCTTGATTTTCTGCTGAGCACATGTCTTTTTCATCATCAACAGCAGCACTGCATGCTACTAAAGAGGTAAAACACTCTTCACTCATTCCTTTTTCGTCGGTCCAACTCTCTTCCACTTTGTCGGGATGTTTAACAAGAGAATTATCCTGGATACATTGCATGCCTCTACCATCACAACAAGTCATATCAATCGGCATAGAATAACCAACATCCGTAACTCTTCCAGACTTTGACCGATCACTTCCACTGGACAATTGCACTTCATCTTGAGAACTACAGCCATGCACGTCTAAAGTTTTGTTGCATCCAGATACAGTGCCAGCACAATAGATCTCTGGACGCAAATTACTACTAAAACCACGCTTACTGTCATCGGAAATAGCAAACTTTTCAAAATTTGAAACACTTCTCAAGCTTCTGTTTTTCAAATCACTATGAGATTCTCTTAATGCAGCATCCATATTTGAATTCTTTTCAGTTGAAATATGTCTAAGTCCAGCCTCTACAGCACACGAACCATTCACCGTAGAAAGCTCTGCTGATCGCCGTGAACTGTCATCCATGAACACATCATTGGAGCCATTTTCAGAAGATGTAACCACATGTTCAGCGGCAGGATATGGTCGTAAAGTGGAAGACAACACTGACGAGGGATCATTGCCGCTTTTATTAGGTGATAAATGAGGAACTGCAGACTTTGAATATCTCCTTTCAGATAATAACAATCCATCGTTAGTTCTACAAACTGATGGAGACGATAAACGTTGGCAATGTTCAGAAGACAACAACTGATTCCTCAAGTCTTTTTCACCACTATGAGCAGACGGCAAGCCTTCAGATGCTTGCAGTCTGAGGTTGGTTGAACTACAATGCGTTGGCGTCACAACATTTAACGTCTTCTCGCTACCGTTCACAGTCTTGTCTGCATTCGTACACGAGGAATTTGTCTCGTCTGCTATCTTAATTCCCATGTCCTCCAACTTCAGACTGCTGTATCTTCTTCGTCTTCGACCCTGCTTTTGATCCGCTGATCCCAATCGTACCTGAGGTAGACATGAAGACTGGCCAAGAGCACACGGAGAAGCAACATGAACTGCACTCAAAGCATCACAATTGCCGCCTTTGAGCTTAACTGATGCATCCTGAGGTATGGTAACGAAACGCCAGTCACCGGTGACAGGACACCTTTCCAGGCGCGTCACCTCATCTATAACAACACCTTCGGTTTGAGGACGATCTCTGCTAACACCACCTTGACCAAACATATCACTGGGACCGAGGCTGACGGATCGCTTGCTGAACTGACTCGGCCTTCTGCTGGAAGAACTTAGTCTGTCAGATGATGGCTTAGTAAATAGCTCCATTGCTCTAATTTTATTCACTTAGTATTGTTCACACAATAAACTTTAGTTTACAAATGATGTCCAAATTGAATCAACTCCTGACTGAAAGTTTGCGCCACTTGCAACTCGTTTCCCGAATAAATCCATTTCAAAGGACATCCGAAAATTTTAAAAACTAACCAACTTCTGCTGTTGGCAGACAAGAACTGAGACTACCTTTTTAAACCTGTTTCCGAGCTAAAAGAAAATCACCTGAATTCCCAAAAACAGCGTATGAACAGTAAACGAATGTTTGAACGTGTCAGAAAACAAACTGAAGTGAAAATGTCAGCATTCTCAACCCTTAAACAAAACCTTCAATGTACACACACACAGGCTTAGACTGCTTCCCATCTGACAGAAATCTGCTTCACTCCAAACGAAAGCCAATAACACAAAAGTCCCTGAAGGTTAACAACGTATTCGTTCAATCAAAGCTAATAAATTATTAGCCGCATCACATGGCCGATGGCTTACATCAGCATTTGATCCTACTTATCATCGCCAGCGCATTACAACGCATTTCAACGAGCTGTATTCTGTCCCACAGCCAACTCTACCACACAGTGCCTCCTCCAACTGCCATAAATTTCTCGAAACAGACACACCACAACATATGCAGCAACTGAGTAAATGCAAATGTCAGAGCGTATATCCAGACACTTCATACACCTTCTGTTCCATCACAGCATGCCTTCATATGCTGTACTGTGACTATCCTTACCAATGACCTGTCAGAGAATGCCTACTATTGATGGCCGAAATCACGAAACCAGATAAATAATCCAGACCTCATATAACTTCCTCGAAACGATATCCAGGCTGGCAAAGGTCCGATCCCGATCCGGATTAATCCAGCAGACGACTAGAAATGTTAGCAGACAGCAACAGCATCAATGGGTCAGCAATCAAAGCAACGAACCTCCTCAGCACCACCTCTCTTCTCACGTCATGCTCCTCGGTCGGCAAAGGTGTGTCCGTGGCATACCTGAGATCAACAGCAACTAATATATATATATATTCTCAAGTTCAGCATCCAGCAGATGCAACAGACCAAGCTCACTAGCATCAGCAGCAGCAGCAGCCCAGGAAGTACGTAACTAGAACAGTTCTGGTCTACGAGCGGCTGGCCTTATCTCTAGACTAATCCAGGCCCTCGTCACTGTACCCAGCCGCTTTGGTGG
The DNA here is from genome assembly GCA_949752735.1 of Lumbricus terrestris. Classification (NCBI taxonomy): domain Eukaryota; kingdom Metazoa; phylum Annelida; class Clitellata; order Crassiclitellata; family Lumbricidae; genus Lumbricus; species Lumbricus terrestris. Next base: position 16,962,959 of record OX457042.1, read on the forward strand.
CTTAATTCCAATCAAAACCGCTGGCATCTCAGATGATGGACCAATTGGCCGGTCAGGCTTTACAGACAGGAAATCAGACAAACAAAAGACAGTGTGGCTCCCATCAGTAAGGGATACCGTAGATTGGCACACGCCGAGTTATGCCAACAATTCCCTGAATAAACACACGGTTAAGGAAACTGTAACAAACAACGATGTCTGGATAATTACAGCCACATTCATCTGTAATTACGGTATAGGCGTCTGCTGTCTATTCACCTCTTGACCCACTACTCTCTTCCAAGATACACTACTCACTACTGTGTTGGTAGCTGCACATATTTTGGCCAATCTTATCAAATTCCGTCAGCCTCAGTCAGTTAGTCAGTCAGCCAGCCAATTAGTCCACCAGTCAGCCAATCACTCAGCCCCTCAATCAGTCAGTCAGTGAATTAGTCCGTCCATCAATCAGTCAGCCAATCATTAAGTCAATCAGTCAGCCCCTCAATCAGTCAGTCAGTGAATCAGTCAGACCGCCAATCAGTCAGTCAATCAGTCCGCCAGTCAATTATTCAGCCAATCATTAAGTCAATCAGGCAATCATCCAGCCAACAACCAGACAGCTTGTGCAAGTATGTCTGTTTAATCAGCTGAGAGTGTCTACTACTCTACTCATTTAAGGACACACAGCCTACATAAACCTAAGCATCTTAAATATCTTCTAATACAAGTGACTGACTGAATGAAAAAACACATGCACCAATGATGCCTCTTAATACAAGGGTCCTCTCTAGCCACTATATAGGTAGCCTTGTCCTTACAGTCCGCATTTAATTACCACAGATCTTTGATAGTACACCAATGCAGAACAGAAGAGAACAGAGGAGAGAAGGCAGTCAAAGACTTAGCACTGCTATCTACTACGTTCATTGTCCAAGAAACACACAGGCAACTCTTAGACTTTGTCCAGACTGAAGTGTAGTCAATGGCCGTGAGGTTCACTTAGGCACCACTGGCAGGTCAAATCAGAGGAGGTCATCAGCTGAGTGGGGGAGGGGTTGGGTAGGGAGGGGTGGGGTAGGGTAGGGTGGGGTGGGGACAAGAAACAGACGCCCACTGTCTGATTGATCATTTCCCTGCGGCCATAAGTTAACCCAGAAGACCAGAATGAAGTTTCTTTACTACTAGACAACAAAGAAACAGTTCAGTTATCAACAATTCCAATTATAAGTCAATCTGAGTTGGAGCGTATCCAAAGATCACATGAATACCACTTATTTTCATTTATTTATAACAGAAATTTATATAGCACCACTCAATGAAAACAATCAGAGGCACTATCTGCTTTAGTCTAAACTATGTTTACTACAGTGCAGAAGTACATAGGCTCTCTGCACCAACCTCTATACTGAAACTCATTATCTAATATCGTAATCGTAATCGCCATCTTTCTAGAGCGCTACTCGAAAGCCAAGCGCAGGGCACCAGCTTATTTACGAGTGCTGTGTTGAGTCAAAAGGGTTGTCCGTAAGAGTAGTCCATGTTCAGCCACAAGGTGATAATAAACTAATGACTGGATACCCGCAACTAACCAAACATTTCCCAAGGCATAGCACATTCACGTAGAATCCTCTCTCATCACCACATTCAACCGCTCATTCAAAGCAGAAATTAATCCAATAGCTCCAATAGTTTCAGGACCAAAACCTTTCTCCTTGGACAAAACCTTTCTCCTCAAGTCACGCATGGCTGAAAGAACTTCAGGCAAAATCTGAGCAGTACGAAGAGAAAGAAATATCTTTAAAGTATTTGCTCCACCCTGTCAAAAAGTTGAACAGCCAAGTTTTTGGCAGTTGCAAGTCAGTCCACTTACTGAAACTAATCAATTGACTGCTTTCAAGGAAATGTCGCTTAACTTACTCATATATGCTGACAATAATCCAATCCACTTGAGATTAATAAGACATAAAACTAATTAATACACTCAAACCTGACACATTCATCATGGAACATAGCATACATATACTTAGAACCAGATGGCAATGCTAAATTCTAAAGCAGCAGAGGACAATGCCTGTCCAAACAAACTAGGTTAAATGTTCAATTGTAAATTTATGCAGACCAGTTATGGCAGCATATAACAAGAGCCATGTCGCATGGAAATCACTGCACAGCGAGCGACAAACGCAAAGCTAACTACAAACAAGTGCGCATAGTACAAAAGCACCTATGCAAAACATATACGCAGTTGGCAGCCGGGAACCACCTGGTTTTTAAGCCATAAATAAATAAACACCTGAAATAGTCAATCAATCAATACCCACTGGCCGCCTCTTCAACCACACATGGAATTCGCGCTTCATAAAGACGAGAGTGTGCAGTATTCAATGGGACGCTACACCTACACGCTTCCAGGAACTCTCTGGTATGTGTTTTTGGTTGGCCATAAACAGATCCTTCTGCTTAACCGGAGTAGACTACAGAGTGGACTCATCACATCAATGCACTCCGGGTCAGTGCGCTCCTGTCACCATCTTGCATAATATGAATGGTGTAATGTCCCCAAAGCTATTAACCTTAACAGCCAGTATTGCTTAACGTGCCATACAAGAACTGTGGTGCAGCACTAAAAATATTCACCTTTCAGCATCATCCTTTAACCCCTTTACCGGCAACCCCGATTATAATCGTCGATTTTATAGCGATTATATGCTGGCAAAGGGGATTAAAGCATGGCCTGATGCTCATGCTGTATAGTGTATATCATAAGACATGTCGCCAACCACTTTACATTATCGAGTCTAAGCAGTAGGTGTCCCCCACTTTATTACCTGCCAAGGCAGTTCTCTAGATCCACATCTTTTTGCCCAGGGTGTGGTATGATGCTGTGGCTCACTGGTTCAAGGCTAGCCTCAAACCCTGCCTTTTATCCTGAGTACTGGGAGTGGTTCCGAAAGGCTCTTGCTGAGAGAAGCACTTTATAAATGGCCAAATACAATACATCACTTAGAGAAGCTAATACTCCCTGTCTTGAGAAAGTCAAGTTAACAAACACTGCAGATGGCTGGTTGTGGGACCTGACAGCCACAAACTCCTGAACTACAATTCAGGCACCTAAACACCAACTGGTCAACGACATGCTAAATTTCGCCAAAATGAAATGCCAGGACATGAAGAAGACATATCAGTTTTTATATCTCAATATTAATTATATAGATGACATAATCAGCAATACCACTGAATTCCACTATACGCTCTACTGGAAAATGGCATGTATCACAATAAGAAACAATTGAGCAGTTGAGAGCATTAATTAGCAACAGTTGCAATAATTACAGAGCACAATATAATTATCCAAGGTACACCTTCTGGCTGGCAGTTTCATCTTACCACATTAATTCCAATATCTACATCATCTCTACGGCAATTGCCATGCACTGGAAGAGACACTATATAAATTTATAGACACAAGACATTAAAATAGTAAATTTTGTGACCACAGTACTTATTGAGTGTTCACTCCAAAAGGTAGTTCACACGAAAAGAACATTGCTCAAATTCACAGTAATATCTCATACAATTAATACAGAAATTCATGAATGTCAAACCACAATGAATACAGGAAATAATGTCCAAGCCGAAAATGGCAGAAAGGCATTCAAAATTTTCTTCCACCAAATGGCCCATTCCAAACCCTTTGTTTTTTCCATGCTAAGTCTTTGCCCGTCTCAAACAAAATTAACTTTCCAGAAATCATCAGTTTGCATTCTATGCAGTGTGAAACTTCTGGACTTCAATTAGAAAGCTTATTGGAGCAGCGAGATGGTAAGCAATGTCACAAAGATTTGAAGGACATCAGTTCAATACCTGCAAGCCCCTTAAGCCGGACTCAAGTTTCAATTCCAGAGGCGACACTGGTAAAATGAGCAGTAGAACACGTGGGCACCTTAGCGCCTCAGAGGAGTTCTCTTGAAGTGGTGCTATGTAAATGTATGATTACAATTACAATTACACCTTGCAGGCTGCCATTCAATTAAATCAACTCTTGTTAAACTTGTTATCATCTATTACTACTGTGTCATGTAATCTTACTACGTACTTGTCAGTCTTAATTAATAACTCATTATTATTCTTTTACATATAGCATAGTATAATAAATTAATAATGACAAAGGCATCAGCTCCACATCAATAATAAAAAAAAATCAGAAAGGAGGCAAATCTGGAGAGAAAAAGTGTAATTGTACCAGGGAAATCCATGAAAACACGAAATGACAAAAATCAATATAGAGATCAGTCAGATTCAATAATAACAACAGAAGAGATTGTAACAGTCTCGACAAAAGATCAGTAAGTAACTTAATACAGCATCAGAATCCAAAGACGATTCCACCTATTTTCCCCACCTCAACACTTTTTGCAACACCTCACTCCAAAGGTTTGATCATGAGATCAAACAAATCCATCTACTACAAAATAACTGGGTATAACACAATCAAGATCTGGTACTCACAGTCGTTGACGATCATATTTCCTGAACTTTTGACCTCATCAAGGCGTGCAAGTAACTGTGCCAGCCTGGAAACAAAATTGCAAAGCAATCATCCTGCTGCTAAACCCAAGATCAGAAAAACAAACAGCTGGACAAATTTTTCTAACGTTAAAGCGCATTAGACCAAAATCTCATCTCCATTGATCAACAGTGATCAACCAGATGTAAACACAATTACTATGCAACAACTAATCAGTTGTAATCAGTAAAATACATAATAAGTCACTAAAACAAATAAATCCAAATAAACTTCTATAAAATGATGTACAAGAATAACTTTAATTATAAAATTGACCTAGCTTCCGAATAACTTTAATTAAAAAGTACCGCGTAATCGATAAAAATTAATCCGACTACTAAACATTTTCTGAGGACACTGATCAAAACACAGCCAAACCATTATCACATTAAGGACTGGTCAGCAGTCTGTTATAGGCCTATAGGATTCTTAAGGGCAACTTTTTCTCCACCCCCCCATGTCGAAATAGATTTACCGTCCTGGATGGAACCATCTTACCAATCAGCATTCATTCTGGCAGTGGCAAGTCTTCATCACTCCATTTTGTAAACTGATGCTTACAAGCAGTGATATCCCTATTAACAACTGATGGCTTGGAAATCTGTGCTTATAGGAAACAGGAGAAATCATGGAATGTTCACACTGTTGTTTCTAACTTAACGCAAAATGCACTGTATGTAAAAATGATATGATGTGTCTCAAGTGTTATAACTTCACCAATAGGCCTATATGAGATGTTGAAACTGGGTTTCAAAGGGTAACACTCCTATCTGCCCTGGTCTCTGCCGATTGTGGAGTTGGGACACTGATAGCATAAAAATGCAATGTTCTTAAAGCAATACCTTTGTATCAGTGATGAACATTTAGCAGAAAGATAGAATAGTAATTCAGTTCTTACTTGGATGGATTCAAATCCTTCTTCGCCAAATCAGATCTCAATCGGTCACCAACATGCTGATAAATTACTACGAGAGTGTTCACAGCCTGTTCTCGAACCTAACATCAACAAAAGAGCACCCTGTGTTATAAAGAAATACATGGATTTAATTGCAATTAATTAATTGAAATGTGTAATAAACAACAAAGGTATAAAAGTGGTATGAACAACCTTAGACAGCTAATCAGGTAGTATAAGTATTCATATAATAAGTTAACAAACAAGTAATAGAACACAGTATTTTTCTGCATCTTAAGTAGCGTCAGTCACACAAAGATTCTGTAATGGTCTAACCATAGGCGTACGGGACATTTCGACAGTGGGGGGCCCCCAAAACATTTTTGCCCGAAAAATCTGACGACCTTTTTTTTTAGTCATCCGCTCAAAATTCTAAGCATTTTCCCGTCCGAAAAATCTGACGACCTATTTTTTTTTTAGTCATCCGCCCAAAATTCTTAGGGTTTTCCCATAAAAAATCTGACGACCTTTTTTTAACCCTATGCGTGCCCGAAAAAATCCTCTCGTACCTGATTTGCCCGAAAAAATTTCCGATTTTGTTTTGCCCGTCCGTGCCTCTTTTGCCCGAAAAACACATTTGCCCGAAATTTGGGGGGCATTTGCCCCCCCCCCCTTGGACACCCGCCTCGTACGCCTATGGGTCTAACAGTTTTACAAAGATTATTTGAGTCTCATTCGTCATATGTGTGTATATTCGTTTAATAATGACATTCAATCTGACAAACCGCAGAATGATTACAGATACAGGTTATGCGAAATACGGCCCGCTTCGCACGACACGCAGGTCGGCTACAACGGGTTCGGTAGCTTCAGCTGCAAACGCACTCTGAGTTACAAGCATATAAAAACACGATACATAAAACAAATACAAGACAAATATGGCAGCCTTCAACGGCGCCAACTAAGACATAGCATACAAAACAAATACAATCACAAAGCTGGCTGCCAGGAACGGCGCCCGTCAGAAACTCTAGTCTATGATGTTAGAGAAAGTCACTACGACAGATAAAGTCATCTATGGGCAAAGACGACGCCCGAAAGCAATATCGAGTCACCACCGACGAACTCCAATGCGCATATATTATTATGAGTCCAGCCGATAGTTTCTCGTCTGATGATGAGTGGTGGACCGAATTTATAGAGTTCTTCGCTAGATGTTGACAGTAGCTGCAGCGTCCCATCTCTCTTTCTTGTCCCATCCATGTATGCGGGAACGGCAATCATTCGCGAGGTGGCGGAGGTGTTGTGGCAACCTGGCATCCCTTGTGGGTGGTTCGCAATGGATCCGTCCAGTGGCCATCATCGGTAGCGTGGTCCAGGCCAGATTTACGAAATGAATTTCCATCCAAAACATCCACGAATCGGAGTCGAAAAGTCTGGAGCGCAGTCACGATTTAAGAAGCCATCTATAAATTCGGATGCTTTCGAGCGTCTATCGCTCAAGACACAATAATCCATCGTAGAAGCTCAGAGACCGGATCAGCGACCAACATGGCCGCCGACCATAGAGTTCTTGACTCTAGCTGATAAATCAAAGCATTAAATTATCTTAAATTTGCTAAATCATAGTCAAAAAAGATGAGTGTGAGCCTTACTGGAATGCTTTGATCGTCCATCAGCTTGACGATTAGAGGAACCAACTTTGACAAACCGACATTTCTGCTGCCATGTCTAAGAAAAACATCACCAAATACAAAGTAATTTCCATGTCAGCCAGGAAATTATACAACCATCATCAAATATCATATCATCATCCTCCCCTTAGACTCCCCAAGAGCAGACATTATGGCTGAGACTGCTGATGCTGCCCTCTTCAAAGCTATAGTTAAAGACAAAGATCATGTTCTTCATAAATTTTTCTCTTATAGACGTCCTGGCAAATACAATCTGCGCCCTAGGCCGCATCCATTCGAACTTACCAATAAAAACCAAAAAAAATTCATAACACGGATGCTGTATAAAAACGTTTAATAGGCTTTATTCGCTGCCTCTTTGTGCTTGTTAACTGTCGCGTTATGTCGACTGGTTTTTCAATAAAACGAATATTATTATTATTATTATTAATAGAAAACCAATTAACAAGTTATTAATAATGCTGAAGTGTAGTCTACCAATAGGCTACAGCTTTCAAGCAGAGGATTGATTTGGAAAATGGTGATAACACACAAATGTTAATTCATATCTATCAAGTGGCGATTGATACATGAAAATGTGATATTAACACTCATAATCATAATCTTAATCATAACCTGCAAATTTCTAAAGATTACATACAGACTGTTTGGTAGTTTAAATACAAACATTACAGACATCTAACTATAACTGTATAATTCAATTAAAATATAACAGTAACTGTTTTGACAATAACTATGCACTAAAGTGTCAAACTGCATATATTAGTAATAACATTAACTGCAAACAGCAATTAATCCAGAACAATGCAATGCTAGCCAATTCATTGTACTTACTCAGCGAGCAATCTCTGAAGACATTTCAGAATTTCTTCTTTCACTTTCCACGACTTGTGAGTGAATGCTGGAGTAGATCTTTCAAAGACAAACTAACACAAAGAAAAAAAACCCAGATAATACTCAGGTTAACAACTGAGAACAAGCTGTTTAAAAATCTCACTTATTCACAATCTGGCTGGCCTTGTCACAAGTTATCCAACTAAGTTCAGTCTTGTTGTTACATCAGAAGTGAGACTAATGACAAAAAAACGACTCTAAATATGTTAATAACAAGTTTGACACAATATCTCAACACGAGATAAAGACAATCTCAACACTTGATAAAGACAATCTCAACACTTGATAAAGACAAACTACACTACTGATATGAGTTCACCTGGTTTCCAAATGATTTATAAAAAAGTACCAGCAAAACAGGTTTAAAAATCCAAACTAGATGCATTCTGTACCATTTCAAGATACAAACCTGAGGAGTTGATCCAGAAATCATCATCTTGATTAAGAGATCCTGGGCAGATGATCGAACCTGTACATCATAAATTCAGTAATAGATATACAGAATGAGCAAATGACAATCAATACTTAGAGCAAATGACAGTGGATAAGAACAAATTACATTCAATACGAGGAAATGACAATCAAAAAGAGAAAATTACAATCCATAAGAGAAAGTGACCATTGGTACGAATAACCGACCATCAACAAAAGTAAATGGAAAATGTAAGCCTTAAGTGCTGCTTATTCATAGGGTCAACCATACATATACCTACCACATAAAGTCTGATACAATATATAACAAGTGACCAATTTTTCGTTTATTCAAATATAATAATATTTCGTCCATGGTCGATATTTCACCACAGGTACATAATTCAATACAATATATGTACCGTATCACTTCTCTAATGCTTTGGCAGATTCTCAAAAACTGCTACATAAAAAGAAAAATAATACCTGGCATGAAAAAATACACGCACACATCAGCTACTTAAACCAAGAGTTTCTAGTGGAACGAAGATGCCCATTGTCCACATAAAAACTGATACACCACTATATCATATCTATAGATTTGTATTATAGCACCTCTTGCAGAATAACTGTTCACAGGCACTCTCAGCACAGAAGCCCAGGGGAAAAGAGACATCTTTAATGGAGACCCAACGAGGATACAACAGTAATTAGTTTTATCCTTATTGCAAATGGAGAGACACACCATAGAAAGTATCATAATATGGAAGAGTTTACAATTTGCCATGTCAAACAACTTCAGAGGCAAAAAAGAATGGAAACTGGGAGGTGCTCACCTGGTCCTTGCCATCCCCCAAACGGTCTAAGACAGACACCAACACTGGAACAAAATTACACACATTTCATGGACTGTAACAATTGCACTTGCACCAAATAACATATATGGCAAAAGGATGCACACACCCAGTAAATTAGGTTCTTAACTGATTGCTTAGCAACAGATTATTTGGCTTAATGACTGACTGGATCAATGAGCCACCAACTCATAAATACCAAAATACAAATTTTGTGGTGCTCTGTATTATCTGGGGATTTTTCTCTGCACTTATAACCTTCTACCAGCAGTAATCTAACATAGCTACAGTCTGAAATGTAGCAGAGTTAAATCTTTACCAATAAAAACGAATAAAGCTGAAGAAATTAAACAGTGGCATCATGTTACCATATGCAAATGACAACAAAGTTCTGCAATAACAGTCAACAAGTCAAAATTAGTAACAAAAAGTGTCACACAGCACAACATTAAATTTGCAGATCATTTCATTCAGTACCTTTTACAGAATAAAACAGGCTAATTTGCACAAAGTAGGCAACAGTTCAACATGCGCTTACATGCAAGATATGCTAAACCAGACTAAAAAAGTCAAAGGTCCTGCTGATTTTCAATACATTAAAACTCAAATTGCTTCAGAGCATACGGATTAATTTCCAAGGTCAGCACAGAAATCACTAAAAATAGATCAGACCCTTCTGGGAGAGCTGTTTGCAATTTGCATGATACATCTTCATTTTCTCATCCACAGCAATTATATGAGAATAATTCTATGTGTTTACATAAAATCAGATATACCTTAGGCTTAGAGAGCATTCATAGCCACAGAGCTGGAAAAGAGGCTTAGAGATGCTTTGCCACCTGGGCAGGAACGTGGAGAATGAACCTCTGAATGAGCTGTTTAACCAAGAGACTATAGCCTTCCTAATTAGTCACTTTTAACAGCAGCACCTTTGTGGGGTACTTTAAAACAAGCCCTATAGATGTCTTAATACACACATAGAAATGCTTTGAGGGATTCCAAAAATGTACTTTATAAATGTCCAGATACATACATACATATATTATGCAGTACACACAGGACTACTCGTAACTCATTTACTTAGAAACAACTTAACAAAGGTAAACAGCAACACACTTAGCTTAGCAAAAAAATCCTTGCTACACATAAGCAGCAAAAATTGTTCTGTGACTTACGACAAGAAACAGCCGGAGCTTTATCTTTCTCAAGTGCCATGTTTCCATGTACATGTATACATTATTTTTGTAAACAATAGCCGCTCAATTACAACTAATCATCAGCTTCTGACAACTCCATTACAGTTTTACGACCGAAGCTGCCTGATAAGTGATAAAATTCCAATCATTTCAGGATTACAAAAGTGATGAGATAATGGTAAACATGACTAGCAATGAATTTTCAGCACAATACAATGCCCAAACCAAATTGAAATTCTTTGTGAACGTGATCAACAGGTTGCCCTATTTCCACATAAAAGCACTTCCTACAAATTGGTCAGGCCCAACAGTCTGGCAATTCTCATAGCATGGTTTGACATAACAATATATAACACTTCTACATAATTATATATGCTCTGGTTCATGAGAAATTAACATAAATTTTGGAAATTAGGTAGAGATCAATTTATCATAATGTAAGGATGCAAATGTGAGCATCTACATCCGGTAAGGGCATCACAAAAACTTCACAAAAGTCTTGCCAATTATGAATGTCTAACTGAGCTCAGAGGCATAGGTGTACTATTATAACTGGACCAGTTTGTCAGTTAGAAGAATGTTGATAGGCCGGCAATAAGTCATGTTGCAAGTGAAGATAAAATACAAGCCCAGTGTGGTTGCTATCATTGTTGCCAACTTACCTGCATGTACCTATAATCTGATTTTTACATTTAACCCGAAAGTAGATAAAATGTCTTCACGAATAATTTCAATAACCGCAAATCAGACTTCAATGCAAATCATATCCTAAAAGTTAGTCCGACTTCAATGCAAATCATATCCTAAAAGCAAGTCCAACTTCAATGCAAATTATATCCTAAAAGCAAGTCCGACTTCAATGCAAATCATATCCTTAAAGCAAGTCCGACTTCAATGCAAATCATATCCTAAAAGCTGCTAAACTTAGGCAACTGCAATTATATATGTAAATTTATATAGCACCACTTCAGTAGAGACCCATCATAGGTACTTTGACATACAATAATCAAACACAATGGTCTTCAATCGCTTGTGGAAACGAGACAAAGAATGGCCTCTCGTATGCTACTCACATGATGGAATATACGACTGGAAGTTACAACCCATGCGGTCAATAAGACAAGAAACGATTTCTAAGCCATTCAGAGATATCTACAAAATCACAAAAAGATCTTTCTTAATGGTTTTTCAACAGGTGTCATACTTATAATTTAATGCAAATGTGACAAACAAAATGTGTCAATAGTGCAATGCAATGATCGGGTTCAATTGATATATACTGCACTAAAAAGTGAACATTAAGTCACTAAATGGTTCATACATCATGAAAATGTTAAGTTACTGATCAATGTAATCATTCTACACTATGCCAATGCATGCATGTTCATTAGATGCCACTTACTTACTTATTTATAATGCTTACACTCCTTGAATTCTTGTCCTCAGAGCAAACAAATCAATTACTCTGCTCACATCAATATTATTTGCTTTGAACGTTCCATCTGATTTCATGCTTGTACAGTCTTAAAACTCCACTAAAATGAAAACATCCATGGGTCACCTAGGCACACCTGTCTGAACTCTACGTCAATGTCATTCGCAATTAATGACACCACAGGACTCTGTTAAATTCACTCAATGAGGAACAAATACAACAATGGCTCTGCACAGAAGGGGGTGCTCTTGACTCCATTCGCACGAACTGCAACTACCAGTATGATTCGAGTCCTTTCTGTGGTGGACCCACTGGTCCGGAATGGGCTTCCACAGGAACTACATAGATCTTCCTGGGGCTCATACTGAAGTATTTGTTGCCCAACTGAAAACTGTGCTTTTTCACCATGCTAGAGATGGGAGCACTTCTGAGTATTCCCCATGAAGAGGTGTTATAAAAATCATTGAATGAATAAATATAAAAAATATACAACAGTAATCAGTATTACAAGATGTCTGAAACAAATATTGCAGAAAACTGTGGTGGTGGTATTTGCAATTTAACGTCACTGTGTGGTAACAAAGACCCTTAGCAATGCCCTCCCCTATATCCAGGCTTGGCACTGGCAGAGTGCAACCAGTGGCGCAGTTCTATGGTGCTATGATAAGAGAAACTGTCAGGGAAAGTAAGATGAAACAGCTGCCACAAAAAGTTTTGCCCAAACTCCAAGGTTAGTCAAAATCATAATGAAAAAAACACTGTAGATCATAAGTTTTGAAAACCTGAAGGCTGTTTGAGAAGAGGGAAAGATGCAAATTAGGTAGCCAAAGCAACTCTTTCAGACAGATTTTTCTCCACCTGGAAAATGTTCTTAAAATGTAAAAAATTTGGGACACAGTGGTGGGATCAAAATTAGCCATGATGACAAGGCAAAAGATTTGGTTTAATACGTATCAATGTAAAAAATGTTACATATAATGTTACATTGTCATCTTCAGGCTTTAGCTGCTTCAAGTCTTTCTTATTTCCTTGGGGCTGTTCATGTTCTAATTTCTGAATAGCTAGTACTGTAATGCACTTTATAAATTATCATACACAATACAATAAGCTGTAGGTCATATTACGACAGCCCTAAATTGCAAATTACACAGAAAGATTATAACAAATTTACTAATTGTCAATATTTACTTTGAATAAAAATGTGTTTCCATTATCCAGAACTTATTAAGCCATAGAAAACAAAGAGGACATAGGAAATCACCTACCTTGAAATTACTGCTACTGATCCATGATGACAATCCACTGATAAGTTTATCCATTTCATCACACAGCAATGAGGAGTCATCTCTCCGCAGATATTCCACGAGTTCCTCATGCGTCTGAAGACGTCTCCTAGTATCCTGAGTAAGAACATTGGCCAAGAAGTAGTCCAGGGTCTCGGCCATTTCAAAACTAATTTACGACAACCGATCCGAAACTGTTTACAATGCTTAGTATGCTCGTCAGACCTGGTTCAGCAATGCGGTGAGATTGTTGGAATGACCACAGCGACATCATCTATCTAAAAATAATAACAAATTAGATCAAACAAAGGTCATAACAGACTATCAGATCTAACTTTTACGTAAAGTAAATTAATAGGTTACACGTGTCAGTAGATTTCTATCACAGACAAAGAATATCAAATGCTGAAACGGGTGAATCTTGGAGTCACAGCGGGCTTAAATGCAAACATAGATAATGAGAAATAAAAACTAGATGGTTGGTCAACATGAGAATTTAATGTTCTGGTTTCTATAACAACTTGAATTGTTGCACTTAAGAAAAGCACACGTGCCAACTGACAATATTTTTTAGCTACTTTGAATACTCCATTAGTTGGAACTATGCCAAATAATTTATAATTTATTCTCGGTTTTAATTCTTCTTTGAAATCCATCAAAAGTTATTTTATTAGAACCCTGGAATGTTGAAATTCAGGTGCAAAAACTATGCTTGCAAATTATATATTGATGAGAAATGGGCTTTGTATCCGTGACTTTTTAATTATAAAAAAGTTAATTTTTTCGAACATTTTCAACCTTTTTCATTCATATCTGCACATAGCAAATCAGTGACTACACTATTTTTTATACGCTTGCCAAATAGTTCCAATGGGACTACTTTCACCAAGTCCCATTCACAGACCTGCCCGTCCCATCGGGTTATTTCCGAAAACGCCTCCGAGCTGTACAGGGACTATAGGTTACAACACGACGTTACGCTACACCGAATGTCTAGCACAGCGATTCTTCTAACAAGATACAAAACGCAAAATGGTAAATTATGTCAGTAAACTTTCCAGCGATTTTATCTACACGACGATAGAAACCAGCATGAACTGGAATTCTCAACAAATAGGACTTTACATTTTTACATAAAATAATTTTGCAGCCACAAACAAGATAATCTCGCCGCCGGTTTTCCCCTCGTCGCACTTGCCATCTGCCTAGCTACAGCGTATGCTAAATGGCATCGCGGGCGTATGCATCGTCATGTTACCAAAATCAATCTGAAAAATCATGACAAACCCGCGGAGCCATTGTAGTTTAGCATTTCCAGAACCGAGTTCTAAAACCAGACCTGGGAAACATATATTTTCAGTAAGAAAATCGCACTTCTGTGCCGTTCATGTTGCTGTTTTAAATTCGTGACGTCATTTGTTTACCGCACTTCCGCTGCGATTTAAAGAACCAAAGATCATCATATTATAGCGCTTTAACAAGGAAATCTGAATTCTATAGTTGATTCCAGGTCGTTGGTAGATTCAGAGTAGCGTAAAATTTAAGCCATGTAATATTATTGTGATTATGTAATTTAATTACGCTAACTGCAGTAGAAGGCCACTTGCTCTCACGTAAACACTTGATGTGTAAGAAGGCCTCGTCAACTGTTTGTCTGTTTCCCATCCGTATACTGTTAGCATAATTATAACGTTTTACAAAATGACGTCTCCGCATTCCGTCGTCTTTGGTTATTCTAAGCGCAGAACATCCATAGGGTCACCGTAATGCTAATTAGTATAAAATGTTCCAAGGAATCGTTCAGCACTTTAGAGACTATACCAAGGTCTTTGACAGGCCTAATAATTTTTTTGAAAAATCACACAGTTACTCTGCAGATTTAAATTTTAAATACATCAAACGTTGCGCTGCCGTTGTGCTGGAATAAGAGAGATCTCAGAGATGGCGCCACGAGAAAGTTTTACGTAATACTTTTCTTCGGGGGTGCCAATATTAGGAGGGTGCCCATAATGGACTACTTTACCCAGATGAAAATATTGATAACAAACCAAAAAGAGGGATTAGGCCTACGGATGAAAATCTTCAGATCAAAACAACAAGCGTTATCATTTTCCTTATTTTTTGCGCAATAAAGGCGATGAATGAAATCTAGTGTGCAGGGAGTAATCTGAAACGAGGGTAATTTGAAACCTTTACACCGGGATCATGGCGGAATGTAACCGACTGACCAAGAAACCCATTATTCCCATTATATGTGGCGACTCTAAGCTTTTACATCGGGAGCCATGGAGATCAGAGAATTTTACGGATGGACCAATTAGATGTCTGATTTAATCAAAACTGGGATCGTATATTGGAACTTTTATGAATTTTTCCAGTCCTAATTTAAGACACTCTAATATATTGCAATCCGAATCACTTTATTAAAAGAAAACACCAATGAGCGACATAAAATACATAACGCTTCATTCACCAGATGGCGACTCTGCTTCAGACGACTCAAGCCTTTGCTCAGCGCATTATGTTGTAGGCCTATGCAATGTACTATATATATACGGTACGGTACGTTTATTTAAATCCAATCTATTACTGCCTTGTAAGGTGCCCTTGTAACGACATAGGTCATGTCGGACATGGCTGTATTACTACGCCATTTAAATTATTATTATTTACTATTTTTATTATTATTATTTATTTTTTGTATTATTTTTACTATTTACTAGATGTGTCACCCGGCGTTGCCCGAGAAATTTAGGGTTTTCAACACTACTCCTCAGGGGTACCCAGCGTTGACCGCTAAATTTCGAGTTTTCGGTAACCCTACACCCTCCCCGCTTCCCCAAAAAGCCAAACATGACCCGTCCCTGAGGGGATGTTTTGTGTGCTGACTGTGGCCTAATACAATTATTGCAGTTTGTCTGTTCTGCTAGTAATTAGTATAGTTAATATTTCTGTGATCTGCGTTATTATTGTTTCAGCTGCATAATAAATTGTAAACTGTAACCGGTTTCGGATTGTTGATAAACGGAAATTATTATAGGGCGTGAATGACGTCATGCGGGCTGTTGCCTCTTTACTAAATACGGCAAGATGACTGATGTAAGGATTAAACGCTAATAACTCTGGTTTTAAAGTGAATTAAAAGATGACTCTTCGTAACAAAATAGGCTCTGAAATGAAACAGCGTCGGCTTATCAAAATTTTTGCAATTGATTCTTACCCAAATTATAAAGTCAACGCAACTAAGAGTCAAAATCCGTGCAGACAAACACATGGAAGGACAAAGTTTCGGAATTATAATATAAGATTATTATTATTATTATTATTATTATTATTATTATTATTATTATTATTATTATTATTATTATTATTATTATTATTATTATTATTTATTGTTATTATTATCGTTAATATTATTATGTACCATCATCATCACCACCCCCAACGCCATCGCTATCACCACCACCACCATCATCATCATCATCATCATGTAGACCAGGGGTTCTCAAACTTTATTTTTAATGTACCCCCAAGTAAAAAATCGAATGATGGCGTACCCCCAGCAAAGTCAGATCAGAAACAAAATATATGCCATTGCGAGGTCTCCGACTCCCCGCGTGCAGTGACATCTAAGAGTCAATTTAGGCCTAATCATTGGTGACATCGTTTATTGGAGTCGTAGCCTATAATATTATAGGGAGCAAAAGTTTGTTTCAATCATAAGCTTATATCTTATCAGCAAATTTAAAAGGGAAAATTGGCCTATATCATAACCGCTACAAAAAGGTCCAATCTATAGTGCTATGGGCTTGTTTAGACTAGCAAAGATATAAAATATCTGGTTTAATATTTGTCAATTTCAAACACAAATTTACCCCATGTTTGTTTTTGATAGCAAGACTAGCTTTAAAACCTGATTTACCCAGATGTGACCTGCTGAAAGAAATCACAAAATTTAAAGCTCGACCAGAAATTAATCCTGAGGCCAATTCACCTCTCCTATATTGAGATAGGTAGGCCTATAGATATAGTCTGAGAATTTCTGGCTTTGGTATTTTCAACCATTTATACATTATTTGCTTCAAAATTATAGTAGGCCTAATTGGCCTAAGCATAAATATGTTGCAAGCACTGTACAGTAGCCCTTTTTGAGTTTAATTAGCCTATTATGTTGTGAAAGAAAGAAATGGCGATGTTACGTTGCAACGTTTAAAAGTCATTGCTATAAAAGAAAGATGGACACTAGGGTGGTCCACAAAAATAATTTTTGGAATTTCGCTGATGGTACCCTCTCATTTTGTTACCTTGCTTTAGTGATGATTAAGTGCAAAATTTTATTCCGGTTGAGGGATATTTAGTGGTCACTCAGTGCTCTTGACTTTTCACCATTCTTGACAATGCAAAAAATAGGCAAATACGAGCATTAAACTCTACTGACAAAGTGACAAGGACAATTTTTAGATCAAAGAAAGAAGCTGACCAATTTAGACTGTAAGAGACTGAGTGGCATATAGATCTACTGAATACTGATATAAAGTTAATAATTTAGTTTTGATATAATTTTAAAAAAATTTATTGCCAATGCTGCCATTTGCTGAACATGTTCTGTGCAACAGTTATAGAGGGTTTTCGATTGTTGGAGTCTCCGCACTGTAGGCTTACGCAGACTTCTTAGCCTCAAGAAACTGATTTCTGTGTTCAACTTGCATTAGGTATATCTCCCAATTCTTTGTCAAGTTTTACATCCCTCTCGGCAATGTGGTTTACAACTCTGAGACTCTGTGCATCATTTTGCATTCTGACAGTCATCCATTTTGTGTCCATTGGTCAGTATTAATCACAGTTATTAACTTGCATGGCAGTTCTAGTATCTCCATTAAGTTCAAAGTACTGGCTATAATAAAAGCTTCCAGCTGTCTATATACTGCTCACCTGCATGCGAATGCTTTTTCAGACGTGCGTTCTATTCTGAACTATGAGATGCCTTTATCATCTTTCGCTGCACAAGTTCCATGGTTGATGACAGGGTCAAAACAAGGCCAGGGCTACCATCCCCCTCACTCACATATCACAAATCCGTAGAAAGAGCCTTATTGGTTGCTGCAGAAGTGACACCATTTGTAGGCCTATATGGACTCTTTGTACTTGAAGATAGACTTCAGCTCAGTTCCTTGACGCAAAGAAGTCTGCCATAGACCAACACTGGACACGAAGACCATATAAACTCAAAGAAAATTATTCATGCTTCTGGAATTTTTCGCGGACCCCTTACCGGCGCCTGGCGTACCCCCAGGGGTACGCGTACCACAGTTTGAGAACCCCTGATGTAGACCTATTCTTGAGATTTCTTTCGTGCGATTGCGTGCGTCTTCAGGATGTATGATAATACTATGCCATACGGCCTAGGCTATGAAGATAGGAGGACAGCTTTCGCCCGCAATACTAGACTAAAGGTCTATAATTATATAGCCCCAGCGGCGCCCGCAGGCGAACGCACTTACGCAAGTGCGTACAGCAGCGGCGCCCGTAGACGTACGCACATACGTTAGTGCGTAGAGCGCGATGACCCAAAAGGTATGTTTTTGGGAAATTCTAGGTTGATGACTAAAAAACAAACAAAAAAAGGTCATCAGTTTTTTCGGCGACCTAACGAAAAATTTTCCCTGTTCGCCCCTCCATCGAAAATTTCTGTGCGTACAAGAAAAAAATCCTGCGGGCGCCGCTGTATAGCCCTACAACCAAATACTTTCAGCCTACCGTGCAGGGACACCGGCGACAGAAATTATACCGGGTAGCCTACCTGCCTTGGCAGAGCAGTCACAGTTTATAAGCCATAATTAAGCTATAATTATAATCTTAAAGTTTTACCGAAGAATATTATTTTAATAGGAGACTAATTAAAATAACAAAAGTGCCTACTGAATCGTACGTTCTGCCGTGCGATAGGGCCTATACTATTTAATATATATATATATATATATATATATATGATTTTATTCAGTTGTCCGGGATCATTAGGCCTAAAGTTCATGGACATTTCTCCTGCCTGACACGCTACATTCCCTCTCGACGGGCCTGGGCTTAGACTAAACAGAGGGCCTACACCAAATAGAAATAAAGCTATCGTCATTATTGCATGCTTTCAAACATAATGAAGTTAATGAACGACTGCATGATGAGAATTTGTCGATCCATGCAATAGTTATGTGATGACAATGTAGGACCAACCTACAAGGCTACAATGCATTTCTCTCACTCGCAATCACTGTCTGTCTGTCTGTCCGACCGTCTATCTGTCTGTCTGTCTGTCTGTCTGTCCGTCTGTCTGCCTGTCTGTCTGCTGTTCATCAGTATAGTGCACCAGCTGCATCAGTCGTCATCATCAGGCACAGCAGGAAATTCCTCCATTATCGCCCGCGTGTGCATTTAGTCTGATTTAGAGAGCGCACGACTATAGCACGGGCGACTGGTGAGTGAACGAGTAAAGTTTATATACACACAGTGAACGTGCTTGTAGCCTATATAGTGCTGCCATCTGCCAACTATTTTCGAGTCAGATCTTGTTGAGAGGGACAGCCAGCTAGGCAGACGTATGCAAAAGGACAGCAGTGGTTGAGGAGAAGGACAAGAAAAGGGAGAGGAAGAGAAAGAGGAGGAAGAAGAGAACGAGGAGGAGGGAAGAAGGAGGAGTGGGAGGAAGAGGAGAAGAAGGAAGAGGAGGAGGAGGAAGAGGAGGGAAGGAGGAGGAGGGAAGTAGTAGGAGGAAGAGGAGGACAAAGAAGAGAAGGAAAAGGAGGAAGAGGAAGTGAAGAGAAAAGGAAACAGGAAGACGTTAAGGAGAACGTGCTGCTATTGACGTCATCGTTTCGACTGACGAACCAAACGAACGAACGAACGAACGAACGGAGCAGACGTTAAAACGTTCGTCTTTAATTATTCACAGCCGCACGCTGTGAGACAGCGGACTGAAACGGACGGACGGACGGACGAACGGACGCACAGACGAACGGACGGACGGATGGTTCCTGCACTAGCCTACATATCTTGCACGTATATCAACAAGAGAAGAGTATGAAAATAATAACGGGAGACTGAACGAACATTGAACATGTAGGCTATATGTATAATCCACGTGGAGTTGAGCGAGCGAGCGAGCGAGCGAACGAACGAACGAGCGAACGAACGAACGAACGAACGAACGAATGAACGAACGAACGAGCGAGCGAGCGAACGAACGAACGAGCGAACGAACGAACGAACGAACGAACGAATGAACGAACGAACGAACGAACGAACGAACGAACGAACGAATGAATGAACGAACAAACGAATGAACGAACGAACGAACGAACGAATGAATGAACGAACGAATGAACGAACGAACGAACAAACGAACGAACGAATGAACGAACGAACGAATGAACGAACGAACGAACGAACGAACGAATGAATGAATGAACGAACGAACGAACGAACGAATGAACGAACGAACGAATGAACGAACGAACGAACGAACGAATGAACGAACGAACGAACGAACGAACGAATGAACGAACGAACGAATGAACGAACGAACGAACGAACGAACGAATGAACGAACGAACGAATGAACGAACGAACGAACGAACGAACGAATGAACGAACGAACGAACGAACGAATGAACGAACGAACGAATGAACGAACGAACGAACGAACGAATGAACGAACGAACGAATGAACGAACGAACGAATGAATGAATGAACGAACGAACGAACGAACGAATGAATGAACGAACGAACGAACGAACGAGCGAGCGAATGAATGAACGAACGAATGAACGAATGAATGAACGAACGAATGAATGAACGAATGAATGAATGAACGAACGAATGAATGAACGAACGAATGAATGAATGAATGAATGAATGAACGAATGAATGAACGAATGAATGAATGAATGAACGAATGAATGAACGAACGAATGAATGAACGAATGAATGAATGAACGAACGAATGAATGAACGAACGAACGAACGAATGAATGAACGAACGAACGAACGAACGAGCGAGCGAATGAATGAACGAACGAATGAACGAATGAATGAACGAACGAATGAATGAACGAATGAATGAATGAACGAACGAATGAATGAACGAACGAATGAATGAATGAATGAATGAATGAACGAACGAATGAACGAATGAATGAATGAATGAATGAACGAATGAACGATTGAATGAACGAACGAATGAACGAATGAATGAATGAACGAACGAACGAATGAATGAACGAACGAATGAATGAATGAATGAATGAATGAACGAATGAATGAACGAATGAATGAATGAATGAATGAACGAATGAATGAACGAACGAATGAATGAACGAATGAATGAATGAACGAACGAATGAATGAACGAACGAATGAATGAATGAATGAATGAATGAACGAACGAATGAACGAATGAATGAATGAATGAATGAACGAACGAATGAATGAATGAATGAATGAATGAACGAACGAATGAATGAATGAACGAATGAACGAATGAATGAACGAACGAATGAATGAACGAACGAATGAATGAATGAACGAACGAATGAATGAACGAACGAATGAATGAATGAATGAATGAATGAATGAACGAATGAATGAACGAATGAATGAATGAATGAATGAATGAATGAATGAATCAGATGTCTTCTTCTTTTCTTCCGTCGACCTGCATTGTTGTGTATGCATTTTCTCAATTACCGGACAACTAATTAATTATGGTTATTATTATTATTATTATTATTAGCCATGTGACGTGTTTCGAGGAGAAGTCTTAGAAGTCTTTGTGGGGCGCGGTGGTGTAATGGGTATGTTCGTCGCCTTACAGCCAGAAGGTTGCAGGTTCGAATCCACTTCAAGCCGCCTCGTATATAGGGACCTTGGGCAATTGCTCAAGCGCTTCGGCGGTGAAACTCCGATAAAGTGCCCGCGCTGTTGTCAGGAACGCTTCTGAGTAGAAATCTTGAAGGGGCGCTATAACAAGTGCGCATACAAACAAACAATAATATTGCATCTTCTGCATGAAATTGCACTCATTGACTTTTTAACCGGAGTACTATCTACCCACGCAGGTCGCCCAATGCCTGCGCTATAAAAGTTATATGACTTCCAAACATTTGAATGTTTCCTTCGACCATCGCCACCACGAAGCTGGGTGTAAAATTTAGCTCTGATGATCTAGTTATTTATCTATGGCAGCAACTGTTATTTAGCCAGATAGCAATCAACGCATGCAGCGCTAAATATGGATGAAATGTGTTATCTCTCAGCACTTAATTGCTGCATGGACAACACCAACGCACGAGTGGAAGATGCTCCGTCTCTGTCCGTCTGTCTCTGTCTGTCTGTCTGTCTGTCTCTGTCTGTCTGTCTCTGTCTGTCTGTCTGTCTCTGTCTGTCTGTCTGTCTGTCTGTCTCTGTCTGTCTGTCTCTCTGCGTTATGCATGTCCTTGCCCTTCTCCCACACCACAACTTAACTGGTACCTTGCACTAAAACATTTGCCATTCAATACTCACATCGAAGGGTAGTCATATAGTGAATTAGCGAGTCAGAGGTTTCCACTCACTATGCATAGCATATGCGTAGGCCTATGTATGTTCATTGGTTAAAGGCTTAAAGCACACCAGATATATAGCGATATATATATATAGAGAGAGACAGACAGACAGACAGAGACAGAGTCAGCGATACAGAGATACAGAGAGAGAAAGAGAGAGAGAGGGACAGAGAGACAGAGACAGAAACAGAGACAGAGGGAGAGGGAGAGGGAGAGCGAGAAAGAGAAAGAGAGACAGAGACAGAGACAGAGAAAGAGAGAGTGAGAGAGACAGAGACAGAGAGAGACAGAGAGAGACAGAGAGAGAGATGGGGGAGAGAGAGGGGGGAGAGAGAGAGGCAGAGAGAGAGAGTGAGAGGGAGGGAGGGAGGGAGGGAGGGAGGGAGGGAGGGAGAAAGAGAGAGAGGTTGAGGCTAATGACTCAGTAATTTTTTGATAAATAATCGTTAGCAAATCAATCTCGTTTGAAGTCACCGAACAATGACATCGTGTGCATGCTTTTACCTATTGTAGTATACGGTATTATTGTACTGTAATACATCAAGAACAATATACAATACGGACGATTGTTTATCGTCACCAAATCGATAATGACGGAGCCAATTGGTCCAACGCAGGAAGCAAAATAGCTAACTCATTTTTTGCATTTGTATAAATGCGACTATAGAGGTTAGGAATTTTTTTTCTCCGGCTGTCAAGACTAATTGATGAATCGAAGTCATTCAGGGCTTAGTGCATGGAGATGGTTGCTAAGGACATCGTATGCGCACATGTGTGGCGCGGTTGTGTAGTGGGCATGCTCGTCGCCATGCAGCCGAAGGGCTGCAGGTTCGAATCCACCTCAAGGCTCCGCGCAGGGACCTTGGGCAAGTCCTTAACTCACAATTGCTCAGCGCTTCGGCGTGAAGCTCCGATAGGCCTACAGTGTCCGCTCTGTAGTCGGGAGCGCCTCTGAGTAGGCAGCTTGAATGGGCGCTATAACAAGTGCACACACAAACAGACATGTAGGCCTACAGCAGTGGTTGCCAACCTTTTTGACTGTCGAGCCACTTTTTCTAAGTTGGAGGACACGAGGGCCACTTAATTTTTCCTAGTTAAAGGACATTAGGGGACACAAGGCTAAAATTTAATTAACTACAGGCATATAAAATTCTTATAATTGAA
The DNA here is from genome assembly GCA_949752735.1 of Lumbricus terrestris. NCBI lineage: Eukaryota > Metazoa > Annelida > Clitellata > Crassiclitellata > Lumbricidae > Lumbricus > Lumbricus terrestris. Next base: position 16,986,928 of record OX457042.1, read on the forward strand.
TCAAAAAATAATGTTTGATACAGTTCAAAGATAATATTTCCAACAATCACATGGCTGTCATTGATTTGCTGAACTCATGCACAGCGCCCCTTCCTTCAGCGTCGGCTTATGAGTCCGGCGCTCCGCACATCGTTTTATAATTATTTTTGTTGTTTTTTGTTTTTATTATTTTTTTTTATTATAGGCTTAATTACGACCATTTACGGTGCGCCAGAGGCCCTCCTGCTTTACTAGAGGCTTACGGGATTTTAATCCACGCCATCGGCCCAGCATGGAAGCATTTAATTATTATTTCACTTTGATCTTAGCCAAATGGCCGAGAAGCGGTACTGCTCATACGCTGCTGGGGTTTATATAGGGTCGGTCGAAGCGTTAAAAAAGTATCTTACGAGATTTCAAATTTTCCCACTGTTTAGCTAAACTTGACGTCTGGCAGACTAACATTTAACGTACAGGTTCATTGTAATTTTACCTAAATTATGCGGTATATTTTAAGCAGCTTATGACGAAAACACGACCCAGTATGCGCTAAGCCGAATCTTCCCTATCTAAACCGTGTTAAAATTACGCTCGTGTGGCGCCATTACTCCTCTGGCGGAAACCGTTTCAGACCTATATTCGTGCTTAGATACAAAACGTTGGTATCCAAGCGTGACGTCGTACCATTATTGTTCGTCGGTTTTGCAGCGCGAAACGATGCATAGGCCTATAGACATTAGCACTGGACGCACAATACTTGTAATTTGTTTGTATGTTTGTTTTGTATTTGATCATTTGTAAAGCGCCTAAAGCTTCGGGTAAACTGTTCAGAAGCGCTCCCACTGTGCAGAGCCCCTTGAGAGCAAGCAGGTTTCGAGCAGAACGAAGGACGAAGAGAGACTGCCAAAAGAATGGCATAGGGCGAACGGAAGAAGATAGACTGATAGAGGCCTATTATAGAGTAGAAGTAATTTACCGTTTGCGAATGAACCGAAAAGAATGTTTGATACGATCTATTAACGTCCAAATAAAATAATTTGTAATAGAAAAGAATTATATATTCTATGAATTTCTATCATGTCCAAATTGTCAATTTCTTCAAACTACTAGATGCATGCTACTATGCAATGTAGGCCTATGCATGCAGCTTTAAAATAATCATCCAGGATTATCATTTCACACAATAAATTTCACACAATAAAGGATATACAGTTATACACGTGCTTATGCGTGCGTGTGTGTGTGTGCGTGTGCGTGTGCGTGTGCGCGTGCGCGTGCGCGTGCGCGTGCGCTTGCGCTTGCGCGCGTGTGTGTGTGTGTGTGTGTGTGTGTGTGTGTGTGTGTGTGTGTGTGTGTGTGTGTGTGTGTGTGTGTGTGTGTGTGTGTGTGTGTGTGTGTGTGTGTGTGTGTGTGTGTGTGTGTGTGTGTGTGTGTGTGTGTGTTAAGCCATTCAGGATATGGGTGGACGCGCGCGTTAAGGTCATCGTATGTCATTCTGAAGGTCATCCATTCATTGACGAGAAGTTTTAGTGATACGACGCCGGAGGTTGAGTTCGCAGCGGATGGATGTGGAACTGCGCCACATATGGCCGAGTGGATTAGCGGGCCGGTGAAGATGAAAGATGGGTGGGATGGATAGATGGATGGATGTATGGATGAATGGTTGGATGGATGGATGAAGGGATGATTGGATGGATGAATGGATGAATAGATGAATGAATGAATGGTTGGGTGGATGAACGGATGGATGGGATTTATGTATGTATGTATTGTATGTATTGTATGTATGTGTGTATGTATGTATTATATGTATGTATGTCTTGATGAATGGATGGATGGATGAATGGATAGATGTATGGATGGATGGATGAATGGATAGATAGATGGATGGATGGATGGATGGATGGATGGATGGATGGATGAACGAACGGACGGATGGATGGACGGATCTACAGATAGATGGTTAGATGGATAGATGGATGGATACAGCAGCTGGTAATCTTTCGGATACGACGACTGCAAAAGCTGAATTCTCCTCACATTGAATAGTTCGACGAGGAATCACTGTTGACATTTTGCTGATGCTTTTCTTCAGAAGACACTCCAGCCCCGTCCCTAATGAATTAGAGGATAGCCGCGGTGGCATCAGCAGCAGCAGCAGCAGCAGCAGCAGCAATCTGCGCCAGGATGCGGCGGAGGTGGCGGTACCAGCATCATCATAGCCATCGGGCTAATGCAGAACATCTGCTTTCGGTAGATGTCGCCCGAAGCAACGCTGTCCTTTGAATGGATGATGCTGCTGCTTAAAATTACACGGATCGTGCAATGTAAAAATGATATAACTCTTCTCAAAATATCATTTTTAGCAACACATTATAATTAATATAGGCCTAGCTGCGTCAGAGATGCGAGTTTCGTTGGAGATAAATAATAGTAATAATAATAATAATAATAATAATAATAATAATAATAATAATAATAATAATAATAATAATAATAATAGTCCACCAGCGTCCCATGCGACCGCGCTCGTCTGCTAGCTTCGAGAGCCCCTCATTCTGGAGACTGGATGCTCGCTCCCCCTGTGACTGCGCTAGGCCTGCGCCTCTCAGACGAGGAGATACGGTTTGCAGTTGGCGTGAGATTAGGAACGTCGCTTTGCGAGCCTCATGTGTGCCACCACTGCCGAGGGACTGTCGACGCGAGAGGATTGCATGGACTGGTCTGCAAAGGAGGAAGCGGCAAGCACCAAAGACATAACATGATAAACGATGTCGTGTGGAGAGCTCTTGGACGGGCGAAAATCCCGTCCCACAAAGAACCCCTCGGTCTGCTAAGAGAAGACGGAAAGCGACCAGACGGTGTGACAATCATCCCTTGGTCACGAGGTCGATGCCTGGCATGGGATGTGACAGTGCCCGACACCTTCGCCCTGTCTCACCTTCCACACACATCCATCGAAGCTGGCAAAGCCGCCGAACGCGCAGCTGCATCGAAAACTATCAAGTATTCCACCATCACCAGTACCCACGCGTTTGTTGCGGTCGCCTTGGAGACCGGCGGCGCTTGGTGCAAAGAAGGACTGGATTTCATTTCTGAGCTGGGGAGGAGAATTGCTGCTGCTACGCATGACCCTATGGAAACGTCTTACTTATTCCAGCGGATTTCGGTGGCTCTTCAACGGGGGAACGCCATCTGCCTCTCCGGAACATTGCCACCGCTCCCCGATCGACACGAGAAGGAGATTTACAATCCCGCAAAACGAGCCGTGGAACGACAGATGGAAGCGACCTGCAGCAGATGAGACTGTGTGGCACATTAATATGTCGATAGTAGCCTAGACATTAGGGTTGTTCGAATGTAATGGACAAAAAAACTTTGTCTTGAATAATAATAATAATAATAATAATAATAATAATAATAATAATAATAATAATAATAATAATAATAGTAATAATAATAATAAAAAATAATTGTAATCTTAGGATAGCTTCTGAAACCTGAGGATCATTATGTACCTCGGGCAAAAAAAAATTAAAAAATAAATAAAATAATAATAATAATAATAATAATAATAATAATAATAATAATAATAATAATAATAATAATAATAATAATAGCAATAATAATAGGTCATAGGGTCCATTTCAATGTCACTGCTTCGCCCTTCCATCACTTCATCATTGAAATTTGGTAATCGTTCCATATCCGTTGCGGTCCCGAACAAACTCCATCATCACTACAACAATCATCTAATCCATCCTACGAACTGAACACAACTCCACCTCTTGCTATTTCCCCACAGGTCTTTCATTCGAAACTCAAGACACTTCTTTTCACCGATCCTATCCTGATTCTTCCACTTCTCCCTACCTTCCACGCCGTCTCAACTATAAACATCATCCACCATAGCTGTCTGTCTAACTCCTCGCCTGAATCTTCGTATCTTGACCCTGCCTATCGATTTTGTTTTGATTGAGCGCCTGTGAATAAGCTGGTACCCGCGACCTGGCTTTTATGAGCGCTCTAGAAATTTCGACTTTACGATTACGATTACGAATGTTAGAAGGTGGTGAAAAATCACTTCAGATTTGAAAGAGCGATGCCAAACTGTCATGAAATTAATATACATGTAGGTCTATGATGGAACCAGTGGCGGCGCCAGGATTTCAGTTTTGGGGGGCTAAAGGGGGTTATTCGTCCAAAAAATTTATTTTTACATGGGGAAAAAATGGATGGCCATTTTTAGGGGGGCTTAGCCCCCTAGCCCCTCCCCTAGCGCCGCCACTGGATGGAACCTGTGACCTCGGATCATAATAATCATCCAGGTTCAAAGGGTCCACTATGGAGGTCTCTTATGTGCCGAGAAATGCGTCATTATTTAATTAGACTTTACTGCGCGAACATGAACAACGTGAAGCTGAGATGTTGTTGTTGTCGTCGTCTTCATCATCATCATTATCAATTTAGCTCTGTAACGGCAAGCAGAAAGTGCGCATCTGATTCTGAAATTAGATAAGTAGACCTAAATAATTCATAATTATGTGCCAGGCAAGGCCGCATTTAGATGGTGGGTGCTTTGGGTGCTTGAACATTCCCGAAATGAAATAATGTAGCAGTGAAATAATGCATAATTATGCTAACATACATGTACGATGAACTCAGAAGGGATTTCATTTTGAAGCTCCTATTTCTATGTGATACTTTACAATAGATTAGACCACGGCTATGATCTAAGCATGATGATGATGATGATGATGACGACGACGATGATGATGATGACGACGACGACGACGATGATGATGATGATTATGATGATGATGATGATGATGATGATGATGATGATGATGATGATGATGATGATGATGATGATGATGACGACGACGACGACGACGATGACGATGACGATGACGATGACGATGATGATGATGATGAAGATGATGATGATGATGATGATGACGACGACGATGATGATGATGATGATGATGATGATGATGATGTGGAAGCTGCTTTTCTGGGAAAAAGACTTTCATACGACGGCGCTTCTCCAAATCTGCACACCCCTTAGTCAATTGCTTCGGTTGCTTGTCAGCCTGCTCAAGATCCAGTAAATAACACATAATGGTCCACATTACCACAGTCCACCCCCAACAAAATCCTAGCTACAGCCTTGATGCCAGGAGAGGAGCATGAGCTCAGATAGATGGCTGCATGGCTGAATTGAGCCACTGAGAAATGCAACGAGTTGTGAACCGTTTCTTGGAGGAGGAAAAACAGAGTTCTGTTATTGAAGAAACATTGGCAGATGATAATTCAATTCCTTTGTGTCGATAAGATAGAACTCAAGAGAGCCACCCACTATACAATTCCGCATCATGTACCCTGCAGCCAAAGACTCTTCCACCCACCGGAAGACGGCAGAGACTGCGGGGGATGGATGATGTAAAAAGAAGTCGGTCGTTCATCGTAGACATGATGAGTGATTGCTGCAAGGATCGTTGACGCCATTATTTGTCCAGATCGACCTCGTCTAAAAACGTCAGCCATCTATCCTCAACAGCCCAGAGGATCACGAAGCTGCACTAGAGCTGACCTCAACAAACTCTGTGTATGTTGCAGATCCTTTGCTGTCCACCTTTCGTTAACCATAAGCATAACCATAAATTTTATTTAAATCCGAGTAACAGTATTACCATCGAAAACAGCACAAGTACAGTAGAACACAAACTATCATTCTGTATACAAGGGATCAAAAGGACCCTAATGAACCTGCCATGGGTTCCGCTAGTGCATGGGGCACCTGTAACAACGAAGTAAATTATGACAGACATAGTATTGAAACGTGTACATTAACACTTAACCAGTTAACTAAACTCAATATAATTAACAAGCACTAGACAACAATTAACCTGAGAGATGAAATGAAACGGAAGTTTAATCTTAAAGAGTGAGATGAGAATTAAATTGCGTACGGCGAGAGGCATATCATACATACATACATACACACATACATACATACATACAAACATACATACATACATACATACATACATACATACATACATACATACATACATACATACATACATACATACATACATACATACATACATACATACATACATACATACATACATACATACATGCATGCATGCATACATACATACATACATACATGCATACATACATACATACATACATGCATACATACATGCATACATACAAGCATGCATATACATAAACGTGGTTGGTCTGTTAATCGAATCCAGGACATATAATTATAGACATCATCGGTAGAACGTCAGTCTATTTCCAACAAACCGTTGACGTTTATCAAACTGCTTATATATATATAATATATATATATATATATATATATATATATTGCTCAGCTTTTCTTAAGGATCCATATGAATTATGAAGGCGTTACATAAATATCGATTTGCGCTTGCAGGCACTAAAGACAAGTGCATGATCTCCCGTAATCCCGTTACACCATGTCCTATAATTATAGAAGACGTTGTGGGATTCTACCAGTACGGTGTAGATTTATACGCCAATATGCAATCGCGCATGATAACAATGAGTCCAAGAAATAAAGGTGAGCTCTTGATGATAATGCAGGTAAGCCTGTCTGATTGCTCGTTTCGATTCGCCTCTGATCACACAGGCGACAATCTAAATAGACAACAGCTCCCCTTTCGTGCAGTTTGCATGCGACGCCTACCACCGATCGAGTCTTTCTTTTACTGCATGAAACTTTCACAGATCGATGACATAATCGATCGGTCGTTCACATATTCTGCCTGGCTAATGACGCATCGATCATGCAAGAGATCGATATTCGATGATCATGCTTCGTTTCAGAACGTACAAGTGCAACCGCGTCGACATCGGCGGCGCCGTTCTTTGGTGTCGCTCTGGTTAACGAGAATAAAAGCAGATCGGAGTAATGACGCTAGATAAACAAAGAACTTGAAGCACCGGCGAGCGATATAATGAAGACACATGGAGTATATACATATAGAGGAAGAACTTCACGGACAGACCGATTGGAGACAATGGAGTTGCACGGAATGGGTTAAATCAAGACCTGAGAACAAGACATATTATCGACCGCCACTGTGACAGACCGACACATGCACCAAGTCCTCTTCCACGAGCAATCAAATGGTGCTGCTGTTTACTGTTTATTCTGCATTGCTGCTGACATAATGGCCTACGGTGTAATTACACAGATATGAATGGTGGGTCTATTTATTATTATAATAAGATCTTTAAGAAGAAATGTTTCTATACGTAAGTCGAGCTAATGCAGTAGGCCCTACACTGAATAGTATATATGTCTACATAACAAGCTGTTTCAAAATGACTCAAAACGTTAACTGAGGTATAAGACACACGTGAGCAATTCAGTGAATGCGACTTAAATACTTTAGAATGTCTCTATATATGAATGCTTACGGTGCTGAACTAATCCACATGGGTTTTATATAAGATCATTCCCAAAGGGTCATTCCTATGCCTCAAAAAGTAAACCTATAGGTATAAGACAAACGTGAACAATTCAGTGAATGGTATACAGGTACTCATGCACATACTTACATGCATAAATGTCTTTGGATGCATACTAAGCTATTGAGCATGGTTTTTTATATAATGAAGCTCCTTCAAAATGCATCAATATTCGTAAACCGAGGTAAGACACAAGTGAGCACGCAATTCATTGAATGATAGCCTATTAATTTTAGATACTTGAATGCTGCTGAATGTAAACAGGTGACCAATACACTGGAATGGTGCATACCAGGGTCCTTCGAAAATGCCTCCAAAGTGGCCTCTTCTTACTTTCGAAACAAGACCCCTAAAGGGACAACGACTCAAATTTAAAGGACTAAAAATGCGCTGCATAACCATATATAACATATATATTATAGTCTATTAATAGTCTAATAACTGTTCGCTAAACGTGAAACTGTTTGTGTACCGGTATTTTCATTCGGAACAGATATACTGTATATAAAAATTATCTCATTTGTTTTCCGACATCAAGTCAGACAAATCCATCATTTCCCGCTCACCACAATGACACCACCACCAGCAGCACCAGCAGCAGCAGCAGTGGAGGTTGATACGGCAGCTGGTATATACAATTCGAGACTGTCAGGTATAATCAGTCATCATCATCAGGAAGTCGTCTCTGTTGTGTTGTTGTCGTCGTCATCGTCGTTGCTGCCGCAGTAATCGTCATTGTCGTCTTCATTGTCGTCTTCATCGTCGTCGTCGTCATCATCATCATCATCAATATCGCAATCCATCAATCTTCAGCTGCAGCACCTGAGCCGCTGGTTCTCCATTGACAATGCTCGTATCCGGAAGATCGATCCACGGGAGAATGTCAACGAGAAGGAGAGAGGAAAGGAGAGGAAAGGAGAATCAGACGACGTGGAGGAGGAGGAGGAGGAGAAGGAGGAAGTGGGAGAGGAGAAGGTGGGGAGGAGGAGGTGGGAAAGGAGGAGGTGGGAGAGGAGAAGGTGGGGAGGAGGAGGTGGGGGGAGGAGGTGGGGAGGTGGGGAGGAGGAGGTGGGGAGGAGGAGGTGGGGAGGAGGAGAAGGAGGAGGAGGTGGGGGGGGGAGGAGGAGCTGTGTTGGGAGGGAGACAAAGTCAAGACACACACGATCGTCGTACGCGGTCCGTGGACTACACGCCACGAATAATAATTATCATCTAAGCAAAGCACAATAAATGATGTATGTGCCGGAGTAATAGCGGAGACAGCTGCTGCAGCGGTGGTACAGTGGTGCATATGTGCAGACTATTAATGGATAATAATTATAAGTCATAGGAAGAGAAAAGGAATCCGAAGACGATGGTGAGGAGAGTTAGGAGGAGGAGGAGGAGGAGGAGGAGGAGGAGGAGGAGGAATGGGAAGAGAAGGAGGGCAAAGATTGGAAGGGAGACGAGGAGAAGAAAGATTAGAAGGTAGAAGAAGAAGGGGGAAAAGAAGAGGAAGAGGAAGTGGAGGAGTATAAGGAGGAGGAGGAGGAGAAAGAGGAAGAGGAAGAGGAGGAGAAAGAGGAAGAGGAGGAGGAAGAAGAAGACGAAGAAGGAGGAGAGGAAGAAGGAGGAGAGGAAGAAGAAGAAGAAGCAGGGCTTTTTAACGTGCAGTTGTACACAAAATGTGCAGTTCTAAATGGATTTGTGCAGTTGTAGAAGCACTTCTTTACAGTTAAAACTAGCAAAAAAGGTCATTGTCATCCGATTGGAAGTAATTTACCATGGAGGATGGGAGGGAGAAGAAGGAGCTGTGTAGTTCTAAAAATTCCTTAAAAACAGCCCTGAGAAGAAGAAGAAGAAGAAGAAGAAGAAATAAGAAGAAGAAGAAAAGAAGAAGGTGGTGGAGGAGGAGGATAATAAGAAGAAGAAGAAGAAGAGGAAGAAGAAGAAGAAGAAGAAGAAGAAGAAGAAGAAGAAGAAGAAGGGAAAAAGAGGAAGAAGAAGAAGAAGAAGAAGACGTGGGAGAAATAGAAATAGAAGAGGAAGGAAAGAAGTAAGAATGGAAGAAAGAAGGAAGAAAGAGAGGAGGAAAGGAAGTAAAGAAATTAAGGCTGAATGAAAGAAGACAAAAAGAAATAAAGTGCATTATTTTTAGCATTCCATTGTGGAACATCATCTTCTCGGCGAAATGCTATTGTTTGAGAGTTGCATGCAGTCAGTATTGAAAAATACATGTTAGCTTAAGTACAGTAGTCATGACAATGGCTTGGACGTCTGTCTCTCGAGTGCTACATGTACATGCAGTATACGTGGACTCATATCTTATCAATGATTTATGGTCCATAAGACGCGACGAGTAGCTTTTTGGATGCATTAGCTTAATGAGTCGCGTATATGTAGCCTATAATAGTGCCATCGCAAATATAATTATCACGCGCTAAGTCAAAACATAATCTATGGGCAGGTTAAAAGAAGCATTGTCGGTCACAGTCGGTGCGCCATGATATTTGGGCATCGATCAGGCAGCCGAGTTGAGAAGCTGTCTCTATAATTATGCCAGTGGCAGGGTCACAATATAGGTCACAGCAAGTCACTTGACCAGTATACTATTTTTACCATTGACTTGCCTTTTTTAGTGTATTGTAGTGTATTGTATTGTATTGTATTGTATTGTATTGTATCTGACCCTTTGTAAAGCGATTCTCGCAGCAGGAGCCTTGCGACCTGCTAAAACTTGTCTGAAATGTTGTGGTATCTTCCTCACATTATTTTAATTTTTCGATCTGCTTAATACATGTACATGTAACTCTTACGATCCCAATTCAACCCGGTGACGTTGTATGGCTGCCTTTGGCTGGCGCCGCTATACAGTAGCAGTCTGCACTGTTTAATTAATGGGGAAAGAGGGGGCTCTTGTGCCACGCTGGCCTGCATCACTCGAATGCTAACTGCTCAGGCGAGATTGGAATATAGGCCTACGAGTGTTTTTCTGGATTCGACCTTCACAGGCCATGTTTGCGTTGGCTTCCATGCGATTTCACCAATGAAGACGATGCCAGTCTTTCGTTGCTTAAGTCTAATCATAGATCTCATTAAGCTTATAACAAATCTCATTCTTCAGTACAGTAGGTATTGAGATTATTGTTCTCTGTCGATGGTCAAAGCAATTAGCTAATGTAGATCTGGGACAGATACTGCAATGCACATATATAAAGCTTGACACGCAAGGAATTATATATGCCTAGTCCTTCTTGTAAATCCAGTGTGAGTTGTAATCGTCGAAGATAGCCTATCCTGTAATCGTCGAAGTTAGTCTATCTTGGAATAATCTTGCATCTTCTGGACTGTCAGTGTTGCTAAGCCACGATTGGTCAAAGCATATTATAAGGTCTTGTAAGCTTTTCAAATCTTTCAACATGCAAGCGCTAGGTTCACGTACGTTTCAAGGTGTTTGGTATTATACACTGGTTGAGCTCTGAAGGCAGATAAGCAATCATTCACTTCTATGCGTTTCCTGCGTCGCCTCTGATTAGGGTGCACAATGCGAGAGATGCTATATAAATTTATAGATAGCTACATGTATAGGTGAGTGGAGACTATAAGCCTACCCTGATCCAAGCTGATCAATTGTAAAAGAAAAAACAATACAATTGTTTACAATTCTCTAGTCCTCATGATGTCAAAAGATCACTTGGCTGAAGTGCAAATACAACCACGGTATACGACAAAGACTGGAAACATTATATATATATATATATATAATTATATATATGCAACAGTAGTTACCATAGTGTAAACCTATATATATATATGATATTTTATATAGCCTATGCGGTGTGTGTGTCTCAGAATTGCAGAAACTGCTACGCTTTGCTGTTTTACTCTATAGGGACCATCACTTACATAACATTTGCTCATTGTCAGCCGGCGATGTTTCTTTCGATAACTCACCTCACAATGGTTATGGGATTATGCTTATGATGATCGTGTATACAATGCGAATAGTTCGGTTGGTTGTTGAACTATTGTAACCTGGCTGAGTAGGACTATAGCCTATATCCTGTATATACAGTGAAAACAACGCGGTTGACCTGACAGGAGAAACCCGTAAACTGTTGGCTTAACTTTGGAGAAGGCGAGTCCCTGTCTTGAATATTAGAAGCAAGTGACATGACATAGGAAAAAATTAGGAATCGATATGCGTGTTCTTACTAGGCCTGCTTTGCCGTGCTCTGAATGTCCTGAAGCTGTGTCCAGTTAATCTCTGGCGTGAATGCTAGGATGAAGTTTCAGCAGCAAAATTGCTAAGAGTGCGACCGAGGTTTCCAATTGATTTCAACCATCTGTAAGTAAGTAAGCCTATAGGGTTTCTACCGTAATCGTAATCTCCTAATTTCTAAAGCGCCACTCGAAAGCCAAGCGCGGGGCACCAGCTTATTCACGAGCGCTGCGTTGGAGAATCGAAAGTTTCGGGGTGTGCCTTTGTAGTCAATAAATTGAAACGAAAATTGCCTTATCTTCTTGCTGTATAAAACTGATATAATTACGCGGTCATGTCTTGGAGTTCAGTGTGTTTACATATCTGCCATTCATCAATCCCTGCGAGTTCGTACACAAACGACTTAGACGAATCAAAACGACGCGAGTGCAATCTAAACACCGCTTCCATATGCGCTCGTGTCTTTCCTCTGGCAATTTGCAACGCTTTAGGTTCAGGCTTAAAGGCGCGCAGCTGAATGATACGAAGTTGATGGATACGTGAAAATTAGAGGAATTATATTCTGATCGTATAATGCGAAGAAGCACGATTTGCCTTTCTCGCGGTCACATGACGAGTTCGTATTTCGTTGCATCGGCAGATAGGTATTTATTGCAGGCGTGGCATAAAGACAGCGGATGCGAGGGAGCAAATTGGCAATCATTCCCACCGCCCCCAATCCCCTCGGTGTCAATACGTGCAGTTTGAAAGTTGGGTCATATTGGACAGTTTTAATGGCGGACATTCTCAGCTCTCGTTTCTATTTGAAATAAGATCAGAGATGAAGGAACAATCGTATAGCCCTAGGCCTACCGAGGCCCCGCAGCACATGCATGTACAATTGTACATTCATGTATAAGGGTTGCTACAGTGGAACCAAAAATTTAGAGTATTTTGGCTATCGAAGACACGAAGATCTTTGGTAGGATTATATAATTGCTAACTAACGCCTCTCTAAATGTTGACAGATTTTACAGTAGGCCTATAATTCTAGGATCTGCATAAATGTGAATATATCTTTCTGTCTATAGTGTGTATTCCCATCTGTTTAGGCTACGGTATAAAATTAATGTCTATCATAGTCTAAGCATGTAAAGTTAGGCTATGTGGTGTCTTTAATTTCTTTCCCTCTTTAATTCTTCCTATTTTGCCTCCTCCCTTCCCCTCCCCTTCTTTCCTTAAAATACTTATCCTTACAACTCTTTGCTATCGATCGCATGCCTACACGTAGCTGGTCATCACTCATATGTAGTGATGTAGTTTTTCCGGAAAAGTATTTTGACGGAAACTTTCCAAAGAACCGGAAAATACATTAAACTCAGAAAATATAAGAATTTCACTCCCATAAATTTTTCTTTTGGTTTAAACTCCTTTTATTTACAGTACTTCTGTCGATGCAAACAATGCTGAACTTAAAAATAATTAATATGAGCAATAAACACTATTCATTAGCATTTCAGACTAGAGTAGCCTATAGAAAACTAGTTGCTTGCATGTCTGCAGTCATCTCTGTTGCAGGAAATGTGTAAAAAACTGATATAAACATGAAGCAATACAGCATCAATTTCTGTTTCTGTCTTATATTTTCATAACTCACAAATATGAAGGTGACTGAACATTTGATAAAAAATATTTTCTCTAAATTTACATAAAATTTTAATTGCATTTAATTCCTAAATGTACCGGTATTTTTGGGCTGTGTGAACAATTATCACTAACACTAGCAGTGCCATCTATTGAATAAACTATTGCTTATAACCACCTAAGACTGCTAATAGTGATGGATGTATTTAGTAGCATTATATTGAAAGAAAATTTTGGACTCCTTAGAATTGAGTATGTATTTAATAATATTTCATTGGCGGAAAAATACATCGGAAAGTTTCCGGAAAAATATGAAACTTTCTGGACAATTTTTCCACCTCACAACACTAACTTCTGATAGTGATTGGTGTATTTAGTAACATTATATTGAAAGAAAATTCGGACTCATTAGAATTGAGTATGTATTTAATAATATTTTATTGGTCGAAAAATATGTCGGAAAGTTTTCGGAAAGATTCGTCGGAAAGTTTCCGAAACTTTCCGGAAAGATATGAAACTTTCCGAGGAAAGTTTCCGCCTCACAACACTACTCATATGTCATCATCATCATCATCATCATCACCATCACCATCATCATCATCATCATCATCATCATCATCATCATCATCATCATCATCATCATCATCATCACCATCACCATCACCATCACCATCACCATCACCATCATCATCATCATCATCATCATCACCCCACCACCCCCATCATTATCATCATCATCGTCACTATCGTCATCATCGTTATCATCACACTTAATCGTTTCCATCGCACATTCCGCCTCGTGCCTCCAGGTCTAATGTACATGTATAAGTCAGAAGGAAATGAAATAAAAACACGACCTCGTCGGTCGACTTGTTTCTTTTTCATTTGCTCTTTGACTTGCGTGGCACGTTTTTAATGCAGAAACCCGATCTAAGAAATCCGATCCGCGATTGGACGATCACGTATAAGATGAGTCTATTCATGGAGTCCCATATGGTAGAGCCTATACATGTTGCAGTGCGCATGATGGGAAATGAAAAACCAAGTGAAATAATATTCGCAATAAGAGCTCGTGCGATTAAAGAGATGGAGGGATTCCGCGCGTAGGCCTATAGGTCGAGTTTGCCTCAGGCCAAAGCAGCGGAACTGGTGGCAACATTCTGTAGATTGTCGACATGGTGCATTCACGGGAATATATAATGTTTAATGTATATATATATATGTATAATGTAGGCCTATATATATGTATAATGTATACATATATATATATATGAATAATGTATTATATATACGTCTTCATGGAAGTTACATTTACAGGGTATGGGATGATGGAGAACTGCAGTTAGTTCATTAGGTTCATTATGAAAGTCGAAAGTGAGTCTCGATTTTGACAAGTTTGAAACAGATATATGTCATCATGCATGCATGCACTGCAGAGTGACAGAATAACTGTCTTTGGATGTCATCTGCAGAAAATAATTAATATCAATGCTCTGGTTTACACTTTTACCAGTGAACTCTATGCCTACTGTAGGTCTATCGTAATGACACCATATGCCGATAAAAAGGCAATGTAAGGGAGAGGACAACGCAGAACTTGAAATAAAAACGGTGATGTTGTGTATGCCATACCACGGCATTCACTGTTTATGTCCAATGTCCATGGGTGCCCGCGCTCACAGGGAAAAGATATACACTTGTCCTCCCCCTCCATGAAAAATCGACGCCTAATTTTTACTACCTCTTTTTGGTTTTTAACAAATGATGCTAATGAGAAATGACAAACAAAGCGAAACTGCGAAATTAACATTTAGACACCTCTATGAAAAAAAATACCAATGTTCTTTATTTCCTGCATTAAATTTTTCAAGCTCCTGCTCCAGTTATTTTTCCGCAATTCTCACACTGCGACTCACCGTTTGTAGGCATATATAGAATATATATATATATATATATATATATATATATATATATATATATATACATGCAGAGTACTTGGCTGATGCACGATTAATGCTTCGTGTATATAATTCGCTTCGCATCATCGATTGCACGCTGCAGAGTCGTCAAGATAAACATCTTACTTTAAGCGAGTAGTTCAGAGAAGATTTTCGTAGCATTAGTTCGACGATAATATCGCAAATTATATGCAATTCAGATCACTTAATGCGACCTTAAGTTCTTCCGTTTAGGTATGCATGCATTGATTAAACATTTAGATTTACATGTAAAAAACAACGAGGCGATGATTCAATTCCCAGAATACAAAATGATTATTTAATTTATTCTGCTGGCAATGATGACGTGGCTTGGATTACGTTGTAGTCAGTTGATTCCTTGTGCGTTAGACATTGGAGCTATATAAGTTGTTAATGATAACAATATTGACAATGACAGAAATATTGAAAATAATGACTATATGGTGATGACGATCTTGAGGAAGAAGAAGAAGTAGAAGAAAAAGATGATGATGATGACGACGACGACGATGATGATGAAGAAGATGATAATGACGACGACGACGACGACGACGACGATGATGATGATGATGATGATGATGATGATGATGATGATGATGATGATGATGATGATGATGATGATGATGATGATGATGATGATGATGATGATGACGACGTTGACGACGACGACGATGACAAAGAAGAAGAAGAAGAAGATGGCGGTGATGATGATGATGATGATGATGGTGATGACGACGACGACGAAGAAGTTGATGATGATGACGATTCTGATGGTGACGACGACGGAAATAATAGCAATTATATAGAATAACAACAACGATGACGACGATGGCGATGATGATGATGATGCGCATACATTAGTTCGAAGTTCGAACAATAGTCATGGACCCGCGCACATAAGGAAAAGAGGGGGCACTTTGTCCTCCTTGGAAAATTGACATCTTTTAAAATCTAAACAGCATTTGGTTTATGACAAACTTCTTGGTACTAAAGCACTAACGATACATATGCTAGCCATGCATGGATACTATAGTGAAAACTTTGCATTTAGAAACTTCTATGATGACTACTCATGCTCCTATTTTCTGCTTTTATTTATTTTATTTATTTTTCCTCAACCAACACAACAAGCAAACATGATACAATTATGGCATTGAATAATACATTAAAATAACATAATTTGGTGAAGAAGGGGAGACCCATGCAGAAGGGATAGAAAATCCCGCTAATAGGGCCACCCATTAATTTGCATGTTTCAAGTTCTGGCCATCAAATCTTACCATGAATATTGTGGTTTTCCCTCCTGCAAAAATACACGCGTGCGTTCATGACAACCGCAGTGTGTGTTTGTACATGTATAGCTTCGTAGACAATTATTATACACGCTTGCATGTCAGAAAAGTGACGATGTATTGTTTGCTGAGCCTAATGACATAATAGCCCAGTTATATACAGCAGCAATAAGTAGCATGCTGACCACTGGGCATCAATAATAATTCTTGTTGTCATATATCATACAATGTAACGATCATATATGGCATCTCCAGACCTGTATATATGGTGATCGCATGTTTTGTTCGTAATAATATGAACATGCCTATATTATAGGCTAAGCGTGTAGTCCACTCTATATAGACTATAGGCCTATAAACATTCATAAAACGTGTTATATGCATGCTTAGTATATAATATAATATTATGCATTTATATATATATTCACGAGATAGCATTAGTCTATACAAGATAATAATATTATGCATTAGGGTGGCCCACAAATATAAAATTTGGAAATTCAATTCTCCACAAGGCTGCTCTTGTTTCAGATGCTATTAGTGATTTATCTGCCAAGTTTTAACAAACTTGAACAGTGTTTACTGGTACCAATTTTCGGCAAGATTTTAATTATGCATCGAAAATTTAAAAAAATTGCTTTTCGACCGTACTTCAAGAAGTCATGCAATTATCAGCTTTAAACAGACATTTTTATTTTTAAAAATGTCCATTAAATCAGTCTATTAAAGCTATTAAGCTAATGTAGAATCAATGACAATCTTACAAAATTGAAATATTGAAATACAACATGAAAAATTGTAGATGTTCTTAATCATTTTCAAATTTCAGATTTAAGCTTGATAGGCGAGCTTTGGCTATTGCTTGACTCTGAGTTGGAAGAAAGTCAAACATTTTAAAAGGGATTTCCTTGTTATATGCACCTCCATTAGATTGTAAGCGATTTTATTTTCAGCAATGTTTTGATAATTATTTAGTGGCTATTGTATTAATAATTCAACGACTTTCCTACAATTTTCCATTTTCCCACCATCAGTGGCCAAACTTAGCATCAGTTAAGCATAGTAACAAATTATGATTTAAACAAACCGGACTTCCATCTTACTTATTATGCAGCCTGTTTATCTTTTTCAAATTTTACTCATTTATTCTGAACATGGTTACTAAGGAATTTTGCATTCCAAATATCATGCAATCTTTAGTTGTATTTTTCACAGAATATAAATTTGAACGGCCAAATCATGTTTTGACTCAACCTATAGACAGGAAAATGATAGTGCAATAAAGTTTGTCGTTTTAAAGCAGACTTTACTCCTTTTTGTATGACAGTAAAATCTGTTTAAAAAAAATTAAACCTGGTTTCAGTCAGATGGTAATTATTGCCATGCAGTGCTTAATCTAGTTCCCTAAGGAACTTTTATATCTTTCCGGTAGAAATTTTCGACCAACATAGTAAATGCCATACTTTAATATGTGATGACCTCTTTTATTTGGTAAAAATTTCCAGCAAACACTATAAATTCCATACTTTTAAAGATGATGACTTTTTTAGTACATCAATGCTCAGCTACCAGGAAATGTTAGCCTACGTATCAACATCTATAATATATACCTGTATCAACAAGACTTGTCAAATTTATCGGCAGGGGATGGAAATTTGTGGCTGTCTAGACCCAAGAAGGTTCTTGACAGGCATCTATGAGAGCCAACTGTTGGGAGCTTCTGGATGAAGCCATGATAGCTGCGATTTTTGTCATATAATATGAACCATTATTACACAAAGTCAAAAGACCAATATTAATCATATAGGCTATCATTTTCAAGAAGTGCGTAACAAATTACTGTAAAAAATACTTGAAATATCTAACTTAACAGTATAAACAGCAATTATAAGTGAACAATCCAACAGTGTATGAAACAAATTGCAAGTGAAAAACTTTAGTTTATAAGTTGGCTGGCAAAAATATTTGAAATTACCTCAAATTCTCCAGCCGTTTTTTAAGACAAAGAACTTGAAACAAGACTCTATTTGTGTATTATATTATAATTCTTTATTTATTTAAATACAGTAGACATCTTGATTATGATTTAGAAAGATGGTAACTTGGAGTAAATGAATGCTGCTGTCAATTCATAATGTAGCCGTTAAAATTTTGGATGCACATTTTACGTGTGTCCTATATAAAAGCTCTCGAAAATTGGTACCTCTAAACATGCTCAGATCTTATCAATTTTTTCAACACAGAGTCTTCTAGCCAAGTGGAACAAGGGCAGCCTTGTGGAGCAGCATATTTTGAAAAAAATATTTTTCTCTTGTAAGTTTGGGCCACACTAATATATATATATGCCTGTACATGATGACGGTTATGGCTTCAACAATGTCACGCAGCCTCCACATAATCATCATGATCTTTACGAAGGGCGCCAAGGATTGCATGCATTTTGCTTTCACATAATTATACATAGGCCTACAGTATACGATGTTCTAATGATTCCCATATTAGCAGGAACACAACAGAACATTATATGCGACGCCCGTTAGCAATTAAGCATGTTCAACTGATGCAACGTAACCAATCTTCATTTACCATTCGTCGACCGGATCCTTTCTTGAAACACATGTGCTGCAGAAATACACAATTGCAAATAAATAGGCTACTGCACGGTGTCACGTACGTGTGTAGCCTATTTAAGCTACATTGGGTTTTATTTGATATCACGTAGGCTTATATTAAACGCCAATTACAGCCAATACTACAGTAACTGTTATAATAATTAATTTATAACCAAAGAAAGAGTATCAATCTATAGGCATGAAAAGACCAGCAGATCAAACGGGACAAACAGTCTGCTGCTAATGGGCCCTATATATCAAGTATACCGTACAACAGAATAATGACGGCATGCACTTTTAAGTTTTCAAACAGTTTCATAGCTCTTCGATCATGTCTGGTTAACGTTGACAAGCAGTGTAATTTTTTCTATAACAAAGTTGACTAATCTACAGTCAACGCTCTCTGAATGTGAACAGGTTGTATACAAATCAATCTATAAGACTATAAGCGCATCTATCAATGTATCGATTGATGAAACCCATGTATTTTAATACAAGTATATTCCTATGTATAAGCGTACAGCGCACACGCATGCAAATAAATACATAGGGCTATATGAACATACATACATACATACATACATACATACATACATACATACATACATACATACATACATACATACATACATACATACATACATGCATGCATACATACATACATACATGCGTGCGTGCGTGCGTGCGTGCGTACGTACGTACATACATACATACATACATACATACATACATACATACATACATACATACATACATACATACATACATACATACATGCATGCGTGCGTGCGTGCGTACGTACGTACGTACGTACGTACGTACATACATACATGCATACATACGTACATACATACATACATACATACATACATACATACATACATGCATACATACGTACATACATACATACATACATACATACATACATACATACATACATACATACATACATACATACATACATACATACATACATACATACATACATACATACATACATACATACATACATACATACATACATACATACATAGTATTACATAAACACGTGTACAAGCACATACAGAATTACATACGTGCATATGCATGCATGCATGTGTTTACATGCATACGTAATAATAACACAAGATGCTCCTGCTCGCATACAGGCAGACAGCAGCAGTAGACTGATCAATTATTAAGTGAGAGAGAGACAGACAGACAGACAGACAGACAGAGAAAGAGAGAGAGAGAGAGAGATCCAGGCCTTTTATATTAATCATCTGTTAACCCATCTGCCGCATCAACTTATGCAAGTCTTCTCTTCTCATCATCTCATTAGTTCGATGCGCATTACTTTCCCATATACTTTCCTTATCCGAAATAATTCAGACTTACGTTCATTGTTCAACTGAATTCTGTCTTTACTCCAGATCTTTCATCTGATCAACGAAATTCAAAACATTCGTATACAGCTATGATTCAGCTCCGCTCATCTGCAGATAAGCAGGTCGCGGTGGTCGATTGGTTAAGGCGGTTGGCTTGTAATGCGGAGAGCACGGGTTCGAACCTCGTTCGATGCGGTAATACTGTTTTAGGGATCTTGTGCAAGTCCTTTATACTCACAACGTATTATATGATGATTCACGGGAGCCCTTCTGAGTAGCCTACCTTGAAGAGGCGCTATATAAATTTCTGAAATAAATAAATAAATTCACTTATGGTGACTGGGGTGGGGGAGGGGAGAGTGAATGGGTACAGACAACAGTTACTGCAGACGGATGACCAAGCATGCAGTGGGGACCACATGGAGAGTCAACCGACGTCCAAACAACGTCGCTTAATTGTATGCCACGACAACAACGTTCCTTACATGCACCACATACTGTTCCACAACTTGATGACTGCGAAGACAACGATCGAGAGAGACAACTGCAGACGGATGACCAAGACAAACAGACAAACAGACAGACAGACAGACAGACAGGCAGGCAGACAGACAGACAGCCAACTAGACGGGCAATCAAGGCAATCGACTGATGGGTGGAGAGGTATAATAGGAGGACGTATGTAGGCCTATACCTCTCCTTGAATTGCAGTGGAATAAAATAAAAGAGCCAATTAGCAGCGTCTGCTGCCATTCGCAATCCAATAAATAAGGAATTGGAAAGGGAATAAGAAACTCCGCCACTGGTTGTTATCTGCCAGTGCCAGTCCCGGGCCTGGATGAAGGAGGAGGGCGACACTAATAATAATCAGCTGGATCGCCGTGCTAATAATATAATACGTGTCCTCTTAGACTTATTATTATTCATGACCGCTGAGGCGGGAAGTGTGCTTCCTCCCGATCTCGATAGGTGTCACTGGCTGATGCCGCTGATGAGTCATGACGTCAGGTGACGTGTATGTATTAGCACTGCTGTCCCAGCAGTGCTAATACATACACATCCCATGCATATGTATAGTCTGCCAGATATTGTGTGTGTTTGCGTGCGTCTGTTAGTGTGCATGAGTGTTAGTGTCTGCTGTGTGTGCGTGCGTGCGTGTGTGTGTGTGTGGTGTGTGTGTGTGTGTGTTAGTGTGTATGTATGTAGTGTATGTATGTATGTATGTATGTATGTATGTATGTATGTATGTATGTATGTATGTATGTATGTATGTATGTATGTATGTATGTATGTCTCTGTGTGTGCGTGTGTGTGTGTGTATGTGTGTGTGTGTGCGCGCGCGTTTGTGTGTGTGTTTGTGCGTGTGTCGTCCCGACAATGATATATTATTTCGCTTATCATGACCGCATCATAACTCACCCGCATCATCATCATCACTGCATTCATCAATCTAACGTTGACCTATGGCATCGTTGGTAAGGGGTTGTATGCAAAAACTCATTTAAGTGATTCACAATTACGACGACGACGACGACGACGACAATGATGATGATGATGATGACGACGACGATGATGATGATGATGATGATGATGATGATGATGACAATGCCGGCGATTTTTGCATTTGTAGTCCTAATTCAGGATATAATTGCCTATATTCCCTTCAATTGTTACGGGAGAATACCTCCCCTACATATGGCCAACTTAAATAAGGAGACTCTAGGTCACATTGAACTATAAATTAATATACGTTATAGACACCTAGCAACCGTGGGAGAACGTTCTCCCATCTTAATTAATTATTATTATACACACAACTAATATGCTTGGTGTTTAGAATGCCATGGATCGAAGGCATCTGCACTTGCTGCCTGGCTGCTACTGCAGCCGATAGGTCAACATTTGTGACAACCACATGCAACATTAGCAACATCATCATCATCAGCAGCAGCAGCACCAGCAGCACCAGCAGCAGCAGCAGCAACGGTGGGTCGTGGTCGCATCTGGCACAGCGGGCAATCAGCGAAAACTTCAGCGTTGAAGAGACTACAGACGCAAAGTAAGCCGTCGATTTATTAACGCTCACCCGGACCACCATGCACACCAAACACACCGACACACCAGACACACGAGCCGACCGACCGACCGACAGTCAGTCAGACAGACATACAAACAGAAAGACAGACATACAGACAGACAGAAAGACAGACAGAAAGGCAGACCATTGAAATCGTAACGGCCAAATCTAATAACGAAAGAGAAGAATATATAGCGAGCGACAATTAAGGGGATGACAGCAGCCCGTTATTATGCATATTATATATATATATATATATATATATGCAGTAATACATATACATAAATATAATCATGCAAATATATGATTATATACACGCAGACCGTGTCATATATACATGTATACTTATCATATATAATATATAATTATATATTATTATGTACATTATGCATATTATTTTATATGGTAAAGTTCTGCTAGTGGGAACATAGTCGTATAGGACGCACGTCTGGCAGGTGCCTACGCGTATAATTATTATAATAATATTATACTATATACAGTTAAGCATAATAACGCCGGTTACATCATTACATGTACGTTCAGACCGATACAGCAGACGGTGAATCTTCATCTGTGGCTAAAAGGCGGCGACGCATGAACCCAGTCTACTGACACATGAAACCAGTCTACAGACGCATGAAACCAGTCTATAATAACAGACGCATGAACCCAGTCTACAGTTGCAGTAGCGTCGTTCAGTGCAAGGAATCAACGGTAGCTGCGATTAGGATTTGTCGGTAGATGGCCGCCGCTCCATTGCATGTGCATCTCTATGGCTGCTGGCGCTGTCGTTCGTTGCACTCCGAGGTATTATGGCTTTAGGCGCAGCGGGGTGTCGCGCGCAGCAGCTGGTGCTGATCGGAGTCTGAGCGTAATATTCCGAACGTATTTAATCAGTCTATATGCTGCGAGTACCGTGCAGAACGTCTTCTTATCTGAAGAGTGGATCTATTATATTATGCGCATGCGTTAGACTGATATCATTTTTGCGAGATCACCTGATGCTGCAGCCTTACACGTGTGCATCATCGTCCGACTTTTGTTTCATAGTTGTGTGGATTAGAACGGGATTCGACCGATTTGTAAAACACGTCAACGCGGTTTAAAACACGTCAACGCGGTTTAAAACACGTCAACGCGGTTTAAAACACGTCAACGCGGTTTAAAACACGTCAACGCGGTTCTCAGTCGTTCGGATCAACTTCATTTCTAGATGATCGTCTGCTCTTGAGAAAGAACTCGTCATCTGGTTGATTGTTCGTCGTGTGAACACTGCAGAACACTTACTGTTTATTGTTGTTCAATTGTTTAACAACGACACTGTATCATAACAAAGATGGCTAGTGTCGCCCTCCTTCTTTCTCCACGCTTGGGACTGGCACTGGAAGAGTACGACCAGTGAGCACAACAGGCACTACAGTTCGTATAACTATGCAGATTTTTAGATTACAGCTACACATAACAAAGATGTCTATTGTCACCCTCCTCCTCTATCCACGCTTTCGACTGGCACTGTCAACGTGCGAAGAGCCAACCCTGCAGAAGCGAATGCATTTGACACATACCGGTACATAACAATAAGCCGGTTTTAAACGTACAGCTAGCCTACAACACAGTTCATAGGACCATAGATCTATGCGACAACTACACGTGGACATCGCCATCTAGCGGTGGTTGTTCATCGTATAAGAATTGTGCATGTAAACAAACATAGAAGACACGCCGGCGGCAGCAGGTGATTAGCAAGATCGTCGTGTTTTTATGTCTACGCTGTCTCCGTCTCAGACAGAGAGAGAGACAATAATCGCATCTGTGCAGCCGTCACGCATGATTTACGTTCTCTTAATCTCTGTCGGATCGAAGCAAAGCCTATACACCGCAGCAGCAGCAGCACGAATAAGTCGGTTGATGATAGACTGCACAGAAGAGAAAGAAGTGTGCGAAAAGCTGGACTAATATTGTACATACATGTATAGACCACTTACCTGCTTTTTCAGCCATGTATACCATGCAGTTTAACCAACTGAAACCGTTTTACCATCTGCGTTAGGCTGGACGGATTCAGCCACATCTATGCAGCGCTCGTGAATAAACCGGTGCCCTGCGCTTGGCTTTCGAGTGACGCTTTTGAAATTTGGAAACTACGACTACGATTGTGATTACCTGAATGAGATTAGATAGCTAGGTACAACCATTCAAATATATTTTTCGACCGTCGCGGTCTACATAATCTTTCTTGAGATGAACGAGGCAGTGGCGTCAATGTCCGCTTCAGCAACAGCAGCAGCAGCTACCACCACAGCATCCTATCCATTCGAAGATGCGTCCAACTCGAGACCTCCAATCCTTCTGGTGGTAACTCCAACAACGGAGTTTCTATCCTTCCTCAAAAACATCCTCGACTCCTCGTCCCTCCCTTTAAATGCCTCCACCTCGGACAATGCAACAACGGTCGGTGAGGACCCGACCGTCTTGCCCGTCTGGCAGCTGGCGGTGCTCGGGATCCTCGCCGGGTCCACGAGTCTCATCACGGTCGTCGGCAACGTCATCGTGCTCCTCTCCTTCCTCCTCGAGCGCACCATACGACAGCCGACCTACTACTTCATCGCCTCCCTCGCCGTCAGCGACCTACTGATCGGCGCGCTGTCGATGCCCTTCTACTCCGTCTACCTGCTGGCGGGTAAGCGATGGCCGCTAGGTGGCTTCACGTGCGACCTTTGGCTATCCATCGACTACACGGTCTGCCTCTGCTCCATCTACACCGTCTTCTGCATCACGATCGACCGGTTCTGCTCTGTCAAGATCCCGGCGAAGTACCGGAACTGGAGGACGGAGCGCAAGGTCGTCGTGATGGTCGTGACGACCTGGCTCGTCCCCGTCCTGGTCTTCTTCACGACGATCTTCGGGTGGCAGTACTTCGTCGGTGAGAGGACGGTTCCGGAGGGCGAGTGCTACGTGCAGTACATGGACAACGCCGTCTTCAACTGTCTCCTGCAGGTCGCCTACTTCTGGGTGACGCTCGTCGTCATGTGCGTGCTCTACACGGGCATCTATCGAGTGGCGCTCGGGCTCCAGCAGAAGTCGGAGGCCAAGCATAAGAAGATGGAGTCGCTTGTGACGGGCGCCGGTCGTGCGATGGGCAAGATTGGGATCGGGATGTCAGGGCAAGAATCAGCAGCAGCCCAGCGACCGCTACCACAGCCACTGATCAAGAACGACGAATCCAGACGAAAGGAAGACGCCGCTGAGGAGGATGAGGAGGATGAGATGGCGGAGCATAGCCAGGACACAGACGAGGCGACCCACGAAGGGCTGCTCTCGGTAGCTCGTAAGGTGAGCCACCACCAAGACGTTCGAAACGAACTGACAGTTGCAAGTGGTGTGGCGCACGCCGTCGTCACAAAACGCGTCGTCTACAAATCCAGTCCGGTGGTGTTGACCGTGGAAAACGAGCGGTCGAGCAGTCCGGCCTTTCCGTCGGACACGGAGCTGAGCAGCGGTCACCACTCCCCGCAGCAGCTCCACCGGAAAGAGATTCCGTTGGGTAAGAAGCGAGCGCAGAAGGTGAAGCGCAGCAGTCTCGGGAACGTCATGTTCTCCAGGCTGCACCAGCAACCTGGAGAGCGATTTCGGAAACTGTCTCAGGCCTTCCTCAACATCCACATCGGAGGAGGAGGAGGAGGTGGAAGGGGAGGAGGAGGCGGTGGCGGAGGGCGGGTAGGAGGTCGATCGTCAGTTGCCAACTTCACTGGAGGGAACACGTACAGTGGACAGTGCAATTTGATATCTACTAAGGCATCCGGCGATATGTTGAACAACCTTGATACAGACGTCAAGAACGATACTCGGAAAGACGAGACAGCGGGAGTTGTTGCGGTCTCACCTAACGACACAGAAGACGAGGTGGGAGGAGGAGGAGGAAGATGGGGAGGAGGAGGTGGTAGAAACACCGCGAAGTGTGAAGGTCAAGACAGAGTTGAAGGAGGAAAGAGAGATGGCGACGACAGCAGCACCGGAAGCGTTGAACTGGAAATAGGAGACCCACAGGATCAAGCTAATACCAGAAAAGACGCTCTAGTAGACCTGGGTCTCGGCTCATCTGGAAAGGCCGTGGAAAGCACCATCTCCATCTCTCCGTCTCCAGTCTGGAAGAGACAAAGCTCAGCGTTCGAAGATTCTTTCCGTCAGCAGACGATTTCTGACACCAACCGAAGCGGTGACCACAACAACGAAACGAGCGCAGGACTCAAACATCAGAACACCACTGCGCTTCCCTTTCCTCCACCACACGACTTCAAAGCGGCAACTGCTCCAACTCCAGCTCCAGCTAGGGTAGACTTGGAAGCTGCGCATGCAGTCGGTAGGAGGCGTCTGCTTCCAAGTACTTCAGTGGACACCGCAGCAACAGAGATCTCGTCAACAATCGACAGTGGAGTAACGGACGACCCCCCGGGCGGCGAGTCGACCACCTCGACTCTGCAGCGTGACGTCGACCGCCAAAACTCGACGAACGGTTGCCGCAAGACTAGCAGACGTTGCCGACCCCGGTTTCTCGGTCTCGGCGGTGGTGGAGGAGGCGCCCTCGCGTCCGTCCGCCAAGGTGGGTCGCTGAGGGACAATCGACGACTGAAGCTACCAGCGACTGGAGGAGGACCGGAAGCGGAACCCCTGGCGAGTAGACAGTCGTCGAGGAGAGGAACGAAGGCGAAGACGAGCAAGAGCGAGAATCGGGCGCGAAAGGCTCTGCGAACGATAACGATCATCCTCGGTGTGTTCATCGTCTGCTGGACACCATGGCATCTGCTGTCGCTCGTGCTCGGCTTCTGGCCGGACTGCGGTCTGTCCGTGCTCTACGACATCTCCTACTGGCTGTGCTACATTAACAGTCCAATCAACCCGCTCTGCTACGCTCTCGCCAACCAACAGTTTAAGAAGACGTTTACGCGCATCATCAAACTCGATTGGAGAAGAACGTAATTGGGGAGAGAAGAGCAAACACTGTAACACGTATATCTGCGTTAATTGCTGACGCTTAATATTAACAGATGCAAATGCTTAGCAGTCGACGACTGGGTAAAGTATTTATGCAATGCAATGCAATGCAAAACAATTGGATTTGATGTTGCCATCCTTCCAAAGTTCAGCCGTACACACACACACACACACACACACACACACACACACACACGCACACACTTACACGAGTGCACACACACACACACACACACACACACACACACACGCACAAACACACACCAGAACATCGATGGCGTTGGGCAATAATGTGCACAAAGGAACTGTTTAAGGCTCTTGAGGACACAATGCATACTGCAGCTGAAAAATTCTATAGCCCATCACGACAACTGACATCGTATATTGTATTTTCGTATAGATGCGTGACATCGAAGGTCATAATATTATCATCAAACTCGATAGTCACTGTGTGTCTATACTTCAATTTTATGGACTTCTTACGATGGATTGTTTTTTGTCGGCGATGAAACCAAACAATCGAAGAAAGAAACGTTGCCCTTCTTGTACTTTAGTCTGCAGCAGCAACAGCAGCCGCAGTTGAGCTGCAGAGGATGAGACAATGTCATCGATCGAAGGTAGCGACACCTGACGGCGAAGACGACGACGACGACGACTGACTGAAACAAGCTTTAAACAGAAGAGCATCCATGGCTATAATTGTTTACAATAGTTTAATGGCAATCGATATGTATAAATATATATGTATATATACTCTCGATATATATATACATGTATAAATTGTATATTCTCTCGATATACATGTATATATGTGTATATATATATATACTCTCGATATATATGTATATACTCTCGATATATATGTATGTATATACTCCCTCTCTATATATATATGTATATACTCTCGATACATATATGTATATACTCTCAATATATATATATATACTCTCGATATATATGTATATACTCTCGATATATATGTATATATGTATATACTCTCGATATATATGTATATACTCTCGATATATATGTATATACTCTCGATATATATTTATATATATACACACACATATATATTTATATATGTATGTGTGCAGTGCTTAAAGTGTAAAAAAGAAGTGCCTGGACGCCCCTTACCTCGGTACCTTTCCCTGCTGTACGGGCCAAATAAGTGGCAGGACGGTGTACAGATTTTAAAATAAGTGCCTGTACGCTCCATGACCGTCCAGGCACACTAAGCTTTGTCTGTGTGTATATACTATATAAGTATACATACATGCATTTATTTTATATATGGAGATGTATACATGTACATTTATATATATATACATTTATATATATATGCATTCATATATATTCATGTGTAATTATATATGTATATATATATATAAAGAGAGAGAGAGAGAAAGAGTGAGTGAGGGGAGGGAGGGAGTTGTAGAGCTGTACTGTGTTTCTTTGGTTGCCTCTCCCATGCATGCTGCAGCTCGTTATATATATATATATATATATATATATATATATATATATATATAGTATATATTCCGTTGCATTTCTCCTCTATATACACCACCACTGATTAGACTCTGCCAGTGCCAGTCACAAGGCTGGATAAAAGAGGAGGGCGACGCTATATAGTAATCTTTGTTATCACAAGTTGTCATCAACCTGAACCAACCATCTTCTGTATACTGATGAGCCTCCTGTCATTAGTCATTCTTCTTTTCTGCAGATGACCTCATTTCTACATATGAAACACACACACCAGAGCAAGACCCATATGCATGCAAGATGGCTGCAGTTAGATGCTACTTAACGGCACTATGTCATGACCCAGATGATTAGCGTCTCCCTCCTACCTTGTCCAGGCTTAGGACTGGCATCGCCGAAGACCCCATATATATATATATTGTCTCTATATAATATATATATATATATATATATATATATATAGTCCCTAGGCCTATATATAGTCCCTATATATATAGTACGTGTGGATTCGTTTATTTAGCGGCGCGTCATTGCGATTTACGATAAGCGTGCACATGGAAAGCAGAAACCGGGCGACGACAGACCTTTCCTTTTCCTGGATCAAGGTCGTTTGTTTTGTTGACTCATTGAGTGGGGGTTGGTGGGTAGAGGGGCGGGCGGGGGGTGTAGATGGATTTGCCATGCACGGTGGTCTTGCAGGCATAGGCGGAGACCTGGGCGGAGACTTGGGGGACGGAAAGACGCGAAATTTTTTGAGGGACGAATGGCTGAGTGTTTCAGAAAAATTGTCATCTTTTGCCGGCCAAAAATTTCTGACGATCGGCGAAATCTCGAAAAAAAATTATATTTTCGCCGCCAAAAAAGTTGATGACCTTTTTTTCTTATTCTTTATTTTTTTAGTCATTCGCCGACGAAATCTCCGACGAAATCTCAAAAAAATTTCTATTTTCGCCGCCAAAAAAGTTGATGACCTTTTTTTTGTCTTGACGATCAACGATTGGGGGGGGGGGGACAAATGCACGGGCCGTCCCCTCAGCACCTTCATTGGGGACCGTCCCCTCTGTCCCCCCTAGGTCTCCGCCCCTGCTTGCAGGGCAAGCAACCTGCTTGCAGAATGCTGTCGTGGCAACAGTTATTTTGCTGGAACTTTTTGGAGCCGTTTTCATAGTTTAATTGTTCCGCCTATTTGGTACAATCTTCCCCCCCACAGTAGGCCTTTTATGACAAATATCTTATTCGCCCTGCTAAATCCCATAAACTTCACCTTTGCAATATCTCAGCAAGTTATTCACAGACTATGACGTCATAATGCCAGCTGTCTAGGTTGCCGCGTTGACCAATCGGAAGGGTCCACTCACCCAGAAGGTGATAAAAGAAAACGCATTTGCCCGTATAGGGTCTTTCTGATCGCCCTGAGAAATTCCTGGCAGGGGGCTTTACAATACCTGCCAAGGACCCGATTCATCGGGCTTCGTTATATCTCGATTTCCGAGATATAACGAACTCTGATGGATCGGGGTTTTTACACACGGGTCAGTTGACCAATAAGTCGACCAGTGACCGACCGTACGCTGGTCGACTTATTGGTCAACTGGTCGGTCCACTATAGGTGACTGGTCGGTCAACTGGTGTTGGTCAAATGGTCGACCGAATCGACCGAGAAACCCAATCTACACGAATATTAATTTTATTCGCTTTGTACAAAGTCTTGTCCCTTTTGCAGCGAAGAGTATTTCCGTGGTGGATCCAGTTATCTGGAATTGTTTTTCTTGTGGCTCTCCGTTCACT
The DNA here is from genome assembly GCA_949752735.1 of Lumbricus terrestris. Taxonomy (NCBI): domain Eukaryota; kingdom Metazoa; phylum Annelida; class Clitellata; order Crassiclitellata; family Lumbricidae; genus Lumbricus; species Lumbricus terrestris. The sequence goes on from OX457042.1 coordinate 17,017,841, forward strand.
TCCCCGTGACTCTGCTGACTCTTTCTTTCGTCTTCTCATGGCTTTTCTTTTGAACAGGCGCGGGTTGGGAGCGCCTCTGAGAAGAGATCTTGAATGGGCGCTATATAAATTTATGAGATTGATAGAAGTCAAATTTCACAGTTAAAAAGAGTTCAACCGGAAGTTAAGCCTACCTAGTTTTAGCACCGGCCTTTCAGAAAAGCTTCAGTCCTCATCACCACACATGAGTCTATAGGCTTTGAATAATTTGCATTTCCAATTGGTTTGCAAATTTAACTGATGAGGTAACGGAATGGAGGCATAGGCGGAGACCTGGGCCGAGAATTGGGGGGGACGGAAAGACGCGAGATTTTCCGAAAAATTTCTGACGACCGGCGAAATCTCGGAAAAAATTTCTATTTTCGCCGCCAAAAAAGTTGATGACCTTTTTTTTTTTTTTTTTTTTTTTTTTTTTAGTCATCCGGCCAAAATCTCAAAGAAATTTTCTATTTTCGCCGCCAAAAAAAGGCTTGACGCTCAAACATTGGGGGGGACAAATGCATGGGCCGTCCCCCCCAACACTTTCATTGGGGGGGACCGTCCCCCCCTGTCCCCCCTAGGTCTCCGCCACTGAATGGAGGGACCCGATTATACGAGACCATGTACCTACAGTGTATGCTGCAGACTTTACCTGCAGTTCTTTTCATTGTAGAAATTCATTCTACTCCGAACAGAGGTTGTTTTTGTCGCTGAATGTCTATTATTGTAGCGTATACATGCAATGCAGCAGTGAAGCGGAACGCTTTACTTCACAAAATGGTTGAGTAGACCTACTAATGGTGGTGTAATGGATGGTGTCACGGGTGGTGTCATGGATGGTGTCACGGGTGGTGTCACGGGTGGTGGCATGGGTGGTGTCATGGGTGGTGTCATGGCTGGCGTCATGGGTGGTGTTATGAGTGTCATGGATGGTGTCATGGGTGGTGTCATGGGTGGTGTCATGGGCGGTGTCATGGGTGGTGTCATGGGTGGTGTCATGGGTGGTGGCATGTGTGATGGGTGGTTTCATGGGTGGTGTCATGGGGAGGGTCATAGATGGTGTCATGGCCTCGTCATGGATGGTGTCATGGGTAGTATCATGGGTGGTGTCATGGGTGGTGTCATGGATGGTGTCATGGGTGGTGTCATGGGTGGTGTCATGGGTGGTGTCATGGGTGGTGTCATGGGTGTTGTCATGGGTGGTGTCATGGGTGGTGGCATGGTAGTGTGATGGGTGGTGTCATGGGTGGTTTCATGGGTGGTGTCATGGGGAGGGTCATAGGTGGTGTCATGGCTGGCGTCATGGGTGGTGTTATGAGTGTCATGGGTGGTGTCATGGGTGGTGTCATGGGTGGTGTCATGGGTGGTGTCATGGGTGGTGTCATGGGTGATGTCATGGGTAGTGTCATGGGTGGTGTCATGGGTGGTGTCATGCCTCGTCTGCCTTTTTGGTCGAAAGGTCATTTATGTCGGCCCATGAAATCGATTCAATGTCGGATTTGAAAATGATTCCTTGCTTCATTTAGTGATGCTTGTCTGCACAAGATTACAGATACCAAGCTCTCAAAAAATTATCACGTAAGTGCTGTCGACTTGCTGCAAGTACATGTAGCTAATACATGTAAGACATGCCTAGTGATGTGTCTCCATCAGTCTCTATGGCACTCTTTCTCTGGCTCTGTCTGTCTGTCTATCTGCCTGTCTGTCTGTTGTCTGTCTGTCTTTATCTCTTTCTATCTCTCTCTACATGCATAATGATCCAACCAGGATCGCATCTAGGAGAGTGTTTTTGGGTGTTTGAACACCCCCTCCAAAATGAAATTATGTAAAAATGAAATAGTGCACGACATTTAATGTCGTGCACTATTTCATTTTTACATAATTTCATTTTTATAATAGATTACATCATGATAATGAGTTAGTAATGACGCTGATTTATGCAGATGCATTGGCCGCCCAGCTCCCGCTTTGATCGCTCACGACGATTATATCCAAGCAGTGGATTCGGTTGGTTGTCGGCTTGCTCAGTGTTGAGCAACCGCCTCCCCCCAAACAAAATCCTGGCTACGGCCTTGAAGTCTCCAACGTTGCACGTGGATCAGTGCGAAAAATGTCGTCTGCTGTTCTATCAAAGTCCATTGTTGAGCAAAACAATATTGAGAGCAATCAATCGACTTTTGTGTCATATTACATGCTACATTTCAATGTTCAAACGTACGTAACTTAGGCCAAAATCGATCTCAATCATAATTCAAAGCCCTCTGCAAGTCAATGACTTCGTCTGTTTTACGATGCATGGTCGGCGTAGGTCTAACAATCCGGCGCCATAGTCAGCCAGACGGGGGAGATGGGGAGAAGGGGAGATGGGGGTGTGTCATGCACCAACCGACGATGACGCTGCCTTTAATCGATCCCATTTGAAGTCCCGCTGCTGCAACTGCAATGACCACGAATACAATAGACAAGCGACCACTCGTGATTCTTTTGTTTCTTTGCAACCAAAATAATGCACACGTAAGCCAAAAAAAATTAGGCATGGAACCTATATAGGGGATATATATTATATATAATGACTTCCTGAGTAATGGCGATTCTATAGAGCCATGGATGCCTGCATATATTTTGCAGTGGGGAGAGGAAGGGGTTGAAACACAATGGTCGTAGTGAAAGTTTAGCAAAGGCTAAAAACTGCAAAGTAGGAAGCTAGGAACGTACGTAACTACGTGTGCATGGTTATTTTTTATACAGCTTTCTAGATGTAAGTTTTACTGGTTCACTTTGTTAGTATTTTCACAGTTAGTTATTTGGCGCGAAGAAAGTAGTGAAAAACCAAACAGCAGTACCGGCCGGTAGTTTAAAAATATGTGTTGATAATCCCTCGATCTGTTGTCCCTAAATATAGGCTACACACATGGGTGCCATTGTATGGAGCAGTGATTTTCAAACGGTGGTAGGACTACACGTGCCACTAGTGGCAAACTAGCCTATCACTAGGTGTCGCCACGTGGCGCGTCAAAAATAAATAAACAAGATGTTAATTTTGTTACCTTGTTTTCCTATGAGTTTTTAATGCCCCACACACCCTGCAAGAGAATGCTGTCCCTAATTAATCAAGTACACGGAAATTTAATTTTCGCTAGCTTGCTGTATTTGATCCGACATTATTTTGCTGGTGGTATAGGCCTATACGACAACATTCTACTTTTTGCCTGGTGGTAACCTGGTAGGCTATAATAATGAAGACATAAAGTTAGAAAATCGCTGCTGGCCTATAGAGGTACTGGAGTAGGGTCTATGCCACTCACGTTGGACTAGGCCTACAGTTTACTCAACGCTGGTAATTTAGGATCTATATCCATAGTGCTACTGCCAACTCTGTTAGGGTCCATCTGTTTTTTCAAGAATTTCAGGAATTTATATAGCGCCACTTCAGAAGCTTAGGCTACTCTAGAAATTATTGTCATATATACTTAACTAATTGTCACTTTTCAGTCAGACATTGCCTGAAGCCCACCAAATCTATCAATATATGGAATATGTATAGCGCCCCATGAAGATAAATTAGATAATTATTATTTGTTCAGCGGCGCTCCCGCCTCATACACGGTTAAAGAGGAAAGTCCTAAGTAGTTTACAAAAAGAGTTAGTAGGCCTAAACCCCGCGGAAGGAAACTCAGATCAAATGGAAGGTTAATTCAAACTGAGGGACCCACAATCCATAAAGCCTTTTCTGTGTCTGATGGCTGCATGCGTGCATGTAGAACCACAAAATCGTCTCTAGAGACCAGGTACATAGAGCGACGTCCAGAGCAAGCCAAATTCAAAGTAAAGAGTTCCCAAATATGGATAGGCGCACTTCCCAAGACACAATGCCAGACGATGGGGGAATAATGGAAGCGCTTCTGGACATTGAAGCCAGCGGATGACATCCCGCATGCAAGCGGTGATCTGACCAAATCTAGGGACACGGCCAATCAAACGAGCAGCCGCCCGCTGATCAACCCGCTCCAAGGTGGTTTGCAGCGGATCCCCAGGGAGCTGAAAGTAGAGGGAAGAGCAGTCTAGATAGCTTACGTCGTCTAATCGATTGACGATGAAAATCATGATCTAAGGTGGCAGCGGAAGAGGAGGAGAGGGAACTGGAGACTTCCCGTAAGGCGTAGGCTAACTACATAATAATAAATTTATGCTGACTCTCGATCTGGTCCCATGTGATCAAGTGATCGAGTAGGCTATGCTCTCCCATTAGCGGGGACTCCTTAATAACTGCCTATTTCGGACAACACGCGACGTCTCACTTTGCGACAAAAATTACAGAGTCCCATTGTCCAAGCCAACGACGATTAGCATCATGTGCTTGTAGGCTAAGCCTACATCAAATTACATGCAGTGCTTCATCTTCACTAACGATAATCAAAATCAAAATAGATTTATTCATGCTACTTAAAATATCCCTATACTTTCAGAGCTTGATTAAAGTGTGGGCCTTATAATTATAGGAGCATGGCGCTGCAAAAATAGTGTAGGCCTGGACCCACATAGGTCCTACACAGACCTATATAATTATGATCCACAACACAAACAAGGCTATAAAAATCGCGCTTCTGCTCCGATAATTTCTTCAGTGTTTTTGCAAAATCTGAGATATCTTCTCAAATAGGCCTACGTCCGTACGTCAATAATAATGAAATGATAATCTTCATGTCGACCTACTAGGTCTATTTCAAACTGACACGTAGGCCTACGAGCGCAGTTTGATCGGAATTCTGTCATGTCATAATGTGAACGGAATCAACGGATGACCCGAAGTTATTACAGGAGTCGAATTTTACTGTATATAGCCTAAACAACCACGCAAGGCGTCTGACATAATGCTCAGTTTACTAGCGTCACCTAGCGAATAAGGGCTGCATTAATCTTTAAGAGGTTAGCGGGGTATCAACTCACGAATGAGTCACGATAATTAGCCTAATTAGGCCCATAGCTCATAATTATAATATTACTGATATCTTGAAAGTCGTGCCAGTGTGTTACCATTAGGCCTACTCAACCCCGTGTTTCCGAGTGTTTCATTCCTTATCCAGAGAGGTATAGGCCTAGGCGTAAAGTTACTGCAGTAGCCTAAAGCGGCTTCAATGATTTGTAACGAGTAAAGTACCATCTTGAAAGATATTATTGGGCCTATAGAAGTTGTTCCGGAGTTCGAAGTTTCTTAGCCTACTATGGACAGACCCAACGACCATTCAGAGGGTCATGGTTGACCCGCCGCTGTCATTTCTCGAATCAACTGCGGCGCATAGTTCTGGATTAACCGCGTGTCACGTGTTAGCAACCGTTGCTAAAATAATGTCCGCCTAGAAGCATCGGCGGTTTACCGACTACAGGTTATTTTTACTATTATGTTTCTCAGTATACTCTTTATGAGTATAGTTGTTCTGTTCTTGTGATTAATTAGTTGATTTCTCCGAAATTAGAATATCTTTTATTTGTAGGTAGACATACGTATCCAAATAGTACATTTTCAAAGAAATCTCGTAATAGGTGAGGTACCCAGACCTGACCGTACCAAAATTAATCACGATCAAAATGGTTTTGAAGTGCTTGCGAAATAGCCGTGATGGTCGGGTAGTGTTAGGATTAGGGTTATTATTGTCATTCGGTCCCTGATACTATAGTTTTGCTCATTCGGGCACCACCTCACTCTGCGTGGCGTGGAGGATTATGTCTACGAAAGTAAGGGAAAAGTTACGGAAATGTTTAGTTCCTTGGGGAGTAAAAAACGTCTGGCCTACTGGGATACTGGCGATAACTAGGGAGAATGTACTGAAATGTATTTCCAATTCTGGTTACACTGATCTACATAAACATACTGACCACACCATTATACTTTTATTTCGGCGATACCAATACTTTCAGGCCATAAAATGAAGGCAAGAAAAGGAAGCATAGTGAACATAGCGACATCATAGTACTAATAATTAAAGTATGATTGATGGATAGACGACTGGATGGATGAATGGGTGGACGGATAGATGAATTTCTGGATGGAAAGACGGATTCTGGCATAGACTTATCTCAGCTGCTGTATGTCAAGTTAGTTTTTCATCTCTGGTGCACCTTCCATCTTTGTGATGACATAAATAGATTTGCTGCTTGATGAAAACCATTCATGAAGTAAAACACTCACCATATTAACTGAGTTAACTGATGGGGTGGCAGAAACCATGGTGAGCATGGTGCTGAAATTATCAACTGCCAACTGGTTTGAACCAATTGATAATTTCAGCAAGCTTCTTCCATCAAAGTGCCTGTCTATCAATATATTTTGCACTTTTCAGTGACTGGTGGAAACTCTCTGTAGAACAGAACAGTAGAAGATGGCAGGCCGAGGTCGTGGAAAAGAAGTGGCCTTGCAGGTTGAGGTTGAGAGTCAAGAAGAATGGGAAGAGCTAATCTCAAAGGAAGGTTTGACTGGTAAGAATTACTGCTACCATCTTTTGCCAGTGCTGGGAATCATCGCAATCATTTGTGAGCCTACAACTATGTGTGATCTTTCAATGTGATCTATATATTATCATGGTCATTGCTATTAAAAGTTACTTAGGTCAGTATATAGGTGTTAAACTTAATATATCTTATACCTGGTTAATCTTTCGGCTGAGTATATCATAATGTAATTGTAATGTTTATAGTATAATAGGGCATGACAATATTTGTGAAGTACTTAAAAGGTGCAAGGCTATCCATCTAGATAATTAACTGTCACTTAAAAAAACTACCAAACAGTACTCAGATAAGAATCAGGAACTTAAAGTGGTTGACATCTATTAAGGAACATACTTAACTATTTAGTCAGTACCGATAGTTTTGAACACTTGACTCTGGGAATTAGTTCGTGCTTGATATGATCATGAAAAGAGGAATGGATTGTGTTTTAGTGATCGATGTGTATCAGGAATGGTGTGGCCCTTGCAAAGCAATGGTCTCAAATTTCAAACGCTTCAAAAACGAGCTCGGTGATGAATTACTTCGATTTGCAGTGGTATGCATGTGTATTGTTCAGTATTTAGGTATTTATACAAAAAACCTAATTGATTGATTGATTGATTGATTGATATCAAAAAGGGTTTTTATAGCACTTTTCTAAGTGGTGCACTTAATCCTATTTCTTCTTAATGAACTTGAACATAGGTGAATTCGCATTCTGCAGCAATTGTTGAAAAATTATTGTGCTGGCAATTTTATCATTTAACTCTTTTTTGTCTCAAATTGTATTTTTACAACAAAGCTGTGGTGATTGGAATGCTACACACATTTGAAAATTATGCTGCAATATGTTGCCATTGCACTACCGTAATCGATAGTGACATGGTTTTTATATTGTAGTGATTATCAGTAAGCCGAATAAAGTATTTGTTACTAAATGCTATAGCTTAATTGTTCAGCCCATTTTTTAGTGTGGGATGATTAAGTAAAGAGTCTTTTTCAAGATGTGAAGAAGAATGGAGATGTATGACATGCAAAATCTGGATAGAACAGTTGCAAGTTTCTTAAGATACTTTTTAAATTGCTTTTGCTTAAAATAGAAATATAGTTTCCATACCTTCTTGTAAGGCTATTATTCTGATCTATAACTTTAAATGTAAAAAATATAAACCCGTGTGCTGTTATTGAGTAATTTCTTAACTGAAGTAATTTCGTAATCGTGATCTCCAAGTTTCTAAAGCACCACGCAAACACCGAGCGCAGGGCAACAGCTTATTCACGAGCGCTGTAACTTCTTTGAACTTGTTACTTTCAGGCAAAGGCTGACTCCATTGAAGCTCTTGAGAGGTATCGAGGGAAATGTGAGCCTTGCTTCCTGTTTTTTGCTGTAAGTACTGAACATTGAGCATCCTTACGAAAATAAACTTTGTTTTTGGTGAATTTTTATTATCGCAAAAAGCTGTGAAGTTGATGCCTGTTATTTTATTCTTAATATGTTTATTTTTTCATTGTATTTTTTTGCTAAAAGTGTTTTTGTTTCTGATGCAGGGTGGATTACTCGTTGACGTCATTCGAGGTGCAAACTCCCCACAGTTACTGAAAAAAATGGTTCATCAGCTTGCTTATGAACATAAAGTTCTTGAGGGTCAAGCTGAACGAAAAGAGGTTAGTCCTAACTTGGAGCAAGCTATTTTCATTTCTATTTTTGAAGCCCAGTGTGTTCTGACGTATCAGTGTGTTGTTTTTTGTTAAACATAACATTGTATGCTGAGACGTTGGCATATTGGCAGCATTGAGCAAGTGAATTTTTTCCAGAGAAACTCATAGAAGCCACTGTTCAGGGCTGACTCCTAAATCTTAATAATAGTATAATAATAATAATAATAATAACGACAATTTATATGGCACCGTAACATGGCCATACAAGGGTGCCTCACAAATGGCTAACTGCGAGATAGGTCTTAGCAAACAGATAAGATTTAAGCTTTGATTTGAAAGAGTGAGTCGGCCAATCTTACACTGATTCATCATATCCACTGATTTGCATCCCATTATTAGAATGCACTGCAATGTCCAGATTTCTGCCGAGTCCCAAAAGATGGAGTTGGTTGATTTGCAAGTCCTTGCTGACATGTCTATGCTGTGAATAAAAGATGCATCACTATCAATGCCTTGATAGTCGTATCGCTTGAGTTTTTCTTGCCTGTGGAAATTAATTTCAGCATCAACTCCACTTAATTTTAGTTGCACTTGTGCATTTGATGACCTATTCACTATTTACCGTTAAACGTACCATTCGGTTAGGATCGATTAAGAATTTGAACTGGTTATCAATTTGCAGATACGGGATCCGTACTTGCCTCACAGGGAAGACAAGCACGGACCGAAGGCTGCTGTGGCTGCAGGCGCAGACGAGAGCGATGAGTCCGAGTCTTCGGATGAGGAGGAAGATGACAGCAGAGGTGCGTTCTCTGATGCTTTGACTATTCACTTTCACTAGCTCAGTGGTGACTTGAAGTATTAGACATGCTCTGTGGCATGATGGCTAGTTGCTATTTAACAACACAAGTAAGTAAGTAAGTATGTCCTCTCTTGCGGAGTAGATACCTGTCCTCCCGAAGAGGTGACAGGAGCTGGTGAATGCAATGTTCAAAGTGCCAAGACAAAGATGGTTCGTGCTGCCCTCCTCCTTTCTCCAGGCTTTGGACTGGCACTATGATATGCAGGATGGAGGTGGAGTTTCAATGGCATAGCAACATTTGACCATGGAATAGAACCCGGAATGTGCAGATACTTATGGGAGGGCAGAGAAAGCCCAAACTGTGATCATGATGCTGTTAAGTCTGAAGTATCACTGTGAGGTCTTTGTCCTAGGTAGACCGGTTATGAGTAAGTCTCTTTCCTAGGTAGTGAATAACTTTGAGAGAAGTCTGTGTTGCTGCAATTCTACAGTTTCGAAGTCTCTAGTGTGTAGTTGGGTGAAATCTGTCTGTGTGTCCTTAGACAATTTTTAGTTCCAACTTCTCTGGATGTTCTCTTAAACTCATGGTGGTTGTGTCTCTTATTTGTACTTTTGTCAGTTGTGTGGTGCGTGTCTCTGCATTTCTTTTCTACTAGAATGCTGCTGTGGTTTAAATTATCTGCATTTCTTTGCTACTTATTTCTTTGTGTCCTAGTTTTCATATTCTCTGGCACTGAGAATTCCTGTGCAGGATGGACATGCTCGACGAACTTAATTAAGTTACTTGAATTTGAAAGCAATAGAAAACTAACTACGGGCGCTACTACTACTACTACTACTAGAGCAAAAGCTGTTCATCCCATGCAAATTTTTAAATTTTTCTTCTGATGAAGATTTACCAGTTCAGAAAAATCGTATGCATATGACCATTTTTTAAGCTTAATTCAACTATAGTGGACGTGCCGGTAAAGCAAAAGCTGCTTTTCCCAGAGTGACTTCGTTTTTTCTTCTTATTAAGGTTTACCAGGTCTTGAATGAGTCTTTTTCTGTGTGATACAGTATTTTTATGCTGGTTTTCATTATATTCTGTTGCTTCAAAAAGAATTAGTTTGTTAGAAAAGTCATGTAACTGCAAACCTCGTCTAAATCTTAAATGCCATTCGAATCCTGTTGCCATAAAGAGTGTTGGTGCTGGTAGGTTCATGCCTTTGGTTATATGATATCATATTAAAAACTTCCCTTTTTATGCCGGTTTTTCAACTTCTATTATTTTAGTTTACATCCTCTTGAGACATTATATTAAATTTTCATGCCTTGTTTGTTCCATTTCATGCTTTGTTCTTCTTTTGTTTGACAGCACTACCAAGATTTTATAGATCTGAAAACTATGAAGCTGTTAATAATTTTAGTGCAAATCTTGTCTCTTAAAATAGTCTGCAGTGTCCTTTTATACGATTTCTGTTTCTGGTTTTACAGTTGACGGTAAATTTTTCTGTGATTGAATTGCGTCAGTTGAGTCTTCTGCAATTCAAACTTTAGTTTCCTTGGATTGCCCTCCCCTCCCGGTTGACTCATACTTAATTATGTAGTTGCCTCATATATTTGAAGTTTACTTTCGATGATGAAAGTGATTGCTAATCAGGTTGAAGACGTTGATGACGCAGTTTGCTTGATGCTTTTATTTGCGTTGGCAAAATGCAGATGAAAACGGTATGAAATTCGGAGGCGAGAACATAATGTTTGACAGCTTACCTCAAAAGGCTGATATCAAACAAGGTATCCCACTGTGTAGCTTTTTGTGCACGTCCAGAAAGCATGCTCTGGAAGCCTTTTACCACGATTGCATAGGATTATCATAGATTTTTGTGACTTCAGGACTGGCTTATAGATAGATCTACCATTAAGGAGCGACCTCTCATACCTCTGTGACGATACACTTTTGAAATGCAGCAGTTGGCCTAATGGTAATGGGAGCTGTCCAGTTTTATCTAATTTGAAAAGTTCAGCCAGATATCAGCTTTTTTATGGCATGATAAAGGGTTGTATCAGATCTAGTTTGTGCTTCTCCATTTTCACTAATCTAATATTTCTAACTTTTCATACCTGATTTTTGTTCCCTGAACCGTCTGCTCAAAATATGTCCAGAGAAATTTTTTTTACCCTGTGTGTTAGTATGTTTGCCAATGACCCAGTTTATTCTTGACATCATTACAAGGCGAAAGAAAGGCTTTGAACCTTTTACAAATAACTATGTAATGAAAACATCATTTTAAAGCTCGGCAGTATCAGTTTGTGTAGTACTACAACTGATATGATGACAGATCGTAATTCGCCAATGGTTTCATTGTCCTTGATAATTGAGATGGTCTCAGTCTTTCAGAGTGACCTATAAACCATGTGTAGCATTTCTTCGAGTTGTCAGAGAATTATGTTAACTTAATGTTTTAATTTTTGCTCTTAGTAGGCTAATATTCGTGCTTAGGACTGGTAATTATGGCATTTCAACAGGACTATTTTGTGTTCCGAACAAAACTGAGTTTGCAGTGATTGAAGTAGTGATCAATTTAAGCCAGTCCTGATGTGGGCATTTCAAAATGTCTGATAGTTGTCTACTCTAGCTGGCTTGGCTTGCTTCTGATAAACTGCAAATTTTTGTAAATTGGAATTTAGTGCTTTTTGGCTTTGAAGAATAGAACTTAAAGTGTGAACCCTCTGTTTCCATTTTTTTAAAATATGCTTCAGTCTTCTTTTAACTGCTTTCACAAATGATAATGTGCTTGCATGTGCCCCTAACAGTACTGTAGCACCAACAAACATCACTGACCAGTGCTTAATCTAGTCCCCCTGCTTGGGGGTGGGTTGGGTTCAATTTAGGTTAATGGGGTCGGAAAATCGGTCAATTTGGGCGGACAGCAATCTCTGAGCCTGACACCGACAATACCCTTTGACAGGAAATGTTTTGGGGTGACCTCAAATTTTCGGGGAGGGAATGTTACGTGTGTCATTGTGCTGTTGGGGGAATGGTATGAATATACCTGTAAAAAACATCGACTTTTTGGGGATTGGATGTCAGTCCTGGGGGAACTTCCACCTCACCTCAGAGACATCTAGATAAAACACTGACTGAGTTGTCTGTTTGCACCTTTAACGTCATCTTCTGCTTTGAATGCTTTATACCTGATTGAAGAGGACCTGGTGCTGGATAGTTTAGTGGTTAGCGTGTTGGATTGTCAGTCAAGTGGTTGGGGGTTCAAATCCCTGCCAGGGCAGAAATTTGGGTTGAGATTTCTGCTCCACCCACACCTCTAGCAGTGGTGATGCTACGGCCTGGGCATGCCAAGGCAAATACCCTGGTAGCAAGCCTTTACCTTGCCAGAATTTTTGTCCTACCGAGAATTTATTTGGGGCATATATTGCCCCTGCACTGGTTACTTCTATGATTACCCTGGTGGCTATGTACTGCTGGCAAATACAGGGTGGCGCAAAATAAACCGGACTATTAGTTTTTGCAATTGCATAGCTTGAATAATCAAAGTAATTATCGCCTTAAAACTGGCATTGGTTTGGCATTTAATATAACATTGAATGAACTGCAAAATTTCAGAATTTTCTGAATGCGTAAGAAATTTCAATCAATATGTCCTCCGTTTGCTGCGATAACCAATGATAATCGCTTGCGAAACTGTCCAATAGCCCAGCCCGGTTGATAGTGTCCTCGCTGATTTCGTCCCAGCATGCGGTCAGAACTTCTTTAAAATGTTCAATATCTCGAATTCTCTGCCTGTATAGACCAGCTGCTGAAGCATTCCCCAGATGGAATAGTCTACGGGATTCAAGTCCGGACTGTTTGGTGGCCAATTTTCTGGTTCAATAAAGTCTGGAACGTGAGCAGTGAGAAAAGCAACTGTTTTTCGTGAACGATGAGCAGGTGCTCCATCCTGCTGGAAAGTGAAATTGTGACCAGAGTGAGCTATAATCTCTGGCAGTAATCCTTGATGTAGGACGACGTCACATTAATAGAAACTGTTAACTTTTGCTCCTCGTTCAACGAAAACTAATGACGATTTCCCCAGCTGCGACACGGCAAACGAAACCATATGATGCTCTGTGAGAAGTGCTTCCGACCTTTCAGCAAGCTTTCTGAAGGAATGTCTCGTTTCACAGCTACGTTGGCGTACACTAGATCATTCTGTGAACTGGTTGGTGTTTGGACTGTCTAATGATAGTTTTAAGGCGATAATTACTTTGATTATTCAAGCGATGCAATTGCAAAAACTAATAGTCCGGTTTATTTTGCGCCACCCTGTATGTCTGGCGCTGCCTCTGACCGCTATCCAACTCAGCTAGAGTGAGCACATGGACCAAACACTTGTTGGTGGAATGAACAGATGGCGAGGGAGAGGACTGTTCATTCATCTTCATATGCTGAGGCTAAGGAAATTAAGTCGCTAACCCATGGATTGCTCAGAGGTAGTTTAAGGTGGTATTTGCAGTTTAACGTCACTGTGTGGTAACAAAGACCATTAGCGATGCCCTCCTCCTTTATCCAGGCTTGGGACTGGTACTGGCAGAGTGCAACCAGTGGCGTAGTTATAGTTTAAGGGATTGTTCTTCTCTGACTTGTAGTTTTTCTGGTATAGCCTGTGCAATGTGCATTGCAACAGCTTCATGGATATTTTTTATCCTTGCTTATGTGAATTGGAATGACTTTAGTTTGGAATTTTATTGACTACGGGCTGTATGTTATTGTTAGATATTCCAAAAGTTCATATGCTTCCTCTCCACCCCGGAGTATAAGTTGTATGTATTGCTTTAGTAAATCAAAAATGCTACTAATGAAATGCTACTAATCTGAATTCATTTCTGCAATTAATTTACGAAACTTTTCTTTGCTTGGTGTCAAAGTGATGCAAACATACTGGTGTAGGCCTATTTTATAATGGTCCTATTCATCAGCTAATAAATTTGAGACCAATCATAGGACACACCTAAAATTCAAGGATGAACTATTGTCATGCATTTATAAGCTTCTAGGCTAATTTCAGTACATGCCCAAATTCAAGGCTTGCTTTTCTCTATAACTTTTCTGGCTTGAGTTTCTGTTTTTCCAACTTTTTCATGTGTACGTTACATGTGACTGGTCTATTGCGCACCTACTCGGTATGTGATTTGACTTTTTGCTTGTAACAATTTAATTTTGGTAAAATATGCCAACCCTGATTAACAGTGTTGATGGTTGAACATGGGCAGAGATTTGATCAGCAGATGTCAGAAACTGTTGAGCTACCGAAACTGATCACTTCATTTTATTCAGTTGCAAATTAAGCACGACAATTTTTAGATTCGCAGTTGCATGTGTAGACTACATGACAATCTAACACAATTGTATGTCAAAGAGAAGTTGCTTAATGAGTGTTTTTCCTGGCTTTCTTTTTCTTTGTTTCGTATACCAATCATAGGCCTATATCTGATAATTCAGGCAGGAAGTCATTTGCAAGTTTCAGACACACTATTCAAGTGTTATATAATGTGTTTTAATGAAGTTTCCGAATGCAGTGGAGTGACTGAGGATATTACTATTTCCATTCTCCACCAATGGTAATGTTGAATGTCGGACGTTTTTATAGAGAGGTCCGTGTGATCCTAAGATATTTAGCACCAAGAGTGAACAAAATCAATCGCATGCACATTTGACTGTGTCGTTATTTTATATGTAAAACGTATTTGGACATGTAAACAGCTTGAACTCATCAATGTGAAGTCGTCAATGTGAAGTTGTCAATGTGAAGTCTTAAGAGGAGCTAGTTTTATAATACGGTGTGTGAACCAGGCATCATGTGAAAAGGTCGATATTTGGCGATACACTCTGGTTTTTATACAGCGCACGAACCAGTTTGGCGTGCCAAGTAAACAGCTTTGAGATAACACTGGCCAAGCATAACAAAGCGTAAGCCATTTGCATGTAAACAAGTTCACATTATATTCATCATATTTAACTTTTTGGCTGATAAAAAGTTCAGTTCTGCTGCTAGATGTAGACAAATTCTGATACAGCAATTCGCATTATGGTTTGTGTTGTCCAATTAGAGAAAACTTTTGCTTGATGGATTCTCAGACTACACAACGCATTCATTGTATGTTCTTTGAACTTTGACTGACTCTGAATTTTCCTAAGCCAACAAGATTTTTCCATAAGAAAGTTATTGTTATCTGTGGTTTTTAGTGCAGAACTAATGTCAATTGTTGTTATGTTTTTCAGTGTTTCTTGAGAGAATGTTCACAGTTGGCATCATCAAGCCAGACATTTATGCCGATGGAAAAGCTGATGAAATCATTGATAAGGTTCTTTTCAATATCATACATCTCCACTTTGTGCTCTTTATCGATTAATGTTCTCAAACCACTAAGTCGTGCCTGGGCTGGCAGCGCCTCTCAGTAGCTTTCTTGAAAAATGAAAGGGTGCTATGTAAATCCATAGAGCGAATGAATGACTGACTGACTGACTGACTGAATGAATGAATGAATGACTGACTGACTGAATGAATGAGTGACTGAATGAATGAATGACTGAATGACTGAATGACTGAATGACTGACTGAATGAATGAATGAATGAATGAATGAGTGAGTGAGTGAATGAATGACTGAATGAATGAATGACTGAATGACTGAATGACTGACTGACTGAATGAATGAATGAATGAATGAATGAATGAACTAAGCACTAAAACTGAAACAGGAACCATGTGAGGGCAAATAGCTACTTAGTACAAGTTTGTCTACATTGACCTGCATAGTGTTTTGTGTCTGTGTTTACGTAATTGAATTGTTACACAATGCAATGCAGTGAATTAAACCTGCTCAGTTTGCTTGCTTTTTCTGAGCAGATACGAGAATCTGGTTTCGATGTCTTGGAGCAGATGGAGCGAATATTTGCACCAGAGGAAATTCAAGAATTATATTCAAGCTTGAAGGGAGAGGTAAATAAATGTTTAGCAACATATACACACATCGTTCTTTTCCAGATTGTGCTTAATCTGCAGCCTATTCCCTCTCCCTCAAGCCAACTGACTGGCCTACAACATGCTATGCTGTCTCGCCTTATCTTTCAAGCGCTCCTTGCTGTATGAGTGGAGACCAAGAGTTAACAGGTAGCTGGCAGCTGACTATCCATTCTTCTGATTCACATATGAGTGTGACCATGCATGTTAAAAATTTGTGTAATTAATTTGCATGCACATGAGCCCATGACTGCAACAATGCAGAGGCGTTCGTTCTCTGTGGTTGGTCCAACAACCTGGAATGGACTTCCCTTGACTATGCGACACCTCCCAAGCTGTTCTCAATTTCACAAACTGTTGAACTGGTTTTTTCGCTTGATCTCGGCTGGGAGCGCCTCTGAGTAGGTACCTTGAAGGGGTGCTATATAAATCCTGATTGATTGATTAATTAATTAATAATGATAGTAATAATAGATCATTTGAATATTTACTAGTGCTATGCTAATGGCTTATATATAATTTAGGCGGGGTACCCGACATTGCCTGGGAATTTTAATTAACTCTGAGGAGTTTAGTCCTAGTATTGCATCAATCACTTGCATTCGAATATTTCCAGTGTATACAAGCTGGATAGAACACAATTATTAAACGTTGTTATTCTGTGTATTGTCCGTTGTTTTGTTTCGTTTGTAGGACGACTTTCAGGAGATCGTTAAGGACATGTGCAATGGTCCAAGCATCATCCTCGTTCTGTCGAAGGGTCAGTATGGACAAGGCATCATTGATGAGTGGCAGGAGTTCATTGGTCCTCAACCGATCACAGAAGCGAAGGAGAAAGCACCAAAGAGGTAAATCAACGCAACGACTTTACTGAGCATTGAAATTTTTACGACGTCAGTTATTAGGTTTTAATTATTTTTATTATTTATTTTAATTAAAAATCTTATGCGCATACGGTCACAGTGAAATGTAATCTGATATGCAGATAGTCAACTGTCAGAAGAGGAAGAAGAAGCTTCTTATTAATCCCCCCACTCACAGACTGCTATATGGCTTTGCCGTGGTCACTTTTCCGTGGCTAACCCCGTGAACTGGAATGCGCTCCCTACTGCCCCTCATCAAAGCCTTCAGTCTATGCCAGTGGTTCCCAACCTTTTTTGACTTTCGGGCCATTTTTTCTAAGTTGAAGAACACGAGGGCCACTTTTTCTTAATTGAATGACATTAGTGGGCCACAAGGCTAGAATTTAATTAATTAAAAGCATATAAAATGATTATTATTGAATGAAATTAGAATGTTTTATGTTATCTAGAGACGTTAAAATAAAATAACTTGTAGTGGAAAATAATTATGTGTTATATCCTGTCCAAATTGTCAATTTAAAAAAATTATTCTTTGAGAGATGAGCTAGGGCCATTTTTGGAGGCCTGGCGGGCCACTTTTGGCCCGCGGGCCACGGGTTGGGAACCACTGGTCTATGCCTCACGTATATTTACAAGAATATACCATAAATCAAAGTCTTTAGATTAGTTGTTGTATGTCACTATATCATATCCATGTTCTTTAGGGTATTTAATTAAATGTCAGCCACTAATGACTAAGCTTATAATAACTGCTGCAATGTAATGTAATGCAATGTAATGTAATGTCATGCAAATCTTCTGAGCTTCTCAGTGTCAACAAAAGCTGCATTTTTGGACACCAGCTTAATCGCTGTTGCTATATCAATATATATGTTGCGGACTTGATTCGATATAGCAAGATAAGATCGGAATCCGGGAAGGTCAATGATAAGATAATGATACTAATGATAATGATACTAATGATAATGATACTAATGATAATGATACTAATGATAATGATACTAAATGGCAAGACTAACTTTAAGAGTAGTTTACCAGATGGCACTGAGACAAGCTTGTAATTTGAGTTGGAAGCTAGGATTTGTTACAAACTTACTTGTGTGCTTGCGACAGAAGTTTTCACTGTTGTCTGTCTGTTTAGCTTACGAGCTGTCTACTGCAGCACAGGCCAACCTCCTCATGCCAACGGTTTCCATGGCAGCACTTCACTCGAAGCAGCTAGAAAGTATGTTTATCTTCTCTGAATATTTTCGTGTTTTCTCAACAAAATTTCACTTGCTATTAATTGATTCTGAAGAAATGTGTTCAGTGCACCCCCCCCCCCTGTGAAAGCTGCTACTGTAGATGTACAACACATGATGCTTCTTTTAAGGCAGACAATCAGAACTAGATGGTCTTATGACTTTTGTTGCCCCTTCAAATTGATAAATATTAGTTATAGTATTCTTTTATCTAATTATCGTAGTTATATGATTATGATTATTTATAATTTATTTACGATTGGGCTAGCTTTTATTTGTTTGGTGAACATTGAAATTTTGAAATATAATTAATAGACTGAGTTTCAGCACAATATCACTCAATTTCAAGAGGTCCGTGTGTTTAGTTTAGGATCTGGCTAAAGAACAGCAAACAGTAACCTACTGAAAAGTTGTAATTATAAATCATTGATTCTTTCAAAAGTAAACGGGATGTCTTATAATGTCACGGCAAATCACAGAACACGGCTGTCCCTCCTGGGTATAGACATCTGTCATAGGCGCGTTCATTTGTATTATTTTAGAGGTCTGACAATGAAGATCACTCACTGTAAACCACTCACATCATTCACTTCATTCAAGTATTTATATAGTGCTTCTTCAAGGAAACTACTCAGAGGCGCTCCCGACTCCAGCATGGCCAAACAGAACAGTTTTTAAGTGCGTGTAGAATGTGTCACATAATGGCAACTATGGTAGTGTTGCACTGAATCGATAAATTTATATAGTGCCTCTTGCAATGCGCTCTGATCAGAGGCGTTATATATGTGACTTGTGCTTAGAAACCTTTGGGTAAAGGTGAGTTAACTTTACATTTTGTTGTTGGACTTTCTAGGGAGTTGAATCTCTTCTTCCCAGACTTTGTCGTTCCAAAGCTTTCCATAACGCACATCAAGCCACAGATGAGACCAACAACGATCGCTATCATTCGTCCTGCTGCGCTTGAGTCGTTTAGAGGTAGGTTGCTTACAATGCTTAGCCTAAAAGGTTCACAATGTTATTTAACTTTGAAGCTTTTAATGGTTTGAAGTTCTAAAACATAAAACAATAATGTTTCATTAAACAAAACAAAAATTAAAGAAATTCTTCCTTCGTAACAATGCATTAAATAACTTTGAAACTTTTATTGTTTTGATGTTCTAAAACATAAACAATACTTCATTAGACAAATCAAGAAATTAAAAAAATTCTTCCTTTGTAGCAATGCATTATTTAACTTTGAAACTTTTAATGGCTTCAAGTTTTCAAACATTTCAGCTGAAATTCTTGAGAAGATCGCCGCAGACCATTTCAAGATCGAACTGCAGAGGGAAATGCAGATGTCGAGAAGTGAAGTTGAAACATTCTACAAGGAACAGAAAGGAGAACCGTTCTTTGAAGAGTTACTCGATAACATGGCAAGGTAAGATCAGTTAGATGGCAAGAAACATTGTTGAGGGTGGTAAGATTTACTGGGGAGTTAGCAATCTAGTCTAGTGTTAGTTGGAGAGTATGTTGAAAGGTCAGGGTTTGAAATCGCTGTCGGGGTGAAGTTTTTAGAGATTTCGGTAATGTTTTCAACCCAGTCAGCTCTTGTATTATTATTATGAGCACACTATGATGAAGGAGAGAGAGTCTGCTACTGGTCATTTTATGCCAAGGCTGAACTCTGTCAAGACACTAAAGCTTTCTTCCCATGATTGCCTCTGGCAGGGGGGGTATGCTAGCTTGAGGGATAACCATCCTTCTTTTTCTAAGATTGACTGAACAGCAACATAGGTGGAGCAATTATAACTGAAGGAAATAGTATTGCAATTGTTTCTTCTTAGGCATGTATTTAAGATGCTGGACCTGTGTGAGTTCTCATGAAAGAGACAGTGTGTCTGTAAATAATCTTATTAAATAGTATTTCAGTTTTTAGGTTTAATACAAAACATGCAGATTAGCGAAAGCTGTTGGAAATTCGTGTTAAGCAGTTGAACAGATTTAATGTGGTTGATACTTCAGTTTATTTGTGCCATTCCTGCAAGTCACTTCTTTTGAAGTTTCGAAAGTGCAGGTAGTTAAACATGCAGTCAGTGCCAGCTGACACAAGTAAGTAGCTTTAAGGAAACTTTTCCTGATAGAGTACATGCATGTATTTGAATACGTGTGCGTGTGTGATGTTGTTGTGCAGTGGACCAATGCTTGTCATGGCTCTATCTGCATCTGAGAATGTCGTGGAGAAGTGGCGTTCTCTCTTGGGCTCAAAGGACGTGGAACAGGCAGCAGTCATGGAGCCAGACAGGTTCGTTCTTCACGTGGCTTCATTCGCTTCTGTTTACTGTTAACCTTTTATCTAGCATTTGAAAATGTCTTAGTGACTGCAGACCCCAGCAAACCATCAAGAATAAGGCTGTTGCTTCTTTTTGGACCTCTTCCAATATTTGGCATGTAATTCTTCATCGATGTTTACTTAGCTTTGATGACAGTTAGTTATCCAGCTTTCTATTAATAAGAAATGTAAACAAATAATAAGTCCAATGCTCATTGCAGTTTGCTCCTAGGCTGGCATAGGTTTTCTCAGATAGTTAGTTATGTAGACATTTATTCATTATGGAGATTTATATAGCGCCCCTTCAAGGTTACTACTCAGGAGTGCTCCCGACCCAACCTCGGTTGAAAAAGACAGTTTTAAGGCTGCGGTAAAATGCATCAGAGGAAACCCCGGTGTAGTACCGTGTTCTGTACCCACTACCTGTATTTACGTTCTATTTTTTTCTTTGGTGCAATAAATAACACAATAAATAAATAAATAAGAAATTCTTCACAAAAGTGCTGCCTACATAAGTCTAAATGGGCTAAAGACCATTCGCACACAAGAGGTTAACTCATACCTACTTTAGTTGAAGTCTGATTGGCTATTGTTAACTGTGTTAACTGTGTTTATAGCTTCAGAGGTAAATTCACCGTACGTGGCATCAACATCAACCAGTTTCATGGATCGGATTCGGAAGAGATGGCGCAGAAGGAGTTCGATTACTTCTTTCCAATGGAACAGACTCTGCTTTGCATCAAACCGCATGCATTCTACTACAGGGGTCAGTTTTCCAGATTATATATATATATAATTTATATAACATATATATAATATATATAATATATATATATATATTATATCTTAACTTTTTGTAGTTATATTGTGACACTGCATTGTGTAGTGCTCTTTGTTTGTGGTTTCATCAAACAGCAATGCATTCATTGCATTGTAGTGCTATTAATATCCAGTGGGAAAGTTGATATGACTCACTTTGCTGGTGCATTCATTCATTCATTCATTCATTCAAGTATTTACATAGCACCTCTTCAAGAAAGCTACTCAGAGATGATCCCGATTCCAGCATGGTCAAATAGAGCAGTTTTGAAGTGTTTAAAGAACGTGTCAAAGAGTGATCTAGGGAACAAGCGCAAAAAGAGTCTGGTGTGTGTTTGCAGAAAGAGTATATTATTCCAGGTCTGTCTTTGCCCTGATCTTAATCACAGACGCTCGTCCCGCTATCAGAACTCTTTCCCTCTTCGTTTCGGTGTTCTCATATTGACATTGCCATCAAGCTATAAACTTAAACATAACTTTTCCAGCCTTTTTATAGGGTTGATGATTTTCAGTTACCTAATAATAACAATAATATTTATTTATTTATTGAAACTGACCAGTATACACTAAGATTATACGACTACTCTAGAAACAGATGATAAAAAAAGTCTTAACAGGACTATAACTGCATGGCAGTGTGCAGAGCGTCGATCTGTCCTGCTGCTAATTTTGTAATCGACCCTAGGGGCAACTACAGAACGGGTTGGGAGCGCATCTGAGTAGAGATATTGAAGGGGTGTTATATAAATTTATGTGATTGATTGCTTCATTGATTGCTTGATTGATTGATGGAATCTACAGAACGTTTAGTTTGATAAAGGAACGAGTTCTTAAGACTGTTCTTGTTCTCTTGAACAGATGCGATCATTCACAAGATCAGTCAGGCTGGCTATCGAATCGTGGCACGCAAGGAGATGGAGATGCCTGAGGAGAAGGTTAAGACGCTCTATCGCAGCTGCATGCTCAAGGAGTTCTACAGTGAGCTCGCTGGCAGCATGATGAGGTAAGCACATTGTGGTGTAAACACAATAATTATTAGTCAAGATTATAAAATGTTTACCTCATCCAGACAATTTTTATTTATTTATTTTTATTCATTCTCGCATTTTTTTCTATAATGCCCCTTCAAGATAACTGCTCAGAGGCGCTCCCGACTGCAGCGGGAACACCGCATTGGAGTTTCACAACGAAACGCTCGAGCAATTGCTAGTAAAGGACTTGCTCGAGGTCCCTGTGCGGCGGCTTGAGGTGGATCCGAACCTGGGACCCTCCGGTTCCAAGACACCAAACCCACCACTACACCACCGTGCCCCACAAATCAGAACATTCAGAGCATTCTGTCTTGATCAAACCTTATTATTTCATCCTAATAACAAAAGTTTTAGGCATCAAGTTATCTCTTGGAAGGCTGGTTCAGTCATGGGGTTCGGGGGGTTGGGGAGTTGGAGAGAAGATAAGCAGAAGTTTCAATAAAGGAAGCAAGTCGTGTAATAGTCGTTATTATAATAATTTTTATACTCTCTTTGGCTGTCATTAATGACAGGATGCCTTTTTGTCATTAATAGATTGAATTTCTGGCTACTGACCCCATTACAGCTTGGTTTAATTGTCCATTTAGTTAGAGAATGGTTTTCAAACGCTTCTGGAAAAGAGGTAAAGGAAGACCAAGAAGTTGTTATGGAGACTGCTCAGTAACTTGTTCCAGAAAGATGGACCGACCATAGCACTGTGGAAGTGGAAGTTCGAGCCATAAGGACAACCAAAATGTGTCCTGTACACACCTGTGCTACAGAACTTGCCAATGAAGAATTAATTTTTTTATCTAAATCATGCAGCAGAGCTGTAGAGGTTATGACATACTGTTGGTCAGAGTTCTTTCTCATTGGCTATAAATCGTTTTCATTCCTGTAAAATTTATGAACGATGTCTTTCAGAGGTGCATCTACATTCTTAATCCTTTCGAAACCAAATGCTGTGGCTGATTGGCGAGCCTTTGCCGGTCCAACGGACCCAGAAGTTGCCAGAGCAGAGGCACCACATACGTGAGTATCATTGTTACTGGGGCGGGGGAAACCAACACAACAACATCTATATCCAATTTTAAAAATAATCTGCCGTTCACATTTTGGAAAGCCCTGTATTTGAAACGCTAAAATAGTTCTACCTTTTTGTATTGCTTTTGAGAGGTGGCTAAAGGTGATAAATATTAAGTATCTTCGTACTTAAACTGTTGCGAAGTGCTGTTAGGCACAAGTTGTTAAATCAATTTCACACCTGTACTGTGTTATATAAGACCTTTCTTTTATATGACCTCTCTTTTGAACTCTGCACCAGTTGTATGTGACAGTGGTGGACAATTTACATGCACTACTTGAATCCTACTAAGACAATAATTATTAGTCATCCACTGATGTAAAAATTAGAACAGTTTGTTTGTTTGTTTTGTTTGTATGCGCACTTGTTATAGCGCCTCTTTTGTTCTTCATGCCAAATACTGCTTCATCCTTTTGTTCTTCATGCCAAATACTGCCTCATCCTTTTGTTCTTCATGCCAAATACTGCTTCATCCTTTTGTTCTTCATGCCAAATACTGCTTCATCCTTTTGTTCTTCATGCCAAATACTGCTTCATCCTTTTGTTCTTCATGCCAAATACTGCTTCATCTTTTTGTTCTTCATGCCAAATACTGCCTCATCCTTTTGTTCTTCATGACAAATACTGCTTCATCCTTTTGTTCTTCATGCCAAATACTGCTTCATCCTTTTGTTCTTCATGCCAAATACTGCCTCATCCTTTTGTTCTTCATGCCAAATACTGCTTCATCCTTTTGTTCTTCATGCCAAATACTGCTTCATCCTTTTGTTCTTCATGCCAAATACTGCCTCATCCTTTTGTTCTTCATGACAAATACTGCTTCATCCTTTTGTTCTTCATGCCAAATACTGCTTCATCTTTTTGTTCTTCATGCCAAATACTGCTTCATCCTTTTGTTCTTCATGCCAAATACTGCGTCATCCCTTTGTTCTTCATGCCAAATACTGCTTCATCTTTTTGTTCTTCATGCCAAATACTGCTTCATCATTTTGTTCTTCATGTCAAATACTGCGTCATCATTTTGTTCTTCATGTCAAATACTGCTTCATCATTTTGTTCTTCATGTCAAATACTGCTTCATCCTTTTGTTCTTCATGCCAAATACTGCTTCATCTTTTTGTTCTTCATGCCAAATACTGCTTCATCCTTTTGTTCTTCATGCCAAATACTGCTTCATCGTTTTGTTCTTCATGCCAAATACTGCCTCATCCTTTTG
Organism: Lumbricus terrestris; assembly: GCA_949752735.1. NCBI lineage: Eukaryota > Metazoa > Annelida > Clitellata > Crassiclitellata > Lumbricidae > Lumbricus > Lumbricus terrestris. The sequence goes on from OX457042.1 coordinate 17,042,350, forward strand.
TTCTTCATGACAAATACTGCTTCATCCTTTTGTTCTTCATGCCAAATACTGCTTCATCCTTTTGTTCTTCATGCCAAATACTGCGTCATCCCTTTGTTCTTCATGCCAAATACTGCTTCATCATTTTGTTCTTCATGTCAAATACTGCTTCATCATTTTGTTCTTCATGTCAAATACTGCGTCATCCCTTTGTTCTTCATGCCAAATACTGCTTCATCATTTTGTTCTTCATGTCAAATACTGCTTCATCATTTTGTTCTTCATGCCAAATACTGCTTCATCATTTTGTTCTTCATGCCAAATACTGCTTCATCATTTTGTTCTTCATGTCAAATACTGCGTCATCCCTTTGTTCTTCATGCCAAATACTGCTTCATCATTTTGTTCTTCATGTCAAATACTGCCTCATCCTTTTGTTCTTCATGCCAAATACTGCTTCATCTTTTTGTTCTTCATGCCAAATACTGCTTCATCCTTTTGTTCTTCATGCCAAATACTGCGTCATCCCTTTGTTCTTCATGCCAAATACTGCTTCATCTTTTTGTTCTTCATGCCAAATACTGCTTCATCATTTTGTTCTTCATGTCAAATACTGCGTCATCATTTTGTTCTTCATGTCAAATACTGCTTCATCATTTTGTTCTTCATGTCAAATACTGCTTCATCCTTTTGTTCTTCATGCCAAATACTGCTTCATCTTTTTGTTCTTCATGCCAAATACTGCTTCATCCTTTTGTTCTTCATGCCAAATACTGCTTCATCTTTTTGTTCTTCATGCCAAATACTGCCTCATCCTTTTGTTCTTCATGACAAATACTGCTTCATCCTTTTGTTCTTCATGCCAAATACTGCTTCATCCTTTTGTTCTTCATGCCAAATACTGCGTCATCCCTTTGTTCTTCATGCCAAATACTGCTTCATCATTTTGTTCTTCATGTCAAATACTGCTTCATCATTTTGTTCTTCATGTCAAATACTGCGTCATCCCTTTGTTCTTCATGCCAAATACTGCTTCATCATTTTGTTCTTCATGTCAAATACTGCTTCATCATTTTGTTCTTCATGCCAAATACTGCTTCATCATTTTGTTCTTCATGCCAAATACTGCTTCATCATTTTGTTCTTCATGTCAAATACTGCGTCATCCCTTTGTTCTTCATGCCAAATACTGCTTCATCATTTTGTTCTTCATGTCAAATACTGCCTCATCCTTTTGTTCTTCATGCCAAATACTGATTCATCCTTTTGTTATCCGTTACTCATTTAAAGCTGATCAATGTGATCATAGTAGTATTAATAGTGGCTTGAGTAAGAGCAATCTAGGAGCAGAAATGGCACAGACGAGTCATACTAATTAGCTGCTTTCAGTTTTAACCATAGACTCCAAATGTCTAAATCGACACTCTAAGTTAAGTGCAAGGTGCCAGATGATTGAAGAGCACTACATGTTACATGATTATGATTATGATTACATGTTACATGTTACATGTTACATGATTATGATTACATGTTACATGATTATGATTATGATTGCATGTCACATTAGACATTAGATTGTAGCAACAACCAGTATGGTTTGACTGACAGTAGTATATACAGTAGTAGTATATGCAGTACTTAGTCAGTCAAACTATAGGCCTACTTTCAGTCAAATTGTACTGTCAGCCACACTATACTGTCAGGCTGTCAGCCAAACTGACAGTCGTTTAGAGGCAGCCAAACTAACTGACATTACTGTGTTTTTTGGGAAGATCCGTTTGGTACGAACCATAGTTGTAAAAAACGTTTTTTTCGTTTTTTATTCTCTCCCAAAAAACGTCGTTTCCAAAAAACGTCGTTTTTTTCGTTTTTTATTTTTCCCATCGTTTTTTATCGTTTTTTTCGATTTTTATGTAACTTTATTTAATTATTTACTGTCTAATATTATTTTCCTTAATTTCATTTTTGTCTGATATTCCATACGTTTTCACCGTACTCTCAAGGATGCAGCTAACTATAGGGTCTTTATGTAATTGTTTAAGTCATAATTTTGAGAAATACATTTAGTAGATCCCTACAAGAAATGAAATTTCTAAGAGTTATTTTGATATAAAATTCTTGGGCATAACTATTAATATTTATAAGTAGCAATTTTAAGCACAAAATAATGTACAATATATAATTTAGTAAACATCTGTGGTTTTTGCATCTGGTTAGATTTTAATTGTGTTATGTCGATCAGCATAAACTTATAATGTGGACTAATGTCTACAATTTAAATTTGAAAAGATTTCAATAACTTTAATTTGTCCGAATTTCTTATTTAACGAAAGTTATGAGAAAAAATAACTGTGGTAGATTAATGCTACTTATACTGGTCAATTATTTTGACCTAATAATAAAGTTGTGTTATTTGCAGTTTCTTAAGTTAATAAAATTGCATAAGCAATTAAGGTTTGTAAGCTGAAATGAAATTTCAGATCTAACAAAGGCAAATTATTTTCCGTTTCCGTTTTTTATCGTTTTTTTGTCGTTTTTTATTATTTCGAAAAAAACGACGTTTTTTAACGTTTTTTATTTTCTTTTCATCGTTTTTTACATCTATGGTACGAATTAGTATAAATTGCTTAACTGATACACGTTGTATTTCTTAGAATTCGAGCGCAGTTTGGCAAAGACATTCTAAGGAATGCAGTTCACTCGCCATCCAGTTTGGCAGCCGCAAAAGAAGAATTGTCAATCGTCTTCGGTGACCTTGAATTCGATGCAGATGGTGCTTATTATTTATTCTTAATTTCGTCTAGTTTTTTAGTTTTTTGCTTTTAGTGAAGTAAATTAATCGGCCTAATTAGTGTTAGATGTTGGTGATGTATTGAGAATGACTATTTCTGATTGAATGGTTTTTGGCTGTAGCTTGTATGGATTTGGGGCAAGTGTATTTGCGGTGCTTGTAGTTATGTCATGTTGCTCTTTATAAGTTGACTCATAATAATGGTTATTGAAATAATAATAATTTTCTTCCCAACGTCTTTCCATCTGTGTCCAGCGCCACAAGACAACTGCATTCAGAGGCACATATCCGGATGGTTGTGAAACATGGAATGAGACCTGATTTCTCGGAGATGAACTTATTCTATTTCTAACATAATATTTTTAGGTTCAATTACAATGCTTAGTGATCATTGCATAATTACGTAACGCTGAAAACGACCGTTTTTGACCCACCCACCCTGTAACGCTTCGTAACGTTTTCCTTGACCCACCCACCCTCCCCAGCGTTACGTAACGATTGCTACGAAAAATCAGTTGAGATTTAGGTCTATTATTGGCTTATGTGAGCGCGTAATTATAATTCATATTTTCATAGCGAATTTAATATAGTATAAGCGTAGGCTACATGTGAATTAGGCCTATTATTTGACAGTAGACTAGGCTTAAAATATACGCAATGTTTTATATATGATAGTCATGCGTGAACTGCAATTTTCTTAAATTTTACCGCAAGAATAAAATTTTACACTGCTGAAAAGTTTCATGGACAAAATGTCTCATTAAGAATTAATCAAAGTTAAGATGAGCTATTTATTTCCATAGTCTGGGCACTTCGATAATATTAATAGAAATATTGCCGAGTTTTGTTGAGCTTTAATTTTAAATGTTTGATATCGTGTATACCAAGTAAAACATGCTTCAAAGTGGTTCTTTGATGTCACTAATTCATTGGCAATTAGGCCGACCACGTTCCGTTGGTAAAACTATCAAAACAATTCGAAGAGCGGTTTCCGGTTTGCACAAACGGGAGAACAGAACTGACCTGCCGTGGTGTCTACTGCCGGATCTTATTCAGATAATGGACCTACTTCGCTTATGTTTTAAATCAATGTCACGATGTTTTAAACTTCAATCACATGATGTCTGAAATGTCATTCGATTGAAGTTTAATATTCATTAATAAATTTTTTTCAAAGGCGTTACGTAACGTTCAGCTCCCCCTACCCACCCACCCACGTAACGTTTCGTAACGTTTTCAATGACCCCACCCACCCACCCTCGAGCGTTACGTAATTATGCAATGACCCCTTATGGATTTTAGGTTGCTGAGGGATTGTGCCTTTTCTGTCGCTGGCCCTGCAGTCAAGAATGGGCTACAGTGGAACTTGGTCTCAGGCCTAGAGACCTTGGGACCACGTTCTACTGTACTCTTAGGACTGTTCCTTTAGCCAGGGGTTGGGCCGGGAGTGCTTCTGAGTGACTGGTCTTGAAGGGGCATTATTATAAATCTATTAAATGAATTAAATGAATTTCTATCTCTGTAAAAGATGATTACTTGCCTTAGGTAAAAAAGAGCTATATTAACAATAAAAACTTACATTTAATAAAAAAAAATGATAATAAAATAATAATAACGGATGGTGTGGTTGGATATATCCGTTGATTTATCGAAATGATTTTCAGGGTCATTGAAGAAAAAGAAGAAGCAGAAGAAGCGCAGGAGTTCTGAAGAGATGACGCCCATACGTCTTCCAGGTTGGTTACTAAGAAAGCATGGCTGACATCTGTCGTCTGTCGTCTGCTTCAGTCGCTTCTCTTTCGGTCATGCTTTTCTGCTTAGAATTAGGGTTTCCTGATACAATACTTAATTTAGCATTTCATTCTTTGTTAGCATAAAATGTTAATATTATGTCATTGGTGTATGTGTTTTAAAATTTTATTATTTTCTCTGTGTCATATTTTGTTGATTAATTATCAATTGAGCAGAAGGAAGACTTCAGTTATAATGAACATAACTTGATCATTTTACATTCTCAATGTTTAATTATTTCTGCTTTGGGGGGGGAGTGGCCATATATTACGTGTGCACAGGGTGCCACTGGATTTAGGCGATTTGCATATGGGTGCATAGTCTGCAAATGGTGGGGGGTCGTGACAAAATGCATGTTGACAAAATAAAGTTCTAATTATAATGTCTACATCGACCTATTTTTAACTCTTTATTATCCTATGGTTGTTCGATTGCATTTGATTACCGATTATATTTTTTAATTCTGTTCAAATATAAATGGTAAGCCATTTAACAGTTAACAAATTTTTGCTGGCAAATATGATATCTAACTAAATGAATATTAGCCTATGGTAAAATAAATGTTTTATGGATATCTTTAGCTAATTGGTTTTTTAAGGGGATATGGAAGCTTATTTGCACGTTTGCACTTGGGGGGCGGTCACAAAATGTCCAATTTGCAACAGGTGGGTGGGGAATCGAAAATACGATTTTGTGTAAGTGAATATATGGATGCGCCCTTTATAGCTTGACTTCGCCTCAGTTTCTCTGTGTAGAGCTTTCATAGAATTTGCTTTTTCTGTGTGCTTATGCTTTATTTCATTGCTATCTCGCTTCATCGCTTAGGTCCTCCGCCTGTTGAAAAGGCAGCTGCACGCGATGATGCAGACAGACCAGGTTTGTGGCTTTGTCTTCTTGCAATTGTTTTCACCGTCTTTGTCTTTCGAAACTGTATTGTGTTGTATTCAAACATTTATAAAGTGATGTGCTGTTATGGCTTAAACATGAATTCCTACTTTTTTTACTGTAGTAAATGTGCTTTACACGAATGATGATTAATGTTATTTTGTATGTGAGGTACAAAGGATCCTATGTCAGGTTGAAGGAGTATGCCTATATGGATCTGGAAGGGCATATCTATGCTGGCTGTTGCTACCATTATTATTTCCTTGAAATGATTAATGTCTGTATTATTTGTAATGCTGTGCTTTATGCGATTAATATTAATTACCCATTCCGAAAAATGTATGTCCTTACGTGCAAAATTAAAATATTAAATGGGTATTTTGTTCTGCAATGGTTAGTCTTACCAGTATCTGTTATTCAGCATGACAGAATTGACATGAAAAGCACTTATTATTATTGGTGACGCCTTTTCATTTAAATGCTATTACTTTGTTAGGAATGGAAATACTAGGGACTAAATTATTTGTCTTGAAGTTTTCAAGCTAACAATTGGTTTGGTAATGTTGATTTTGTTTGCAATAAAATGCAGCTGTTTTTCCAACAGTAGAATTAACTGAAATAACATTCTGCTGTACTTTAATGCAGCAGCACATTTTACCCTAGAGATCAGTTTGACAGCTTTTGTCTAAATTTGTTGGGAAAAAATAGGAACATGGACATGAATAATCTGGTTGATCACCTATTGTGGTTGGTCGTGTTATTGCTCTACCTCACTGTTTCAAATGTACATCTTTGTTTTATGTACAAATATTATTAAAACATTTCTTGATTTTGACTAATACACTTATAATTTTGCAGATGCTGTTTAGTCATGGTTAGTGTTTTTAAAGTTGAAGGATGAAAAAAAACGTGTGAAAGTCTTCTCTTTTCTTCTTACAATTTCTCAATAATAGTCTCTTCTCATTTCTTCATATTGTTTTCTCTCCTTCTGTGTTGTCTTGGTGTTTATGTGGTTGAATGTTGTACTTGTGCTTTTCAACGATGTATTGTAAGCTTAGACATCGGTGCATACGCAAATTACAACTGTAACGGCATTTAAGCAACTTATCACTTATTACTAGTAGGCTCTATTGGTAGTAATGATCTATAACTGCCTACATTACTACATGGTAGGCTTAGTGCTTCTTTTTTATAGTAGTTTTCTTGGTAGGTGTTATCTGGTGTGATACTATTGTTGACACTGAATAGCTACTATGGCGGATCCAGACAAGCATGAAAAGGAAGGACCTGTTTCGAAGCAGCAAGTTTCGACGGGACCCGAACAAATATGCGACTTTGCAGCGGCCGACAGTCAGATGGAAGACGTATCGCATGCACCAGCAGGGGAGGTGTTGTTGCATGATCTGAGTGCCGAGATGCCCGTGGAGGACAGTCAGGTGGAGGACATAGATGCCATGGATTATGATACCGAAGCTCGCATGGATAAACGCGATGAGCATTGCGACGACGTGTGCTTAAGGTACGAGCTGGAGCAGAGACTGCTCGAGGAGGAGAGACCGCCCGATCGGTGGGGAGTCGAGGTGGAAGTCCCGCTGAAAGAGGAGGAGGCGGGGCCAGCTCCCTTCACGGGGCAAATCGAGCTCGAGATTCCGCCGGAGGTTAGCTGGGCTGAGCACGTGAGGGAGATGGAGAGGTTGGCTGAGCTGGAACGGGAGGCGCAGATGGTGCTGAAGCAGCAGGTGCAGGAGGTCATGGACGAGAGCATAGAGGTGAAGGAGCAGATGGCTGCGGAAGGTAAGGTACCGGAGCTTTTGGCCGAAGAGAAGGAAGAATCACTGAGGGAGATGCCGACGGAAGAAGCTAAGCAGGGTGAGCCGTTGCCGGAACAGCCGCCGGTGGAGGAGGGCGAGCAGCAGGTGGAAGAGCCAACTGGTGAGCAGCCACGTGATGAAGGACAACCGGAGGAGATGGAGGTCAGAGAGGAGGAACCACCGCATGAAGAAACTGTTCCGGAACAGGAAGAACAGTTTGTTCCACCAGAAGAACCGGCTGTTCCAAAAGAGGAAGAAGTTGCTCCACCAGAGGAGTATATTGCTCCACCAGAGGAACCGGTTGCTCCACCAGAGGAGTATATTGCTCCACCAGAGGAGTATATTGCTCCACCAGAGGAGCATATTGCTCCACCAGAGGTGTATATTGCTCCACCAGAGGAACCAGTTGCTCCACCAGAGGAGTATGTTGCTCCACCAGAGGAAGCGGTTGCTCCACCAGAGGAGTATATTGCTCCACCCGAAGAACCGGTTGCTCCAGCAGAGGAAGAGGTTGATTCAGAAGAGGAACAGTTTATGCCAGACGGTCTTCATTCAGAAGAGGAACGTGAGACACCTTATCCCATGCCCGACTGCGCAAAAGAAGAGATCGAGGGTTTTCCAAAAGAGGAGGAACCCGCTGATTTGCCAAACCCTGACTTCGACGAACACCTTGGTAACGTGATGAGGCGGTTCTTGTTGAGTTACCTGAATTTTAGTCAAGACAGTTCGGTTATTACTAACTCCAACAAAATCCTGACAGTTGCTTGTATACCATTAAAAGAGCTGGCAATTTCTAACCACAGGTGTCTTGGTACTGTTGATTTGAACAGTTCAATGTAAAAATAAATGCTGGGTGTTTTACTCATTAGACTATATTATATCAAACTTAAAGTGACAATGTTCGTTCCTCCCTTTTGACCTTGATAAAGAAAAATTCCATGGCAGGAACCATAGAGCAGCCATTTTGACCGAGTATTCTGGTTTCCTTGGGGTCTATTATAGAACAATTGAAGATATACATGTACATGAAGTTATTATATTATAGTCTAACAGTTGCTACATTAATAATTTTGGCACCAAAGAAAAAGAGAGGTGTCTAATTTTGCTTATTCTTTAGGAGATTTTAACGTTATGCAAAAAATTTCGTGTATTGAAATTTCACCATGATCCGTCGGTCATTAAGTGACTTGAATGGAACAAGCTAAGACTGAGACATTCTGAGACTTGATTCCTGTATTAGGCCTACTTAAAATGTGTTATTTGCATCAAATTAGCAATATATATATTAAGTACTTACTTGTAAGGTTGATTTTCGCTTTCTGTTGTGGTTTAGTTAATGAATTTGTCTTGGATGAACAGTGCATTTGCTTGTGCATTATCTGTTTGTGATTTTTTTTACTTCTATGAATTAAGATAAATTTTTTTGATTGTTGCTAAGGCGCGTTTTTCTTAACTGACTGTACTTGTTTTGTTGCTCTAATCATCATTTTCTCTTAATCTATTGTTTACAAAATTTGTGCTTTCTCCCTACTGTGTTTTTTGGAAGCTCTAGATCAGATCACTGCATTGGCATGTTTGTAAGTTCGGTGGTTCTAGTGCCATAGATGGATTCAACTGTCTGTCTGTCCATCCGCTTGCCTGGCTGTCCACTTGCCAGGCTGTCCGTCTATCTGCCTGTCTCTCTGCCTGTCTGTCTGTCTGTCTGCTGTCTGTCTGTCTCGGCTCAGCTGTACCAGTTGAAACTACTGGTGAAGAATCTTCAACTTAGCTGAGGCCAACCATTTTATTTTTTTATGGACGAACTGAATGTAGAGGTATGTTACGTATGTAATGTAATTAGTAATTTCTATAGCGCTGCTCACAGCCGTGGCCATTCAGTAGCGCTCCCAGCACTGGAACCCAAGATAAAAAAATAAGGTCTTAAGAAGAGAAAAGATATATATATCAGATAGATGTAGATAGAGATGGAGATAGCGGTCCAGAATGAAGAGTACCACACAGAATCAAGGGAAGGGAATGTCGTAAGCAGGGCCCAATGCTAATGCTGGAAAGAGATGGGTTAGAAGCGAAAATATCAACACTTAGAATAGGATCTAGTCTTGTAGGATCTATCTGTCAGAAAGAATTGCATTCTATGATGCAGAACAATAACCTGATTCACCATTTTTATGTGTTTTGCATTGACTTTACAGAGGACGAAGAGTTAGCTGATCATGGAGTAGTGGTATCGCCGAGACAAGGCCATGGCGAGCAATCAGAAGAGGATCATGAAGGTGGAGAAAAGGAGACAAAAGATGAGGATAAGGAAGATTTGGATGAACATAGACAGCAAGAGGAGCACAAGGGCTCGCAAGAGCACCTAGGTTCAAGGGAGCACCTAGATGCTAAAGAGCGTGCAGGTTCAAAAAGTTCACAGGAGCACCTGGATCCAAAGGAGAATAGAGGCTCACAGCAGCACCTGGATGTAAAGGAACACAGAAGTCCAAAGGGTTCACAGGAGCATCTAGATGCAAAAGTACCCAGAAGTCCAAAGGGTTCACAGGAGCATCTTGGTGCAAAGGAACACAGGGGTTCACAAGGTTCACAACAGCACTTAGATGCAAAGGAACTCAGAAGTCCAAAGGGTTCACAGGAGCATCTAGGTGCAAAGGAACACAGAGGTTCAAAAGGTTCACAGCAGCTCCTGGATGCAAAGGAACACAGAAGTCCAAAGGGTTCACAGGAGCATCTAGGTGCAAAGGAACACAGAAGTCCAAGAAGTTCACAGGAGCATCTAGGTGCAAAGGAACACAGAAGTCCAAGGAGTTCACAGGAGCATCTTGGTACAAAGGAGCACAGAGGTTCAAAAGGTTCACAACAGCTCTTAGATGCAAAGGAACACAGAAGTCCAAAGGGTTCACAGGAACATCTTGGTACAAAGGAACACAGAGGTTCAAAAGGTTCACAGCAGCTCTTAGATGCAAAGGAACACAGAAGTCCAAAGGGTTCACAGGAGCATCTAGGTGCAAAGGAACACAGAAGCCCAGGAGGTTCACAGGAGCATCTTAGTACAAAAGGTTCACATCAGCACTTAGATACAAATGTACTCAAAAGTCCAAAGGACTCGATGGAGCATCTATTTTCAGACGAACACATAAGCTCAAAGGAGCACATAGATTCTGATGACAAGAGCAAGCACAAAGAGGATGATGATGACGACAAAGAGGCTATATGAGATCCATTCGCTGAAAGATGCTGGTGAAGATCGGAAACAAGAAGGTATTGTGTGGTTCAGCTGCTATTCACTGCTGTTCATAATTAATTTTCTCATCCTCTTCTGATTTATGCAAAAAAGATGGAAGACGTAAATGTAACCGATGCAGTACTGCCACAGTTTAATACACTCAAATGGTTGTCATCTTCTTCAATTCACATTTACAAATTTTTTCCTGGATTCATTTGAATATTCTAAGCAATGAACTTGCTAAAATATGAATTATTTCAAGTAAAATTAAGGCTTTATATCACTGTGCAAATTATTTTTCAGCACAATATAAATAGTTTAAAATTATTCATTTGATTATTCTTTGTGTCATTCTTGTATCTGCTAGAATAGGTGTAAGAATGCTGGCATGCAGGCTTAACAGCAATTGCAGCCTAGACCTATGCTGCTATGCATCAATTACAATATGAAGAGTTATCAAGTATTTTAACAATTTTATAACTAATTAATTTTATATCTATTTCTGTTGTTACAGGTGACAATGAAGGTGAACATAAATGACTATGAAATATTAGATGAGAATTTTCATTTGAACTTTGTGCAAAAGGATTTTAAAATGAGCTGTTGCTTTTTTTTGAGTGCATTTGTGCACATTTTGGATTTTTGTAGACTTCACGTTCTGATTTCGTATGGCTTTTCTCAATTCGTTATTGGACCAGTTTAGCTAATTTTCTTGTTTAGTGATTGAGCGGCTAAGCATACTGATCTGGATTCTGGTTTATAAATAAATAAAACTGCAAACACTTCTCATGTGTTGGGCCTAAAGGTGGCCATCAATTTTCATCAACAGCAAATGGAGGCCCTCAGCACAATTGGTCCACCAACACAATTGGGCAAATCCACACAATGGGGCCCATCAGCACAATGGGGGTTCATCAACACAATAGGGCCCATCAGCATAATGGGCCCGTCAGCACACTCGTCAGCACAATGGGGTGCATGAGCACAATGAGCCCATCAGCGCAATGGGGGCTCATCAACACATCAGAGTCCATCAGAATGTGTTGACAACGCACTTGTCACCTGTGCTGAATTTTTACAGCACCACTTCAAGAGAAACTCCTCATATTGAACAGTAGTGGCACCAGGGTGGCTAAGGGGGTTAAGCCCCAAGGCCACCCGGTTTTTTTACATGTAAAAATGAAATATTTCCATGATTAGCCCCCTAAAACTACAATTTCCATTAGATTTCGACCAGATGACTTTAAAAAAAGGTCGTCAGAAATTTTGGCGAATGAAAATGGAAAATTTCCCCTGCGAGGATTCAGCCCCCAAAAACTGAAATTCTGGCGCCGCCACTGGTATTGAATCCATTTTCGAATATGATGCGCGTGTATAGTGAACCATATTTAATGCCAAAACATTCTGGCATTGCAGTTGTCAAGCACAAAATAATTTGGTTTAATACTCGTGTTTCCACTTTCAGCATAAAGTGTGAATACTCAAAAGTTAATTATAATATGGTGCCCTTTCCACGATAGCCTAATGTACATGTAGGAAGGCCAGAACTTGCGGCAGAAAAGAGTTATAATTCTCAACATAATATTAGACATGATTACAAATCGTTAGAGCACAAAACTGCCTAGAACCTGAGACTTAAACTCCTCCAGTCCTATAATCAATCAATCAATCAATCAGTCGAAATACATGTAGGCCTACACTTTCCCATTGGCATTGCAGAAGTAGTTTGTAAGACATTAGTTGCAACACAACAGCATAGATATCATATACGACATAGGCTACCGGTACGTTACCTATAGGCTAATACGGTACAGACAGCCACAATTGACTTCACTGTTTTGTGACGAACTGAGGCGAAACCATCTACATGTAAGTCAGACGGAGTTGGTTGCAATCGTCTGTTGAATCCAGTCAACAAACTGTGTCACTCGACTGGCAATCGACAAGTAGCAAGTACTGGCGGCTGTTCCATCGTTTGTTCCCAGAACGTAGCTGTTGATACCAATCACTTTCCAAAGACCATCAAGACCCTGGCACGAAAGCGGTCCACCGCTGTCGCCCTAAAACAAACGACAGGCCTACACGCTTGCGATAGTCCGCACAGCAACGTAGACCTAGGCCTACAATATGCTATTCTGCAGAAAGGCACCTTAGGCATGCAGAATTTGTTTTAGGCCAATAGACTTGGTTATGAGTAGCCTAGAACATGTCTAAGGAATAGTGGACGGAAAGGTTTTTTTACTAATCGAGTAGCCTACATAGGTCCTGGTCCACTTTAGAAAGACATTGAAAACACAAATTTTGAGCGATGTTTATAAATACTAAATATTCTCTTGTCCAACAAATAGCCTAGGTCTACAGAGTTTGAATGGTGTGTTCGTGAAGCTATTTACTGTGTCATGATTATCAGGATGATTATAGTGTCGCCCTCCTCCTTTCTCCAGGTTTGGGACTGGCACTGCAAAAATATGAGGTTGATATATTGCCATGGGCGGAGACCTAGGGGGGACAGGGGGACGGTCCCCCAATGTAGGTGCTGGGGGAGACGGCCCATGCATTTGTCCCCCCAATCATTGAGCGTCAAGACTAAAAAAAAGGTCATCAACTTTTTGGCAGCGAAAACAGAAATTTTTCCGAGATTTGGCCGGATGACTAAAAAAAAGGTCATCACCTTTTTTGGCGGCGAAAACAGAAATTTTTTCCGAGATTTGGGCGGCGACCAGAAATTTTTGGATTTTTCGGCGACACTCAGCCATTCGTCCGTCAAAAAATCTCGCGTCTTTCCTTCCCCCCCCCCCACAAGTCTCCGCCCAGGTCTCAGCCTATGTATATAGCTTAGTCTACTAGTCATATAATTATATATCCGACTGTACCAACCTGACAGAAATTGATGTCGGCTTCGGTGGGAATCGTTCCAGCGCAGAACTGCGTCTGATCTCGTAGGTAGCTATTCTTAAAATAGTTGTAGCAGTCAGTGTATGAAAGAATGTTCATTCGAGCCTGAAGCAGATCGTTGGAAAGATCTGCAAAAGAAATAATCAGCGTCGGTGTTCTATAGCTGTCAGAAATTAACTGGCATTCGAATGTTTAGGCTACAGATTACCAAACGAAACGAAGGCAAGTCAAAATCTAGAACCGTGGCAAGCTCTGGCGCCCCGTGTCAAGTGTAGGCACTAGGCTAGATCTAGCGCTCCCTTCGTAGATAAAATAAAGCAATGGAGACCAAATAATTTAGACATTCACAATAGCTAGTAGGCTATGCGATAGCGTCATTAGGCAGACCCAAAGGTTCCGCTCACAGGGGTCACCCTAGATTCGCCAACAATAATAAATTGATGGTGTGAAAAGTGTCTTTTTAAAACATGTAGCACACTATAGCCTACAATAATAATTATGACGGTTTTAAGTTTATAGTTTTTTTAGTTCTTACCATTGCGAAGAGTTCTTCCGAATCCCGTATCGACACAAACCCTGAACTGCGTGAGGTCTTCGGTGGACGTAGGAAGACAGATGGGTCTGATGGTGTCCGTGAAGGTGACAGGACTACTCAACCGTAGCAATCCAACGTCGTTGTCGGTCGATGGATTCGAAGTATACGATGGATGAACGAAGACGGAGTCGACACGAGATCGCAGACTATCTGCATCGCCATTACGGGTCAACGAACCCAACTGTATGAGGACGTTGTCTGGACGCAGTTGACCGGTATAACTATAGCAACAGATAAACGATAACAGTGCAAGACCCAAGCCTGGAAAAGGAGGAGGGCGACACTAATCATCTTTGTTATGACGATTGTGTCGATGAACAGCATCATGCAAGGTCAAACGTTCCGTGAGGTTCCGTCTCTTTAACCATACAAGAGAATTATTATCACGTTGCCTGCAAACGAAGGCCCAAACAATCAGCGGCAATTTCAAAACATTCAGTTAAACTCAATTATTCCATTGAATTCAACGTGAAGCCTGTAATTCAAATTCCTGTCATATGCTTATGAGGCAGGCCTAGGTCTATTTTCGGTGACAGTAGGCCTATTGATGAACCAATTGTTATAGATGACTTACGAAGGGACTCTAATATCATGCTGCATCTGTAATTGCCTCTCTCGCACTGTCGTGTTTCTTATAGGCATAGGCGCGCCGAGAGGAGGAGGATTTGGCCAAGACATTTTTTTAATTTACACATTGCAACGGCAGTATTTAAGTTGTTATTGTAACAAAATTGCTCTATATGCTATTTCAGTGCTGGTAAAAGTGGTTTTATGGCTTCAATATATTTAGGCCTATTTACAATAATAACCTGTATATACAGGGTGGGTCATAAAAAGATCTCCCTATGGATTTTTGCCAATATCCTGGTCAAAAGTATTAATTTTTGAAAGAAATGTTACAGGCTTAAAGGGAATTTATATTTACACATGATGGCCAGATTTCATCAAAATATTTCAAGCAGAACATAAGTTAGGCCTATATAACTTTTAGTGAAACTACCCACTGTTTTTTATATATGACTTAATAAATTCGTTTTTAACTTTTGGTGCGTTACATTTTTTATGGCCCACCCTGTACAGCAATGGAAATCCAAGCTTAGCTTATAGAATGCATGAAAAGACAATTAAGGGCAAGATTCTGCTGCTTTTTTAAACCTCTTAAGTTCCGTTTAAAATGATTTGAAACAAACGCCTCGTCTATTCGACGCAATTCTAAATTAAATTAAAGTTGTGCATTTCAGGCTAGGCCTACGAACAACCAACTACCCAACAGCGTCACCGTTTGACCATCACAGAAAAAACAACAATTCACAGCCTATAATTAGACCTAATTCATGCGACCCCGCCAACCCGCAACCCAGTGTTTAGTCTAGACGTCTCTGGGGGGGAAAGTTCCCCCCCAGGATTGACATTTCCCCCCCAGAAAAATTTGACGAAATGATATTGATTTTTAGTTACTGGTTTCATCATTGTTTTACATGAAGTGTTATAATATATCGTCATATTATTTATTATTATATGATTATAATGACATTATTTACTACTATAATATATGATACTATTATGTTAAGACGACACCTTAAAATGCAGCCATTGCAATGTGGAAATTCAAAAAGTTTCTAATAAGTCACTGAAAATGTACAGCTATTTTGTTAAGACGACACGTTAAAATGCTGCCATTGCAATGTGAACATTCAAAAAGTTTCTAATGGGTCACTGAAAAAGTACAGCTATTTTGTTAAGACGACACCTTAAAATGCTGCCATTGCAATGTGGAAATTCAAAAATTTTCTGATGGGCCACTGAAAAAGTATAGCTATTTTGTTAAGATGACCCCCTTAAAATGCTGTAATTGCAATGTGGAAATCCAAAAATTTTCTAATGGGTCACTGAAAAAGTACAGCTATTTTGTTAAGATGACCCCTTAAAATGCTCTCATTGCAATGTGGAAATCCAAAAAGTTTCTAATGGGCCACTGAAAAGTACAGCTATTTTGTTAAGATGACACCTTAAAATGCTGCCATTGCAATGTGGAAATTTAAAATTTTTCTAATGGGTCACTGAAAAAGTGCAGCTATTTTGTTAAGACGATACCTTAAAATGCTGCCATTGCAATGTGGAAATCCAACACTTTTCTAATGGGTCACTGATAAAGTACAGCTATTTTGTTAAGACGACACCTTAAAATGCTGCCATTGCAATGTGGAAATTCAAAACGTTTCTAATGGACCACTGAGAAAGTACAGCTATTTTGTTTAGACGACACCTTAAAATGCTGCCATTGCAATGTGGAAATCCAAAAATTTTCTAATGGGTCACTGAAAAAGTACAGCTATTTTGTTAAGACGACACCTTAAAATGCTGCCATTGCAATGTGGAAATTCAAAACGTTTCTAATGGGCCACTGAGAAAGTACAGCTATTTTGTTAAGATGACCCTTAAAATGCTGCCATTGCAATGTGGAAATCCAAAAAGTTTCTAATGTGTCACAGAAAGAGCACAGCTATTTTGTTAAGACGACACCTTAAAACGCTGCCGTTGCAAAGTGGAAATTCAAAAGTTTCTGGTGGGGAGGGGCACATCCCCTCCCTATACCCCTCCCCTTCCCAGTCTCGGTGCTACGCGCATTACGAGCGTCCTTCGGGCGTTCAAATGTCTCCCCCAGAAACCTCAATTCCCCCCCAGAGGAGGGGGACTAGATTAAACACTGCCCGCAACCTACCCGAGGCCATTAAAAGTGACCATGTTGCAATGACCAGCCGTCAGAATCCACCTGTCGCTGATGAGAACGCCTCCGCAAGAGGCTCGAGTACTGAACGACCCGTCGGACGAATAGACTCCAACGTAGTGGAGAACCTGCCATGGCCAGGCGCCTCTCGTGGCACGCATTCCGTTCAATATGTAGGGACCTGCGGTGTTGGGCGACACAGAACGTCGGCCACACGCTATTGACAAGACAACCGTCATGTAGATAATAATGTAATCGACCGATCAATCAATCAATCAGTCAATTAGTCAATCAATCAATCAATCAGTCAATCAGTCAAGCAGT
Organism: Lumbricus terrestris; assembly: GCA_949752735.1. Taxonomy (NCBI): domain Eukaryota; kingdom Metazoa; phylum Annelida; class Clitellata; order Crassiclitellata; family Lumbricidae; genus Lumbricus; species Lumbricus terrestris. The sequence goes on from OX457042.1 coordinate 17,059,372, forward strand.
CAATCAATCAGTCAATCAATCAATCAGTCAATCAGTCAATCAATCAGTCAATCAGTCAATCAGTCAATCAATCAATCAATCAGTCAATCAATCAATCAATCAGTCAATCAATCAGTCAAGCAGTCAATCAGTCAATCAATCAATCAGTCAATCAATCAATCAATCAATCAGTCAGTCACTTAGTGAGGTAGACAATTGATCGGTCACTTAAGATAGGCATTCAGTGACTCATTCGGATGAGAGGGATAGGCCTACCATCGCGAGCTTAGACAGAATAATTATTATGTAGGCTAATTACATGTAGGCCTATAGTTGATCCTTATATCTATAGGCAAGAGCGAAGTACGCAACGAAGGCCGGGCTATGACCTCCTTCGTAATACTCTTGTGGACAACCCGTAACATCAGACACAGCGCTCGTAAATAAGCTTGTGCCCTGAGCTTGAATTTCGAATGGTGCTATAGAAATTTGGAGGTTGCGATCACGATACAATTTAATGCACTCGCGCATCAGATAAGTTAGGATGAGAAAGCATGACTTTGTCGTGACTTTTGTCATGACTTTTGTCATGACTTCTGTCATAACTTTTGTCATCAATTTTGTCATGACTTTTGTCATGACTTTTGGCATGACTTTTGTCATGATCTTTGACATGACTTTTTGGCATCAATTTTGTCATGACTTTTGGCATGACTTGGCATGACTTTTGGCATGACTTCTGGCATGACTTTTGGCTGGACTTTGGTAGAATGATATGACATCATATTGAAACATTTTTACAATGCATCGCACAACGCTACACTTTCGAGAACAGCGATATTGTTACTAGACTAAATCCTATCCAATTTACCCGAGTAATAAATAAATATAGTCTAATAATAGTTATTATTACGATGCCTACCTGACCGTACGCAGCTGACAGCAACTGCTAAGTTCGAGGTGCAGTTTCTACAACATAATATGAATAAAAATATTATTTTTATTCATCACAATTCGAAGCGCTCTCGACTCCAGCGCACCCCAAAATAACAGTTTTAAGTTAAGTGATGAACAATCGGGGCAGAGTTCCAGAGAGTGTAGGCGTAAATCTAAAGGAAGGCCATTCCAGACCCCTGGACCAACCACAAAGAATTAAGGCTAGATTCTTCATGGTTGAAGACAATGTGCTTCACCCCAAATCCAGTGAATAAATACTAAATATACTTGTACGGTATGTAGTTGAAGTGGCTGATCTCGAATTCAAGGTTCCGGGTCTGAGATCCGGAGGGATTATGCTGAATGAATACCACTGCCTAAATTCCTATGGGATACACGCGACTAAAATAATTATATGCTGGGCCTACATGTGGTTCATATGCTTCACTTTCGAAGATTCCTTTGCAGTGGAAAGTCCTACAGCCAACATATAAAGTTGACTTCTTACTGCGTTGCCGGATGCAATTAACAATTCAATTAACTACAGTTGTAAGCAGTAAACAAACAATATATAAAAGTAAGCCTAAACTAAGCCTGAAAATGATAAATACTTACGAGATTTGCAAGTATGCCAAAAGGTTTGAAGCGGAATTTGACGAATTTAAGACGAGGTAAGATTGATTTAGTCCCACGCTTTGATAAGAAGTCGACGATGACTTTCTAAGTAAACAGAAAACAGCATGAGAAGTAGCTGCATGAAAAGCGTTTTTGAAGGCACTAAATCGGTCTAATCAACAAAGTTAGGCCTACTAATTAGAATAAAGCATCTTCGTTCATCGGAAACAATGTTGGCCCAATTGTGGGTCTACTTGAAACGAAATACGCTTTAGTATGCCCAAACGAGACAGAAACAGAATTTATGATTCGGTATTATAAACCTAGTGCACCAAAAACAAAGTCACTATCGGTTCAATCAGTTACTCGATATCCCAGAAGATTAAGCTTAGTGGATCAGTTTCTTAACGATTGAATATCAATAGATTAAGTTAGCTGTTAACAGTTAACACATTAATTAAGTCCTCATTTGTCTGACCGAGAACAAGCTATCCTATAGCAGGCATATACATAGCGTAGCATACGTATGGTCGCCTTCTATACGATGTACATGTATACAGGGTGCGCCAAAAAAGACTCCCCTTGTTTTTTGCCAATATCTTGGCCAAAAGTAAGAATTTCGAAATGAAACCATCAAAAAACGGTGTTTGGCCTCCCTAAAAGTGACATAACTTTTGTTCTGTTTGAAATATTTTGATGAAATCTGGCCATCATGTGTAAATATGAATTGTCTTTAAGACTGTAAAATTTCATTTCGAAATTCTTTCTTTTGGCCAAGATATTGGCAAAAAAAACTGGGGTTCTTTTTTGGCGCACCATGTAGATTTACATGCAACGTATAGGATTTACCCGATACATGTGGGCCTACATGTAGGCTATATACGACGCCCACCTTAATTAGTAGCTGCTCCGTCCCCTCTTATCCTCTGGCAACTTGACTCGGACCTCCCTTGGACAACTCTTAAGGACAACCCTTTTGACACAACGAAGCGCTCGTGAGTAAGCTGGTGCCCCGCGCGTGGCTTTTAGGTGACGCTTTAGAAGCTGGGAGATCACCATTATGATAGATGTCCGTGATATAGTTTCGTCTGTCTTACTCGTGTCCCGTCTGCTTGCAAACAGAGTCACTCCAGGTCACATTCCAGTTGTCCGAACAGATGTGGAAACCAGATTCCCCTCGGTAGATGACGCTTACCAGTGACGTCATCGTTAAATTACCGTCTACAGATGTCTCGTTTATCTTCACTGAAAAAATTTGCCACACGACAAGAAAGATAAGTAAGTGAGTAAGTAAGTAAGTAGGTAAGAAGGTAAGTTACCGTAGGTAGCCTTTGACAAACGCACATGCACAGGTGATCGATTTTTAAACAACCTTTTTCAAGTCCACTGGTTAAAACCTTTGACACGGCATTAATTGTGACTCAGGGTTGGAACCTCCTTAGATTTGTACATCCATTAAAATGTCAGGTAGGCCTATGAGCAGACTACGATATAATAATTATATGCGGCCTAGGCTACATACTACATAGGCTATAAAAAATTATATTTGTGTGTTATGTGTGTTCACATAATAGGCCCACTTACTGGTGTTTTATGCACATGGCACGGATATGTTGAATACACACTCATACGAAAGGCGCAGTAATAATTATATGCATTATACGTATACATTCTGTGAATGTAGCCAATGTGAGTGGCGCCTCTGGTGTGCGAACTCTGGCTAGCATATGCGTACGGGACATTTCGACAGTGGGGAGCAAAAAAAATGTTTGCCCGAAAAATCTGACGACTTTATTTTTTAGTCGTCCGCCCAAAATTCTAAGAATTTTTCCGTCCGAAAAATCTGACGACCTTTTTTTTTAGTCATCCGCCCAAAATTCTTAGGGTTTTCCCAGCCAAAAATCTGACGACCTTTTTTTAACCCTATCCGTGCCCGAAAAAATCCTCTCGTACCTGATTTGCCTGAAAAAATTTCCGAATTTTTTTGCCCGTCCGTGCCTCTTTTGCCCGAAAAACACATTTGCCCGAAATTTGGGGAGCATTTGCCCCTCCTGGACCCCCGCCTCGTACGCCTATGCTGGCTAGCCACGACTCCACTATTAATCACAATTACATGCAGCTGTGGCTGGTCTGGAAGCGCCTCTGAGCAGTGGCGTAGGCAAGGGGGGTTTCAGGGGTTAAAATCCCCCCATTGGCTCCGGGAAAAAGTTTTTTTAAGGTTATTTTTCCATTTAAGTAAGAAAAAAATAGCAAAAACAGGGTTTCCGGCCATAAAACCCACCATCAAAAATTCCTGGCTACGCCACTGCCTCTGAGAAGTTCGTTTAAAGAGGCAGTATATAAATTCTCGGAATGCATTTTATGTATCGAGTAACCTTCATATAATTCTTCTCTATCACCAGCAAATTAACGGAAATCATACACACTGCAGAGGGGCAGAATTGACTTAGACAGCTGTGCAATGTGTGCATGCAGCTCGGGCGTCTAAAATACCAAACCGTAGGCTAACCAAGTATTCAGTTGTTCCCACTTACAGCAAGAGCCTTCGTCCGATGAATCACTGCAATCCGTTTTCCCGTCGCATTGAGCGATTCGTGGCACACACGACCGAGGTTTTGCGCAGACGAACTGGGTGGAGTTACACGATTCTGTGTATACGTAAAACTATCGCCTTATTAAGTTGCGGATTTGTGAGAACGATTATTTAAATATATACCATTTTCCCTGCCAAAATAGCTGATGACTTTTTTTTAGTCATTTCGTCTAACTTTATAACGTCACCAGTGTGTTCAGTGCACATGTGTTCAGTGTGTTCGTGAAGTGCACTTAACGATTGGGGATGGGGGGACAAATGCATGGACGGTCCCCACCACATACATTGAGGGGACCGTCCATCTGTCCCCACCTAAGTCTCCACCCATGGCCACTTATATAGGGCCTATAATTATATCGTCTCAGCAAGAACCTGACCAGTGGCGGCGCCAGGATTTCAGTTTTGGGGGCTGAAGCCTCGCGGAGGAAATCTTCCATTTTCATCCGCCCTGATCGACATCTATTTCCCATCAGAGTACTCAAGGTCCGAAAAAGACCTCTCACTCCCTTCATATTTCGATTATTCATATTCAAAGCTTATGCGAAACTAAGATGTTGAAAATAATATCATTAGACCATGTTAGCTAATCTTTTCTTGTCAGACCTCTTGTGTGAAATTAAGATGTTGAAATATCGAGACACTTACTGCACTGAGGCGGCATTTCATCGTCCCCCATGGGACAATCCTTTACGCCATCGCAGAGCCATGTCTTGTATATGCAACGTCCGTTCTTGCAACGATAATGGTTCCTATCGCAAACTTTTACACAGATTCAGCACAACAGTCTTTTTTAGCACATCGGAAATTTAATGCATAGGTACATGAATGTGCTATTTGTGTATAGATTTATACGCATATATACAGAATGGGCCAGCATAAATGTCCCGACTTTGCACGCGTATAACTTCGCCAATTTTTAACATTTATTTATACTTTATGCATCAAATTAAAGGTATTTCACTCTAGTATTAACTCTAAAAAAAGTCGAACTGATACTAGTCTCGGTTTTAATTATATGCCCGGAACAGCGCTAGCTACCATATTTTGCTGTCATTTGTGACGCAACCTGGCGCCGTTGACAGACGATGATCGCGTTTCGATCTTAATTTTACGAACTGGTAAGGGATTTAATTCGTTTGAAATGATTAACGAATATTCTAACAGAGGATGGAATAAACAATACCTTGTATTATCTGCTACGGAAAATTAATAAAACAGGACTTTCTACTTGCAAACCATGGGAATCGGAGCGCACGGCGCTCACATCCGTTAACATTGCTCGTGTGTCCGCGTACATTTGCAGTCAAGACAATGACCAGGGCAGGCCCTGCATGCAAATTCAGCGCAAAACAGGCCGTCTTGGAAGCACTGAATAGCGTATTGGAAAAGATTATAGACCTAAAGTTAAAGTAATTTGTCGACGAGAAGTCCCACGAACTCTCCAGCTCTTACGCAAAGAAACGACTGGCAGCGTGCAAGCGTCTGAAGCAGCGCATGGCAGTGCACGGCTGTTGGCAAAATTGAAAGGACGCGGTTTTGCGATTAGAATATACTCATGGTAGGGACCCTACAAACACTCAAAATGATCGTGTCTACGCGCGTTTTAGCAAAAAACGATAGAATTTTCCCGGGAAACGGCGTCATAATGCGTCAGTAATGACAAAAAACGGTAGCTAGCGCTGATCCAAGTATATAATTAAAACCTAAACTAGTATCAGTTCGACTTTTTTAGAGTTAATACTAGAGTGAAATACCTTTAATTTGATGCATCAAGTATAAATAAATGTTAAAAATTGGCGAAGTTATACGCCTGCAAAGTCGGGACATTTATGCTGGCCCACCCTGTATATACGCATGCACGCATGTTTGCCTGTATCCATGCAAACTATGTGTGTGTAGCCTATGTGTAAATTATGTGTGTATCATTGATAGTGTATGTATGTATGTACGTATGTATGTATGTAGGCTTATGCATGTATGTATGTATGCACGTATGTACATATGCATGCATGCATGCATGTATTATGCATGCATGTATGTATGCATGTATGTATGCATGTAATACTAGGTATGTATGTATGTATGTATGTATGTATGTATGTATGTATGTATGTATGTATGTATGTATGTATGTATGTATGTATGTATGTATGTATGTATGTATGTATGTATGTATGTATGTATGCATGTATGTATGTATGTATGTATGTATGTATGTATGTATGTATGTATGTATGTATGTATGTATGCATGCATGTATGTTTGTATGCATGTATATAATTCAATGGTCTATATATGGATTATACCGCAGTTGATTTCGTCGCTGTCGTCCGGACAATCCTGGTATTTATCACAGATTTGATTCGACAGAATGCACTTCTGAGTCGGCGAACAAAACACGGAACAATCTGAAAACGTAATCATTTTACCCACGTCACCCAAGATACACGAGCAGCAAAGTGATGGCCACTATCCAATCGCCAATTCCATACGTACATGTATGAGATGAGATCAGGGGGATACAGAAATTTTAGAGGTGGCCAAAAACTGATGGGCGCCAAAATAATTTTGTTGGTCTTCCGCTGAAAAATCTGATGACCCTTTTAAAAAAAATTCAGTCTTTATCACAATAAATTTCTGAAAGGCAATGGCAACTCCGGTTAGTTGAAATCTGATTAGGCTACCTTTTTAAAAATCGTATGCTATTTTTTCTTTCTCACATTTTCCCCGCTGCATTGTTTGAAAGCTTGTTGAAACTGGAAAATCTGTGCAAATCTTCGCTGGGGGGGGCAAGGCCGGATTGGCCCCTGTATCCAGGGCTGTTTTTAAGGAATTTTTAGAACTGCACAACCCCTTCTTTTCTTTCCCATCCTCCATGGTAAATTACTCCCAATCGGAGGAAAATGGCCTTTTTCAACTAGTTTTAACTGCCCAGAAGTGCTTCTACATTTTCCTACAACTGCACAAATTCATTTAGAAATGCACATTTTGTGTACAACTGCACGTTAAAAAAAGCCCTGCCTGTATCCGCCCCTGGATGAGATCCATATATAAAATCCAAAGGCTATATTATAGGCTCTTCTCTCTATAGGCCTATCGGTCCCATTAAATATCTGGGTGCTGTATGAGCTTCGTACGGTAACCAGGCTGGCGGGGTAGCCTATATTGTCTTTAATTATACGGCAATGATTTGGTTCGAAAAAAGTTGCTCAGCTTGCGCAGTCCTTGAACTGTTGTGATTATAACTACTGACTGATAAAGAATTTCACCGTGGCTTTTTAGCGTGTAGTTCTTGAAAAAAGTGTGCAGCTCTAAATGGATTTGTGCATGCAGTTGTAGAAGCACTCATGTGCAGTTAAGAATAGCAAAAATGGTCATTGTTGTCCGATTTAGAGTAGTTTACTATAGTCGAGGATGGGAAGGGAAACAAGAGGAAGCGCAATTCTAAAAATTCCTTTAAAAAGCTATGGATGTCACATAAACTATATCCATCAAATGTAATAGATTATCAGATAATATTTTAGCAAATACGACAAAATATTTTTAGCAGCAATCACTGACAACATAACATGTTAAATTTCCTAATAACTTAAACTAGGACCAGCGCTTCACGACATAATTTACATCACATTTGGGCATTATAAAATTATTATGATAGAATGTGTTATGTAAATGACGTTAGGCTATCCACGACAATACAAGGTTATTAGGTTATGCTGCCTATTTAAAATGAACAGTAGGCCTATACATGTAGCCTCCTAATTTTTAATTGTGCTTTAAGATGTTTATTTACTAGACTAACTAGAATATTCAGTGTGAAGAAGTTGGTGGTAAAGTTCGTAAATGCAAATAAATTATTACCTGAAGACGACGCAATGGCGGAATAATTCACGACAGACACTGACGTCTGAAGAGTTGTTCCTGAATTCTGAATAACAGGTCTGGTTGTTTGAGGACCAGATGCGGACGCAATTGAATCAGGTCTTGATGCTTGAAGACCGGGTCCCGATGTTATGGAAGCAGGTCTTGTTGTTTGGAAACCTGGAAGACCAGGTCCTGATGTCATAATATCAGGTCTCGTTGTTGAGATACGTGGCGGACCACCAGGTCCTGATGTCATAATATCAGGTCTCGTTGTTTGGATACTCTGAATACCAGGTCCAGATGTCATAGAATCGATTCTTCTTGTTTGGAAACCTTGCAGATCTGGTCCGGATGTCATAGAACCAGGTATCCTTGTTGAGATACCTGGCGGACCAGGTCCTGATGTCATAATTTTAGATCTCGCTGTTTGGATACTTTGAGCACCAGGTCCAGATGTCATAGAATCGATTCTTCTTGTTTGGAAACCTTGCAGATCTGGTCCGGATGTCATAGAATCAAGTCTCCTTGTTTGGAAACCTTGCAGATCTGGTCCGGATGTCGTAGAATAAGTCATTGATGTTTGAAAATGTGGCAGCGAAGTTTTAGAATCAGATGTTGTTGCTGTTTGTACATAAATCGTCTGTTTCTTCGTTGAATCTGTTGTTCCTGCATCGAAAACGTAGGCTACTGTTTTAGTTTAGTTTTTAAGGAATGACAGAACAATAATTTATAGGCTCACACCATCAAAGCGTAAAGGTTAAGACCCGGTTGTATGAAGCCGTATTATAGTGCTGAGTTCGCTGCTCTATGTAGCAATGACAAGGTCAATGACGGTGAGAAAATTTGATGAGAAAGGATTGGAGGCATGCACCATAGAATGGTTGAGAAGAATTCTTCACATCTAATGGGCTGAGGAGAATGGAGCTGCTGCGTTTCCCAATGTACAGATCGGCATGGGAAGACTAAGGCAAGGTAAGGACCAGGGTTGTTTTTAAGGATTTTTTAGAACTGCACAACCCCTTTCCCATCATCCATGGCAAATTACTTACAACCGGAGGACAATGACCCTTTTTGCTAGTTTTAACTGCACAGAAGTGCTTCTACAACTGCACATTTAGAGCTGCATATTTTGTGTACAACTGCACGTTTAAAAAAGCCCTGGCAAGGACCATCAAAATTAGCGAAATATCTTTGACCGCGTCATCTTGATTGAAACGATATCGTATACGTGTGTATTTGATGGTATCTTGAAGTTACCGATCACTGCTTGTAGATTGCAGGTTCCGTTGTTCGTGGTGTTCCTGCGATCGCAGACACACACGAAATCATCGACGACCGATATGCAGACGACGTTTTGACCAGGACATTGTTGGCTCCGATTGCAGTTTCTCTCCAGAGAGCTTCCTAAAAATACAATTCAGAAAGACACGCCTGTAGCCTATACACAGAGTGGCACACAACAGGACGACTACAATGATGTTGAGAGTATGAGAATGATTGTAGAATACATGGGCAGAGAATTAGAGGGTACAGAGGGACGGTCCCCTCAACAAAATCTTCGGCCGCCTTTTCGTCCCCCGCAAGTCTCCGCCCATGGTAGAATATACCTGCGAGTTGAGATTTCGTTTTAGTTAATCAATCAATCAATCAATCAATCAATCAATCAATTGCCGCTTATTAGAAATAGGTCTATATTGAGCTAGCACAGACGCAACGTAAACGGACAAAATTGTGTGGGGCATTTACGGAGACTATCATAACACAAGGAGAAAATATACTGTTAGTAGATGTGCTGATGCATGCAGAATACGCGAGATGAAGATATGACGATGTTTAATAGGTAATGAGAAGTTGCGTGGTCTAAAGCTCGAAGGTTAAATCCGTTACTAAAAAGAGGAGGAAGTAAAGAGTGGAGGACGTGATTAGTCTATAGGATCATTGTTAATGGCTTTAAAGAGTCTATCAGAGTTGGAATGTGCAAGGAAGACTTTATTGTGGGACCCTAGAAAGACTGGGGGAAGTTGACCCCCAATATCTTGACAATTCTCACTCAATGGCACTCAAAGTCTCAATTGCAATCCCGCAGTGCAATAAAGGTGCCTATTGCAAGGTAACATATGGTGACTGAGAGTTGAAGCTGCTTTATTTGAAGTGCAAAGTATTGTTTTGTCTAACTGTTGCTTCGATCGTTAAATGTGATGCTGTTTGGATCGACGGAAATGATCGAGTCGTTCGTGAGAGCGACGGCCAACGTTGTACTCGCTCGTTTCAGTGCTTTGCTGTCGTCCTCCGTTGCTTCCTTCCCGACATCAATTCTAAATCCAACTTTAACGCTTCCAGAACTACAATAATGAAATAGTTTACAAGGCTGTCGAGAAATCCCGACTTCATAATTATTGATGAAAGGAATCGTTGTGAGGGAACGAGTAACAAAGGCTAAACGATTCAATCATTGTCCATTTAGACATTTAATTAATGAGTGCAAATCCAAAAAGGATTTGTGCCAACGTATAGAATTTAAACCTATGATGCAGTGGCGTAGCGAAGGGGTTTCGGAGGTTAAAACCCTCCATTGGTTTGACATTTTTTTATAGATTATTTATCCACTTAAATAAGAAAAAACCAATTGCTTGTAGTAACAATTGTTTTTCTTACTTTATTCCATTTGTTACTTTATTCCCTCTTTATTTACTGTAATACTGTTGGGTTGGTGTCAGGAAGGGCATTCGGCCAGGCCATAAAACCCCCAAACCTCCCCCATCAAAAATTCCTGGCTACGCCACTGCTATGATGTACTTAATCAACAGCAACAATAGACTATCAAACGTCTTTCCGCTCTGCTTAACCCTAACCCTGTAGCTCTATGCACGACCAAAGGGGAAGTTATCAAGGTGTAGGCCCTACGTGTACAAAGCACTCCGAGCTTAATTTCTACGAATGACTTTTAGTACTAAAATATAGTATCGTTCAGAATTCTGAAACTGCGCAATAGTTTACAAAAAATTCAGCTACTCAAACTGGATGATGAAGATATTATATGCTATCGTACGGCTATGTCAATATAATTGATTTCACTGTTCTAACACGTATATATTACCTTAAATCAGCTTGGCAGTTGCTTGCATTCTGCCCGTTCGTTGTTATGATGGATGTTATCTAAAACAATGTTAGAGGGCATTGTATGTTAAATAATTATTTGGTCTATATGTTCATTTTATTCAGCTATCACAGGTTTATTTTCAGACTCATTATATAGACTACCAAATTTCTCATAATATTGCCTACCTGATATAAATGATTAGGCTACTAGCACTATATATAGGATACACAAGTCATGCTTTTACATTCAGCAAGTGTTAATTTAGCTGATGAAATGAGCGATCTCTGAAGAAAAAGTTGATATAACGTGCGGCAATTATAATTGATAGATAAGATTATGATACGAACGACACTACTATCATACTATGAGCAATGGTATACGGGCCTATCTTAGACAACGTGTGGAAATGGATCCCGAAAAATCTATATTACGAGGTTCGTTGAGGAAAGTACCGTAGCTGGCATACCATAAGACCATAGACTAAAACATTTTATAGACCCATAGACAACTATATAGGCATGGCATGGTCGCATGCACAGAGGGGCGAGAGAGGGCGCTTGCCCCTGGAAAAAACTGATAAACATCTGTATGTTCTTTAACTACTACGTTTTGGTTTTAAAAATCTATTCACTCTAAAACACTATAAGCCTAATGATACTAATGATACTAATGATACTAATGATACTAATAATACTAATGATCCTAATTATACTAGTGATACTAATGATTGGCTAAGGGTTTACATCCGCAGCCTCAGCTGATTCGGTGATCTGATTATTATTATCATTAGTAGTAGTATATAGTAGTACTAGTCGCCGCAGCAGTAGAAGTAGTAGTAGCAGTATCAGTAGTAGTAGTAGTAGTAGTAGTAGTAGTAGTAGTAGTAGTAGTAGTAGTAGTAGTAGTAGCAGTAATTGTAGTAGTAATAGTAGTAGAGTAGTAGTGGTGGTAGTAGTAGTAGTAGTAGTAGTAGTAGTAGTAGTAGTAGTAGTAGTAGTAGTAGTAGTAGTAGTAGTAGTAGTAGTAGTAGTAGTAGTAGTAGTAGTAGTAGTAGTAGTAGAAGTAGTAGTAGTATCAACAGAGGCAGCAGCAGTAGTATCTTCTTACCTTCTGACAAACGTCTGGTGCAGTAGTGTCTTGAATATTCATGTTCAGAATGGTGAAATTGCCAATCAGCTGGACCGCGGTCGAATTCAGAGACGGACCAATAGTAGTAATAGCATTACTAATGATAGCAGCAGTAGTGTACCCAATAGTAGTGGCAGCAGGAGGAGCAGTAGTAGGACTAGTAGTTATGGCCGAATTCAGAGGCGGCGTAGTAAGAGAAGTACTATTGGTAGTAGAAGCAGTCGTCTTTTGATCTGTAGCAGATGTACGATGGCATGATCAACAGTTTGATTATATTTATTACTCTTATTACAATTTGATTTATATTTTTACTTTATTATTATTATTATTTTAATTTTTAATATTATTTTTTTTAATTATTTTTTTGCAGCTCTAGGCAGAAGAATTTGCTTCTAATATAGTTCTTTAGTTCTATATAATTATACAAGCCAGTAATTTTTATGGCGATCGATACACTGATACAGTGTATACAGCGGCCTCCAGCACTGACACAGCTGCACTGTATAAAATTTGTGGACATTCAGAAAGTGGCGCCCATTAAAACTGACCGCAGTACTGAAAGTCATCCTCATCCGATAAATTTCTTAGCATTTACCTAGATCGAGACTATAACGGTAGTCATGGAAACATGCTCACGACTCACTTTTGCATCTTGCGAGTACATGTACCGTGTGATGTGCGTATGGACCAGAGGATTCTGAAATGTGTTCTTGATTATAATAGGATATGTCGTTTCAGTGTTTAAAAAACTAATTCATATGAGGATGAGTCTTCAATGGATTGAAATGGATTACCTGTCGGTGTGTACGCTAGAACTAGGACAACTGCTAGAGCGACAGCTGAGGCAACCAGAACCAGTCCAGCGGTAACCATGGTGATGATGAGTATTGTCGGGACTCCATTGTCTCCAGCCGATCTCCTGGGAGACAAAAAACACTCCATCGATGCACAATGTACGCTCAAATTTCAAACTATAGCCTACTATCAAGCAATCATCGTCAGTCAATATTGTCATAACGATCTTCGTAGCAGTTGTTATCATCGTCATTATCATTTTCTTTCATTTCTTTTTTTTATCTCATTATCAGCAACGTCATCATCACATTAATCATCATCATCGTCGTCGTCGTCGTCTTCATCAACATCGTCGTCTTTGTCAGCATAATCACCGTCATCCTCATCATCGTTATCATCATCGTTATCATCATCGTGATCATCATCGTTATCATCATGATCATCATCATCGTTATCATCATCGTTAGCATCATCATCGTCATCATCATCATCATCATCAGCAGCAGCAGCATCATCATCCTCGTAATCATCATCGTCGTCGTCGTCGTCGTCGTCATCGTCATCATCATCATCATCATCATCATCGTTGGCATCATCATCGTCATTATCATCATCAACAACAACAACAACATTATCACCATTATCATCAGCAGCAGCAGTAGGTTCATCATCCTCGTCATCGTAATCGTCGTCGTCGTCATCATCATCATCATCATAGCAAACGGAACCAGGTCGCGGGGTGGCCAGTCGCTTCACTGGCGCTTGCATAAAACATGATCGATGGGCGGATTGTAAATACATGTACACGATACCCTTAAGGTCTCAATAATAATTATTGATCGGAACACCAAAAACATTTTTTGACTCATTATTATTAAGACATCAGTTCCTACTGCGGTGATGCGCTGTTTTGCTTCGATACGTCATATCGTCGCGTTGGATAGAACCGAACATTTCGACCGTAACCTCCATTGATCCTTGATGACGGTCGAAACGGAATTGCTGGAACACTGAAATTCTTAGCAGACACAACCAAAACAACAGAAGGACTTAAATAAAGCATTTACGTATTTCAAACGCAGCTAGTTAAGATGGGTGTCTCTTACAGAGGCGACGTATTAATCTGTAATTGCCTTAGACATTTTTTTTATTAGACAGTACAGTGACAAAAAAGAGGATCAAGCTTACTTGTACCAAGGATAGAAGCTCACAATGTGGCCATAGATATTGTTCGATTAATTAATATGCTAACTCTGATATCATAGCGACCGTCCTATATTATACACTGTCATAAATCGCATCACTTCAAAACTCACTACATTAATGCAGATATACATTCATTTCGAACAGACATGCATGCATGCACATTTACATGCATGCATTCATATGTATGCATTCATATTCATATGTATATATATATACATGCATGCATTCATATGCGCTTGTTTGTATACATATCGTATGACATTCTTTGTTCGTTCTATGTTTTCATTATGCACTGATATGCAGACCTCGTTTCGACGTCGTTTCTCCAATTCTTAGGGTTAAGCCAAACTCTAAAAGGCCCGAGATGTTTTATAAAACTGTTTGACCTATAATGGTAGTTTTGAATAAATAAGATTTCAGTATTGTACAGTATGAAATTTTTGAAAATACGTTCAGCTTCTACAGGATGGGCCAAAAAAGACCCCTAGGTTTTTTGCCAATATCTTGACCAAAAGTAAGAATTTTCAAATAAAATTGTCTTAAGATGCACAATGTCATGTCTACATCAGTTAGATAGGTATTCTTATAGCACTTTGTTGAGGTCCTGACGGTTGCTCTCCTAAGAATCTAGCTACACAATCATGTGCACATACTGTACAATGGCTGTACATATATTTCTTCGTCGTTTCGGTTGGATGGCAATTTGTACAGAAATCGTATTGTACAATGTTGGCTATGTAATACATATGTATACCTGTGGACGTGTAGAAGCCATTGTAAGCAATCGGTTGACGCCCAGATTTGCATTCAAAAGGCAGAACTTCCGGTTGTCAGTTACCTGCGCAGTTGGCAATAAAAATATATCTTAACAATTACAAGCTTAGATAGCAATGTATACACCGTGGTTCAATAAAAAGTAAGCTAGACTGTTTTTAATAGCCTATATCTCTAATGTCTGATGATTGATCGTACTAAAAAATTTCCACTATTCAGAGAATTGAACCAACAATATGATTCCACCATCATTATCACGTCATAAATTTGAACGGATATAAAGATATAAATCCTTCAATTTCATCAGCCGAAATGTAAGTTTATGAGCAATTTTCTTTTGGATTTTGTAACAGAGTGCATCAAACATGAAAACAGTCTGTAATTTTCTGTGAAGAAACTCTGACTAGTATGGGGGGATTATTTAAATAAAGAAGATGCTAATAATCATAATAATGTCATCATTCTGCTTGCACACAAGTCTTGGAGGCGCTTGCACCATTGAAAACATCATCGTTGATAATCCTCTGATCCAGCCCATCCCAAACTACCAACAAGCGTTGCTTCAGATCGTTTACATCGTGGATTTCTTTCGGGTAGACTCGCTTTTGGATTACACTCTACGTGTTATAGTCGACCGGCTTTAAATCTGAACTGTTCAGAGGCCATAATGTGGGAGAAATGAAGTCTGGTGTATTTCTTGTTAGCAATTCGATGCTTTCCCTGGCTGTGTGGGCTGGGGTACTGTACTGTTGAAAAAGAAAATAGCCTTATGCGGCTGTAGATTTCTGATAGGCCTAACAGGTAGAAGATGTTGTGACAGCAGAACGTTGCGATAATAGACTCCGATGATAATTTTGTAGTTACTAGTACAACAGCATCACTGAGGACCAAATGGGAATGACTAAGCGTCTAAACCGCAACGAACACCATACAAACTTGCTGAAAACTTAAATTTCGGCAAATGAAGACGTTGAAACTTTTTAGTATATGCATGATTAATCATCAGACATTAGAGATAAATTAAAAACAGTTTGGCTTACATTTTATTGAACCACCATAATATTATTAGACTTTTCCGTAGTACCGTTGTCCGTATGCAAACTTTCACCGCGATAACTATAATGTGTAGGCTATGCTCGAATTAGCAGAGAGCGCTAACTGTGGCAACCATGGCAGTGGCAATTGATCTAAGGATAAAATTAATGGTGATGAGACTATAGCCTACATCGGACTCCATCGTTTCAAGCAAGTGTCCATAATTATAGCAAATCTCAGTCGCTGCGTTTACAGTTAAGCCTACATGCAGGCCTACAAAATTATCTCCATATAGGCCTAATAAGAACTGAAAGTAAGATCAATCCATTGAGATAATCCAGTGGCAACCATGGGTATAAAATGCTAGCGACTTCAGTTTTCTTGCATCGACTTATACAAAGAGGCGTCGCATTGTTAATTTATTTATTAGCCAAGATAGGCCTATATAGTATATACATACACGTGCTGCTACAAAGTGTGTCTATAATAGACGTATAATAGTTCTTACGCGGAGTAACTAGCCACTCAATCTGCCTGCTGACTTCACTCGTCACCTACATGTATAATTGTGTATACCGTGGACGAAAGCCTCGAAAGGTCATGGTCGATGAAGTCACTTACCGCTGAGGTTTGCACGGCTGTCGACTGAATCCAGAGACGTACTGTAACAATTCATGAATAGATCTACTGGCAGTCTTGTAAGAATCGTAACTAAAATAGGCCTATACTTCTGATTCACTTCTTATTCTGGTTAAGCATTTCTTCAGCGACCTTCGTCCGCTTGTCGCAAGACCCACATGTCTTATTATTTTGTTCAATTTGACCAACTGGTGGGCACCCATAACGTGGGGTACCATGCTCGAATGACTACGGTATGTACACACTGTAGGGAGGTGGCTTTAAGACACCAACTAGACCGTGACTGAAGGGTTTCATGCAATATGACGTTGCCACTGTAGGTATTTTATTGCGGAAGTCACGCTGATGACTCTGCATCGGTGACTCTGGGCTCAGCTTGAAAGCGAGCTGCGGATTTAATTAGCTTCACTAGATTTCATTCTCAAGCGGTATCAACACTTAGCGGCGTTTAATGGATATAGTTACTCGTTACATTAAGGAAGACTTTGCTGTTCGCTTTCGGCACTGCGTATCTTAACCTGCATGGAACCAATTCTTATTCTTTTCTTATTTTTATTTCGCTGCAAAATTGAAAATAGCAAGACATTAGCCTACAATCGTATGCAAATGGGATAATTATAATCTCTGGCAAACATTTATTTAGGCATGTTCTTCTTATTTATGATGTTGACCTATATATAATGCAAACGAACGTGAACAATTCAAGACTACAGAAAAAGAAAGACAATTAAGTGACGATCAAAATTATAAACCCGTTGACCTCCATTGCTAATAAAACTTCACAGCAATTAGCCTACATGTAAAAATGATTTCTGAGCGAAGGCTAATGAATCTTTAGGTGCAGTGCAGCAGTACAATCAAATCCAGCGCAGAAGTGCCCAAATGCACTAGTGTGCAAGACATAAATATATGCTGTATGGCCTTTACTATGACCAGTATTTAATCTTAGTCCCCCAGCTTGGAGGATGATGAGTGGGGACGAGGACAAACCACCTTTTGACGGATGGCCAACCGCTGAGGAGCGTGACGCTGACCAGTGGAGGTCTTTGTACTTTTGTCTTCTCTTACTTTTTATGACTTTTTAGTTTTTTAGTACAAATCGCGAATCGCGGTAGGCCCTACTCGCAATTTGAGGCTTCTGATAATTTGATGTTTTAAAAAAAACTGTATCATCTATTTGTTTATTCTACCAGCGAAAAACTCTGCTTCGTATGTAAGGAACTAATGGGGGGGTGGCGTTTCTGGGGAAAGCTTCCCTCCCACCCAGAGACGTCTAGAATAAACACTGGATATATGATGACGCAATGATGCACTTCATGCCCTTTTAGGGTTAACACGATTACATTGAGAGAACAAACCTTATAGACTTCGACTAATAAACGTATTAAATGCATTTCAATACAGCTGCAGAATAGCCTAATTGCGTTTGTGGAGATTCGATTAAAATCTGTTTTATTCATTTGTTTCATTTGACGAAGCGCCCCTTCAAGAAATCCATTCAAAGAAGCAGCAATAGAATATGATCTATAGATCTATACAGAGCCCTGCGCCGGCCGCGCCGCGCCGCGCCGCGCCGCCGCCGCCGCCGCCGACATTTAGTGGGCGCCGCCGCCGCCGATTTTTTGGGGTCGGCGCGCCGTCGCCGCCGCCGCCGAAATTTTGTCGGCGCGCCGCCGATGCTACGTTGATCAGCTTATTTATTTTTTTGCATTTTTCATCTCTTGCATGATTTCGCGAAAAAATGTTGCGTCAGTGCGAAATAGAATCTTTTTCTTATCTACTTGGATTTTTCCTGGCACCACCGATTTTGCGTCAATGCAATGAAACATATATGATGATATCTATTCGTTTTGACTTTTGGAAAAAGAGCGCTTAACGTTTAAGCTGTTGTGGGTTTTGTGATTCGATTTGAATTATGGCAGCAAAGAAGGTAAACATGACTCCAGGCAGGCATAAGTGAATTGTTATGCGGTGTATGTCTTCTTGCCTGGCAGTCTGACCGTACGCTAGGATGGCAAAGAACAGTCTGCCCTCTAGTATTAGGATACACGTTACTATAATTTTGCAATGAAGTGGCGCTCTGTATTTTTATGTAGGCGATTGGTCGCGTCCGCAGGCTTGTGATTCTTCTTGCCAGCCAGTTACCACCTAATTCATATTTTTTTCTCCCGTATCAAAGTCCCACGCTGACCGTGACCTAGCCTATTATATTATAAGTGAAATGGGTAATCAAGCTTTCGAACATTAATAGGCCTGTCTATATGTGACCTATCTTACCCAAACCAAGCCCATGTCATAGCACACACTTGACCAATGGCAATGACCAAAACGTGAAGACTCAATTGTGTTTTTTTTGACAGAAAAGGATAAATAAATAATTTGTGAAAAAGTCTTATCTCTAATGATATTATTGTTGAATAACAACTTGAAACGGTTTCTGTTTCAATAATTCAATGACTTTTTCCAGAAATTTTTCACTATCCCACCATTATTCATTCATTCTGAGAATTTATTTTAAAAAAACAAAGAATTTGTGGCGGGTCATAAGGCAGGTCAATAGTAAAATAGGCAGGTAGCGCCGCCACTGGGCATACGGTTTCTTTAGCTGCTATTATTAGGTTACGCAAGCTGGAGGCTTGAACTTGAAAACCCGGTCATGTGGTTTTACAATCAAGCCTTTGTTGAATCTTGTAATTGAACGTCTATTCTGAGAATAATTGCTTCTCGGGAACATTAACTTAAGACCAGATAATTGCCAAAATAATTGCTGAACACTCATATCTTTATAATATAAGTTGCTTGTGTCATCATCATCATCGAAATCCTTGGGCTAAACGCCCGTAGGTGTCCGGCGCCACTCTCTGTTTGAGTCTGTCTCGCGTCATGTTGCCCATCTTCCACCTGTCCGGTCTGCAGGTCCATACCATTAACATCTTGAACCAGCTAGACCACCTTGCCTGAATGAAGAGAATATTGGGAGAGAGGCACGAAGGACAATCTGGGTCAATGCCCATATGTGTCCCACGCTCTCTCCCCCCGACTCTCTCCACTGGTCTGTACTGACCGGCCTGTGCATGTCAGCTCCACATCATGACATCTTGAAGCATCTGGGTCGCTACCGTATGTCACTTGTGCCGTGGTTTTTGCGGATTTCAATGGTCTTGGTCTATTACTGCCAGTGTATCTCCACCCATCTGGCAAACCCTCCTCATTTTATCCGGGCTTAGGACCGGCACAGGGAAGTTGCTGGCTCCCTGTGGCAGAGGATGGATGCAATTTAACGTCGTGCCCAGGACCCTTGTGTAACAACTATTAAAATATGCTGGAGCACTAACCCCACGACGCCGCGCCACGCCGCCGACACCGATATTTCGAAGGCGCCGCCGCCGCCGATTTCTGTTGGTCGGCGCGCCGCCGCCGCCGACCAAAAATGACCGGCGCGCCGCCGCCGACACTCTCGAGTCGGCGCATGGCTCTGGATCTATATAAAGCAAGATTAGGAGATTATTATAAACTCCGCCACTGGTTGTTCTCTGCCAGTGCCAGTCCCAAGCCTGGATAAAGGAGGAGGGCGACACTAATCATCTTTGATATGGCAGTGTCGTTAAACATGTAACAAGCGATTATTATATCATCATAACATTATCGTAACACTTTAACGATATACTGAATAGCGCTGCAGGTTCTTACTTCTTACGCTCGTTACTTGAAAGCTCAATCCTATATTCGATGTGTGTCGTGAACAGGTCATCATTATCTGTTCAATAAAATTGTTATAATTAATTAGCTAATTATCATTAGCTAAATTATTTAATAAAATACAGTAATTCATTTGCTAAGTCACATATAGGGCCTACACGCATAGTCAAGTCTGTGATATACAGAAGGACACATATAGATCCTGACTCTGAGATGTCTAGGTACAATTCCCTAACCCTTCCCCTCCAAAGATATATTCTTGTGTGTCCGCAGACCGTTGGGGGCACCGTGTGGGCCAACCCCAAAATGAATCCTTTCCTAATTTTTATAGCTAATTCCATATATTTTCAGATCATATCTATTAGAAACCTCCTCCCAAATGGAATCCCCATTTTTGGCTACCCCTCTGATATGTTGAGAACTTGAGACCCGCATGTCATGCCCCCAGTCAGTTTGCGCCGCGGCTGTGATTAAGGGACGAAACCATCTAAGTGATCAGACAGAGTTGGTTGAAATCGTCTGTTGAATCCAGTCAACAAACTGCGGAATGCGACTGACAACCGACAAGTAGCAAGCGTTGATGGCTGTATCGTCATCGGTTCCGAGTCTTCCGATGACGTAGCTGTTGATGCCAATCAATTTCCAAAGACCATCTCGGTCCTGACACGAGAGCGGTCCTCCACTGTCGCCCTAAAACACACGATGAGCTCTTGCGAAAAGCCAGCAAACGCAGTCATTGGTCATTGGTCTATAGTTCTAGAGAAAAGTAGAATAGGCCTACAGGTAAGTTGCTTTAATATAATAGAATTGGTCACTCATGAAGAGCAGGTCTAAAGAATTACAGTGGCGGCGCTAGGGGGGCTGGGGGGCTAAGCCCCCTACAAGAGGTTCAGCTCCCCCTAAAAAAGGGCCAACCGAATTTTTTACATTGAAATATCCAAGATTTTCGGCCAATGACTAAAAAAAAAAGGTCGTCAGAAATTTTGGCGGCGGAAAAAATTTTCATGAGATTTCGGTCGACGACTAAAAAAAAAAAAGGTCGTCAGAAATTTTGGCGGCGGAAATGGAAAATTTTCGCTGCGGGGCTCAGCCCCCCCCCGAAACTGAAATCCTGGCGCCGCCACTGAAGAATTATAGTCGAAGGGCAGTTCCTGTTAATCCTGCATACATTAGTAGTGGGCTAACAGAGAGTTCTATGACAGTTTGGACTCAGTGACCCATGAGTCATCAGGTCGAGGTCAAGGAAAAGTATATGTTGGTTCTACACATGCAGGCGGTGAAATTCTGCATATGGAGCTAACTGGCAAGGAACCATTTTTATGTAATTTAAAGATGACACCATATATTATGTAGCGCCGAAAACGCACCCTCTTACTTCCATGAGGCGGCAACCACTGACTACATGGCACACCATTCTATGTATGTATGTATATATATATATATATATATATATATATATATATTTGGATATGCCTAATCTAATTTTTAATTTAAAGCTTAGATCAATCTGATCGAATTTTCATATTAGAGCTGTATTAAGTTGCAACAACAGTAAGGTGTAGACATTAACTAAATGCTAATATTCTGTTAATTGCAACTCTCCAGCATCAAACGGTTCCCAATATATAATGTTATTATTATTGTTATTATTATTATTAGTAGTAGTAGTATTTTTATCATTATTATTATTATTGTTATTATTATTATTATTATTATTATTATTATTATTATTATTATTATATTGTGCCATAAGAATTATAAGCAAAAAGCGTCATTCAAAGTAAAGTTTCACATGTTCCCTATAACTGCATTACAACGGACCTGGTCTCTACTCTAGACTTAATTTCATATGAAGGATTTTATTTGAATAGAATTGTCGGCCTCTGAAAGAAAATTCAGTTATGCAGAACTGTTACTACTTAAAGTCTTAGTCCAATATTGTGATCTGCTCAGCAAGCTCTACGCAGGCCCCTATATTTTAGTTGAGCCATGAGTTCAAACAAAACATTCTTCGTCAACAGGGTTCCATAGCCAAAGAAGATTGGGAAGCTCTATATAGAGTTATACCAACCAGGCAGATGTTGATATCTGTATCGGTGGGAATCGTTCCAACACAGATCTGCGTCTGATCTCGTATGTATGGATTCTCTAAATAATTGTAGCAGTCAGCGACTGATAGAAGATTCATTCGAGCCTGAAGGAGATCTTCAGAATCCACTACAAAAGGGTAACAAAATTAATTATAAGCCTATAAACTTATTATGCTCACACCCAGTCCGAATATTTACAGATCACCAAACTAAACGACCTTACATTAGTGACTAGTCCTTCCTGGACAGGACTGCATGTTGGGCAACGCAGTATCCACAGATGTAGACCATGTATGCATATTATTTTCCATGATTTAAAAAATGTATTTTTCGCCTCAAAAGTGCACGTTTGACATCGTCGATTGTATACAATTGACTTGCATCGAGTGTGCGGTGTATGGAGTGGAGTTTTCGAGGATCAGCTACACTCGATTTCATTTTAATGCCTGAAACTTTACTTTCAGTTCAAGAACATACCTGATTCAGAATAGCCTTAGTTTTCTTTCGCGCTCAGCCAAACGGACCCTCCAAGCGGCATATTATTGCCTATACGGTTAGAGCAAGAGTCAGCAGTTGACATTTCTGAGAATGTTAAGAACTCATAGGTCCTACATTATTATAAAACAAGACCCAGGGCCAATAATAATTATTATCAATTATTGCTGTCAATTATTATCAATTATTATCAATCTGGCAACACGAGCAACTAACATGCTCATTCGTTCCTGCGGGCCACGATGGGTTAGGCTAGCCCACATGGCTGCACCAGGAGCGTAGGCCACCATGATCGCATGGGTGAATGGAAGAGGTGTTATGCGTAAAACCAACATTCCACAGTCAAGCATCATGCCATAACGTTTATAGTTTATAGTTTTTACCATTGCGAAGAGTCCTTCCGAATCCCGTATCGACACAGACCCTAAACTGCGTGAGGTCTTCGGTGGACGTAGGAAGACAGATGGGTCTGATGGTGTCTGTGAAGGTGACAGAACTACTCAGCCGTAGCAATCCAACGTCGTTGTCTGGGCTTGGGGTATGGTTGAACGACGGATGTATAAAAACGGAGTCGACACGAGACCGCAAACTATCTGCATCTCCACTGCGAGTCAAAGATCCCAACTGTATGAGGACGTTCTCTGGCCTCACTTGACCGGTGTAACTGTTGCAGCAGATAAACGACAATGCCCGACAATTGAAATTGGAAGCTATTGTTCTACGACAATGCCCAACAATTGAAATTAGAAACTTTTGCTCTACGACAATACTCAATCGTTGCAATTAGAAGCCATTGTTCTAAGACTTTATAAATTTGGAGATTACGATTACGACAATGCCCAGTCATTGCAGTCAGAGGCTGTTGTTTCAAAACAATGCCCAATGCTCAATCATTGCAATTGGAAGCTATTGTTCTATGACAATACTCAATCATTGCAATTATGCCATTGTTCATTGCCGGCAGATTACTAAGCAGCCTCTCCTCTCTCTGCTTCACTCCCTGAAACACTTGAAATTCAATTTCTTTCATCATCGTTTTATTGCGTTTGGCCTGGAGACCGACTCTCCTGCGTCTTTCTTTGAGTGGCGCTATAATTAGTCTATAGTTATAAATGTATGGAGACTACTTCTTTGAATTGTTTTTCTGCGGCGTTACAAAACTAGGGGCCATAATAGGTTAGAATCGTAGAGTTATGAAGGAGGTGCGACAGTGAGATCTATATATAATTATACTTAAGTAGGTTGATTACATCAGAAAAAATGCAAATTCAAATATACGGGCCGAAAAATCTTTGAAAATGCAAACCTCTGTCAATCTGTTCGTGAGATTAAAGCTGCTGATAAGCTACCATTCGACGAGAGTATATTTAAATTAAAGCTGTCAACTGCTAACAGTCGGTTGCCCAGAAACACCGCCGTCCGCTCCCACTTGAAATCTATTTCTTTCTGATCAGACCAAACAACCAGTGTCAACGTACTTGAAGTCCTCGAAATCAACCAGGTTGCAGTGGCCAGCCGTTAGAATCCACCTGTCGTTTATAAGAACACCACCGCAGTGAGGACCTCCGGTAAAGGACCCGTCAGAGGAATGGACTCCGACGTAGTGGCGAACCTGCCATGGCCAAGTACCTCGCTTGGCACGCATTCCGTTCACGATATAGGGACCTGTCATGTCTGGCGACACGGAACGTCTGCCACACACTATTGAGTATTGACAGAACAGTTGTACTTAATCAAAACAGTAAATCAATGCAATCAATCACTAAATCCATTCAATCAATCCAATAAATCACTTAATCCAGTCACTCAAACCAGCCAATCACTTAAGCCATTCAATACAGTCAATACCTTCCTTAATCAAGTCAATCAATCCAGTCAATCAGCTAGTCCAGTCAAATGGCCAATCAAATCCGGCATTCAGTCACTCAGTCATCCATTCAAATGAAGTCTTCTATAACCTGTTTAGACCGGTGGCGCATTGAATAACACACTGGCATGGAGATCAGCGGACCCCGAGTTCGAGCCCCCCGTAGGATAGACATGATTGTCTGCTTTGTTGGTTGCTATTAGCGCCGTTGAATTGCACGCTGTCTGATCTGTTAGTAGCTAAGATTTATGCTAATGAAGATTGTTTCGTGTAACCATAGCCTACTGTATGGGTTTATCAGAACGAACAGTAAAGGAAAGATTATTGCTATCCGATCCTCTTTTCATCGACGAAAAGGCGAACTGCATCATCGACGACCAAAGGGGTTTCGGGGGTTAAAACCCCCCATTGGCCTAGGGAAAAAGTTTTTTTAAAGGTTATTTATCCACTTAAATAGGAACAACAAAACAATTGGGCGGACGGATGCGTGAAAGTTCAAATCGACATGAGTGGACTCCATCGACGTATATCGAATCGAATTCAAAGTTGTTTTTTTTGTCGTAAAGATTGCGCTTTTCCCCAAAAAGCATTATACAAACCCGCTCATGTTCGAATGGAACGTTTTGCGAAAATTTTCAAAACAATCGGTCAAGAACTTTCCGAGATCCTTGATCACGCACGGTAACGTTTTACATTTTGATTTATATAGATGTCTGGTATACCTGATTGGACGCAGCTGACTGCAACCGCCAAGTTTGAAGTGCAGTTTCTACAACAAATTTTACTCATCGTACACGTGGAGCCGACATGATTAAAGATTCATTCATTCATTCATTCATTCATATTTACATAGCGTCCCTTCAAGGTTAGGCCTACTACTCAGAAGCACTCCAGACCCAACCTCGACTGAAAAGCGTTGTTATATTAATGCTTCGATAAAACGCATCTGAGCAAACCCTGGGTATTAGGCGTATAGACAATGGAAGCCAATTCCATACCATAAGAGCAGAACAGAGAAAGCACGGTGCTGTCTAAGGGCAGTTCGTGATGGGAAATGAGTTATTCACCCTGAGTTGAGGAACGTAGAGCACAACGCCCCTGTACAACCAAAGTAGAGTGACAGAGCTGTTGCAAATGTAGCTTACAGGAGTAGCACCTAAGAGGCAGAGCCACACCAAAGCAGAAGATGAAAACATTCTCAAGATATAATATTATTTTGATATAATTATGTTCTTCTTAGTCGTGCATTTCTCAACACCGTCCAGATTTATAGTTTGGCGTTTCCCTCTCATTGCATATATGTATGTGCACTTGCCATAGCGCCCCTTCAAGCTTCCTACTCAGAGGCGCTCCCGACTACAGCACGGACAATACATTGGAGTTTCACGCCGAAGCGCGCGAGCAATTGCGAGTGAAGGACTTGCTCAAGGTCCCTACACGCAGCGGCTTATAAGGTGGATTCGAATCTGGAACTTCCGGCTCCAAGGCACCGAACACCACCACTACGCCACTGCACCCCGATAGGCATAGCCTACATATAATTCATTGGCAGCAAGAAACGCTGATTAATAGCAAACCGAAAAATTGAGAAATACTCACGAGATCTGTAAGTAAGCCAACAGATTCGAAGCCGAAACAGAGAGATCTAAGACCAGCAACGATTCAGTCAGCTCTACGTTTTGAAAAGAAGTTGACGACGACTTCCTACAAAAACAGAAAACGGAATTAGAAGTCACTAGCTAGGCCGAGTAAACAGAACAGAAGTAGCTAAATAAGGATTCCTCGATCAGCTAAATCAATCTAGGCCTACAATAATTATATACTTGAAACAAAATTGCTTCTAGAAAATCTGTCTGAGGCAAAATTTCTGCCTTTAGCATGGGACTAATTGCATGGCAGGGTGACTTAATAAAAATAGCCCACTAGTAAAAATTTATCTACATGTATGGCGTCTTTGGTGCACCAAAACTAAGTAAATTTCGGATCAAAACAAGGTTGACAATTCGTTACGAAAATCTTGGGCTCGAAAACTATTGGGTGCACGAGCTGGCAACCGAAATTTTCATCCTCACCGGGTCACTTTTCAAAATGTACCGCGGGCCTACCACAGCATCATGAATTCCCATAAATTGATCCATAGGCGTACATAAGCCTATAGAGATTTCCAGATTCAACTGCCTGAAATAGATAGTCAATATCGAATAGATTAAGTCAACTGCTAGCACATGTAAGCCCTTGGTGTAGTTGACTCAGGTCAACATAGGCTATATGGACGAGCGCCGCCATCGAACCGGTTAAGTTATGCAGCCTGGTATCCATGGACGTCTTACTCGTGTCCCATTTGCCTGCACACAGAGTCACTCCACGTCTCACTCCAGTTGTCCGAACAGATGTGGAAACCAGACTCCCCTCGGTATGTGACGCTTACCAATGACGTCATCGCTAAATCAACGTCTATAAATGTCTCGTTTATCTTCACTGAAAACACACAAAGTTGGTCACATCATGACAAGAAATATTGTGAATTTTTAACAGCCACTTTCAAGTTAAAAGGTTAAATCTTCGACAAAACTTCAGTCGTGACCCAGAGGGTTGTATCTCTTTTTAGATAATTATGTGCATCTGTTGCAATGCATGGTATAATGCATTTTTGCCAAGGTATACGACTCTATCTTTCCTTCAAACGGTCCTGAATAAACTTGGGCGCCTTACTCGCTTCTCTCAACACATAAGTTCTTATGGTTGATGATGTAATGCGTGTTGGTTCTCAAACCCGGTGCAATGTCATGCTCATGGATTCCAGAACTCGACAAGAACGGATTCCCAAGTGGGCATACCCGTGCCACATCAGGCACAAGCGTAACCTACCTTTGTTGTTTAACTTTCAAAATAGCCTACAATGCAATGCAATTTAATGTAGGTCTAACCTAAATAAGCAGGTAACCCATAATTATGTATGTGCGCTTGCAAGAACGCCCGTAGGTATATAGCCTATATAATGTAGCCTATGTATACATGTATGTGAATGCATGCATTTGTATGTTGAGTTAACTTCTGTGGCACCAATAAATTGACGGAAATCGTAATCGTAATCTCGAGATTTCTACAGCGCCCATAAAAGCGAACTTGTCGCGGGAGTCAGCTTATTCGCTGGCGCTTAATCAAAACAAAATCCATAGGCAGCGGCCAGCGGGTCGAGATCCGGAGAGTCAGGTAGGCACATAGAGACCGAATGCGCCTACTTAGACAGATCCGGCGTATCTAGAATATCAAACCGTAAACTAACCAACTCCGCCACTGGTTGCAATCTGCCAGTGCCAGTCCCAAGCCTGGATAAAGGAGGAGGGCGTCGCTAATGTCTTTGTTACCACACAGTGACGTTAAACTGCAAAAGCCGCCGTAAACTAACCAAGTAGAATTTAGTAGACTATTCAGTTGTTTCCTGTATAGGAATCGTCTATACTTACAGCAAGAGCTTTCGTCCGATGAGTCACTGCAATCAGATTCGCCATTGCACTGAAAAATCCGTGGTACACACGACCGAGGTCTTGCGCAGACGAACTCGGTGGAGTTACACGATCCTGCAGCAGCGCAAAACTTTCACTTATAATAAGTTATAATAGGCCCTAATAGTTATTCATGCCAGCAGACGAAATTTTCTTTGCAGCTGATTTACATAAGAAAAACCCATAAAAATAATGCGACAATATTTTATTATTAAGCAATGGACTTTTGCTAGCGCTTCTCTGAATCGTTGAAAGTAGTTTGCTATAAATAAAATATTATATTGAATGAATTATGCATAGCCATCAACTCAAGGTAATTACCCAGTCTCGCGAAAATAAGAGGCTATAGTTCGAAAGTTGCTTTATTCGTATTATTTCTCGGAGCTTCCATGTGAAGCTAAGAAGTTGAAATATTATAGAGACACTTACTACACTGAGGTGACATTTCATCGTCCCCCATGGGACAATCCTTTACGCCATCGCAGAGCCATGTCTTATATATGCAACGTCCGTTCTTACAATGATAATGGTTAGCGTCGCAATCTGTTACACAGATTCGTACAATAATTGTAGTCGTACCACATAGAAAACTCAACTCAATGCGTGACATGAATGTACATGCATGTATGCATATAGCCTATACCGGTATGCATATTTGTGCATTGTATGTGCGCATGTGCATGTATTATTATAGGCACGTGTATCAAATCATTTTTCATTTGATTTGCTGCATGTATGTATGTAAGACATTGTATGTGCGTATGCATGAATGTGTGTATGTGTGCATTTATGTATGTATGTATGTATAATGCATGTATGTATGTATGTATGTATGTATGTATGTATGTATGTATGTATGTATGTATGTATGTATGTATGTATGTATGTATGTATGTATGTATATATGTATGTATGTATGTATGTATGTATGTATGTATGTATGTATGTATGTATGTATGTATGTATGTATGTATGTATGTATGTATGTATGTATGTATGTATGTATGTATGTATGTATGTATGTATGCATGTATGCATGTATGCATGTACAGTACCGTTTCCATTATAGGACCTTTAATGCTGCCCCAAAACGCCACTAATCCCGTGTAAAAAATTAAAAAATCCTTCGTAAAAGACGCGTCTTTCTCCTGCTAATCTATTCCTTTAGCGAGTAAAAGACGCGTCTTTCTCCCGCTAATCTATTCCTTTAGCGGTGATTAGCGCATCATTAGCGAAGTCGAGGCTCCACCCACAAATCATTAGCTGGATCGCTAATGACAGCGGAGGCTCTGGGGGTTTAATGGCACTTATAGAGAAGCAGGTTATCAGTAGCCTACTTCCGTGTCTTCGGTCATGGAGGTCTCAAACACAGAGTCCACGCTTCGGTACTGTAGGCCTACATGTACATGTAGCTTATGAACTGAATCAGTCGCTAAGGTGTATTCATTGACTTGCCGATAATATACTGTCAATGAGACCTGAATAATTATAGTTATTATAGTTAACTAATAATGTAATGCACATTACAGACTGCCTACTTACAGACTGTTGACTTGAAATGCAAACGTGAATTTAGTAATGAAGGTGACAGACGCATACGAGTGCTTCTAAAAGGAATATAGCACACGAACTCGTGTGCTGTGCAGTGCTTCTTTAAACCTGCAATCCATTCTATATTGTTCACTCCAGCTATTCCCAACCCCTTTCAGAGCCAGTTACCATCACCAAAATCACCGATGGCACCTCGTTTCCATGGAGTACTCAGTCAAAACTACCAGATTATAATCAGATAATTAATCGGTAGGAGTAGTAGTAGCAGTTGTGGTAGTATAGTAATAGTAGTAGTATAGTAGTGGCGCTGTAGTACTTGAGGTGTGTCGTAGTGTACATGGGCGCCGACTCTGCGAGGCCCATGAGTGCTCAGCACCACCAAAAATGGGCCATGCGAGGCCCGCCAATGCATGGGCACCACCAGAAATCAGTCAGCAAGATTTGTTTTTTTAAGAGATTATTTCTCTGTTGGCATTGCTTATCTTTAACAGCCATTCCGTATTTTATATATTTTTAAAATCTCAGTTAGTCTACCTTACTATTATTACAGTTTTACCCCCTCCGGTAGTCTGAACTTCATTGGTCCTCAGTCGATCAGCGAAAACGAGGAAACACAGAAATCCTGCTTATTCGATCCGCTTCCGTAATTTTTCCTCCGGACGAAGGCGACGATTTTAATTACATTTATTCCTCTTCTTGTGCATGCTCAATAATGTTACTCACTGCGCGGGAGTCACCTCACAGCACCAAAAAAGGGGACTTTGTTTTGTCTAGTCTAACAACTCAGCCTTGACTAAATTGTCAAGATTATTTGAAAGACAAGCCTATAATAATTATGAAAAACAATTTCCACAGTGTATGGCCTAATAATGGCTTACTAAATGGCGGGTAATATAGACAGAATTGCTTGATTTCCTGTGCAAAATTTGAGTCTGTTGACTTAATTAGTGTAGATGTAGAGTGCTCCAAGGATGCCAATGCTAACGAAACTACTAGCTAGTCGTTTTCTTCTGTGTGGATTCCAAGAGAAGTAGCCTACTTGACCCAAAGAGGGATAAAAAAATTTGAAACATTTCGGAATCTGGGACATTTATTGAAGTCTTAAATAATTCATTCCGAAAACTTATATAGCGCCTCTTCAAGAAGCCTACTCAGAAGCGTTCCCAACCCAGCCACGGCTAAAAAGATAGGTATTGAGCAAGTGGTAGAAAGCAGGCAAATTACTCCGAGGTAGCTAGTAAGCGTGCTGCAAGCAGGAGCCCATTCCATGTGGACGGGTCAACAACCGAAAAGGCTCGATGCTGTCCTTCTCCTTGTCCTTCTCGGTCTCCGTGTCCGTGTCCTTCTCCGTGTCCGCGTCCGTTTCCGTGTCCTTCTCCGTGTCTTTCTCCGTGTCCGCGTCCGTGCACTTCTCCGTGTCCTTCTCCGTGTCCTTCTCCGTGTCCTTCTCCGTGTTCTTCTCCGTCTCCGCGTCCGTGTCCTTCTCCGTGTCCTTCTCCGTGTCTTTCTCCATCTCCGCCTCGGTGTCCTTCTCCGTCTCCGTGTCCTTCTCCGTGACCTTCTCCGTGTCCTTCTCCATCTCCGCGTCCGTGTCCTTCTCCGTGTCCTTCTCCGTGTCCTTCTCCGTCTCCTTCTCCGTCTCCGCGTCCGTGTCCTTCTCCGTCTACGCGTCCGTGTCCTATCCGTGTCCTTCTCCGTGTCCGCGTCCGCGTCCGTGTCTGCGTCCGTGTCCTTCTCCGTGTCCGCGTCCTTCTCCGTCTCCGTCTCCGTCTCCGTGTTCTTCTCCGTGTCCTTCTCCGTGTCATTCTCCGTGCCCGCATCCGTGTCCTTCTCCGTGTCCGCGTCCGTGTCATTCTCCGTGTCCGCGTCCGTGTCCTTCTCCGTCTCGGTGTCCTTGTCCTTCTCCGTCTCCGTGTCCTTCTCCGTGTCAGCGTCCGCTAAATCAGGGTGGAATTGTCCGGGGGTTTTGTCCGGGGGGTTTGGGCGGGGGTTGTCCAGGCAGAAATGTCCTACACTCGTGGGTATGTAGGCCTACATGATATATATAGCATAATTATGTACATAGTCATGACCATCGGGCTCCCACCCCACGCCTATTGAACTTATTATCTGTTTGTAACCTAAACTTTCATTCAGAAGAAGCCATGTGGCGGAAACGCGTCTGTTGAATAAATCTTATATATATATATATATATAATTATATATAATATATTTATATAAGAAATCTGTTTTATTCCATCTGTTTTCAAATTTAAAACGGTGCAATGCACACAGCAAGTGTGAGTTAAAACGACGGCAATGTGTTCAATGAAAGTAAGAGAACTATCTATTCTAGGGTGACACTGGAGGAGAATAATATCTATTTTCGTTTAATGAAATTCAATCTGACAAACCGCAGAATGATTACAGATACAGGATATACGAAATAAAGAAGAATAGAAGTTGAAGTTAGGAAAAGTTTGAGAGAGCAGTGTGTAGTCAAGTTTTTGAAGCTGCTTAGGGGTGCCAAACCAAATCAAGTGGGTTTTGGAAGAGTTTAAAGAAAGACGATTAGACGACATCCACATATATATATGTCACATATATATCATATACATCATACTTATATATCAAATATATCATAAGTATATTTTAAAAGATATAATAAATATCATATTATATCATATATATTTTATATATATATATCATATATATTTATAATATATATCATATTTATATAGCAATAGCATATATATGTCTACATATCCATATATGATATATATCATTTATAAATATGATAAATATATACATCATCTATATCATATAGATATATCGCAATTTATGATATATATCATTACATAACATATATCATATATAATAATATATATATATATCATATATATATCATATATATCATATAGATATCATATATATGACGTGATATATATGATATATATATGATATATAATATGTCATATATAAATGATATGTGTAAATGATCTATATCATATGCACATATATCATATATATCATATATAAATCATATATTCATTCATTCATTCATTCAAGTATTTATATAGCGCCTCTTCAAGGAAACTACTCAGAGGCGCTCCCGACTCCAGTACGGACAAACAGAACAGTTTTTAGGTGCTTATAGAATGTGTCAGAGAGTGATCTAGGGAACAGGCGCAGCTCAAGTGGGAGGGCATTCCATACCACTGGGCCTACCACAGAAAAAGCACGACTCTGCATGGTGGAGGTACGAGCAAATGGGACAAAGAGTACTTCCCTAACAGCCGAGCGTAGGGACCGACCAGTCCGAGCACTTAACACAGGCCGACAAAGATCGTCTGTATCTCATATATATATGCTATACATGATATATATATATCATTTATATCATATATATCATAAATATCATATATATCGTATATATGCTATATGTGATATATGTGACATATATTATATTTATCATATATCATATGTGTCATAGCGGACATTTGGAAAACCGCTTTAACTCATAATATGAGTTAAAGCGGTTTTTCAAATGTCCGCTGTTAGCGTCCTCATGAGTGGTAAAGGTTAATCCTAGCCTACAAGCTATTTGGCATAGGCTACTATTATATTTTAATTTTTAATATTTTGAAATTGTAAGGGTTTGATGCTCATCGACAATGGAGGTCCGTGTCTGTCTGCTTGTCTGTCTCTCTATGTCTACGTCTGTGAGGTCCCAATTTATGCGCAACAGATGTTTCAACTGCCGTGAGCCGCCTGGTCAGACGCCACAGCGCAGTCCCCCACCTCTCAGCGTACGTAGACCCGACTAATAGAGGTCCCCCGAGAATCCGTTAAGTTTGAAACTGACATTCCAAACAGTGTCCAAGGCCAAGAAGTGCTCAGTCATGTGTCCATGTGCAATTGTGCATGCACATATACAACCGACCTACTCCACATGCCGACGGTTGTCCATGCAGTGCGACTTAATGGGAGAACGGCAGACGATAAATGATGAACTTTAATCTTTAACAACTCGTCCCATGTCGCGCGTCAGTACTTACATACATACATACATACATACATACATACATACATACATACATACATACATACATACATACATACATACATACATACATACATACACACATACATACATACATACATACATACATACATACATACATACATACATACATACATACATACATACATACATACATACATACATACATACATACATACATACATACATACATACATACATACATACATGCTTTCAACTCAGACATCATCGTCTTTCACCCCCACTCCCCGTGTGTTTGTGTATTAGGGTTAATGAGGCAATCATCCCGTGATCTTCCTTGCGTCTGTATCTCAATTCGCGATAGGTAATTAATGCGGTTTCCACGTATGGGTCTTATCTCTGTTTATAACTTCTTCATCATCGTTTCCCTCCGTGTGTTGGGAGTAATCAAGTCTAACGCCCCGTGATTCCATTCCCTGCCTCGCTCTTCCTCCCTTCTCTTCTATAATGATCTTGCCAACAGATGCCATCAAAGCCGACTTGGCATACATACATACATACATACATACATACATACATACATACATACATACATACATACATACATACATACATACATACATACATACATACATACATACATACATACATACATACATACATACATACATACATACATACATACATACATACATACATACATACATACATACATACATACATACATACATACATACATGCATACATGCATACATACATACATACATACATACATACATGCATACATACATACATGGGATTAGAATTAATTTTTATTTTATTTATTGATTTATACATCTCTTTGGGGGGCCCGGTAGAGTAATGTTTGTTTGTAGCCTATGTGCACTTGTTATAGCGCTCTTTAGGCTCTCTCTCTTTACTCAGAGGCGCTCCAGACTGCAGAGCGGACACTGCAACGGAGTTTCACGCCGAAGCGCGCTGAGCAATTGCGAGTGAAGGACATGCCCATGGTCCTTACGCGGTGACTTGAGTTGGATTCGAACCTCGAACCTTCCGGTTTCAAGGCAACGACGCCACCACTATACAACCGCGCCCCACTACATGGATAACACGCTGGCCAAGAGTGCAAGAGGTAGTGAGTTTGGGCCCCCTTTGGGCGGATATGATTTGTAGGCTGCTATTAGCGCCATGTATTGCGGGATGACTGCTCAGGTAGTATAGTTAAGTTTAGTTAAGTTTGATGATAACTAAGATTACCGCATAACTTGTACATGTAAAACGCAGTGTGTCTGCAGGCGCCTAATTAAAGAGAAGATTATTATCATGGGCGCCCGCAGAATTTTTAGTCGGAGGTAGACCTATAATATGCAGTGGCGCAACCAGGGGTCCTGGGGGTTCTTGAGCACCTCCAGCGCTAAAAAGGTGATAGTAATCTGATTCGTGTCCTTTAAACTGAAGTTTCTCCATGTTTTATTGAAATGCACAAATTATTACATAAGTTATTTCAGCAATTGGAGAGTTTCGTTTTTTCCGTTCACCGTGTAGTTTAAACTGATAGCTCTTGCTAGAATTTCTGGCCGATTTTAAGATAAGTCTGCTTGGAATTGGAAACTCCAATAAGGGCCCCCGCACATGCTCAAAAGTTGTAAGTCTATATTATGCTAAAATCAATAGTTTTCGAATAATTTGACAATCTTTTCCGATATATTTTACTCATTTTTATTAATATGATTAACAGTGAAGAAAAATATTTGCATTGCATGTGTGGGGCCCCCTAAAGTGTGGGGCCCCTGTTCGGCCGAACATGTCGAACATGCCTTAATCCGGCCCTGGTAGAGTTATTTTTGCTAAGTTGACATCTTAAAATGGTATCAAAATAAACGTGCAAACTCAGAGAATTTTTTTTATATATAATTGTGAGTATATTCATTGAAGTTTAGACCACTCCTATCAGCACTGAAATATCATAGCAATTTTGCTTTAGGTGGCATCTTAATATGCTGCCATTGAAGTGTAGAAATTAGAAACTTTCTTATGTAGAGGGGCACATCCCCTTTCAAAACCCCTGCCCTTTTCTGTCGGATGTTTGGTTTTCCCTGGAAACCTTGATTTTTAGAGATGGGACTAGATAAAACATTGGTTATTGGGGCAAGGGTTAGATCAAACACTCGTTATTACTTTTGCCACTCACGAGCTATATAAATACGCCTAAGACCCTTTGTCTTATCTAAACAAATGGGAAGGGACATTTTTGAAGTCTTAAACCGTGTTTTCAGAGGTTTTCATGACTTTATATAGGCCTAGCTCATAAATATAGCTGGCAAACAAAGGCCTGAATCGTGCTCTAGCTGATGCCAAAAGTAAAAATGCGTTGGTTTCTGGGGCTCCGCCCCAGAACCCGCTAGGGAGCTTACAACGCTCCCCAAATGCCCCTAGTCAGCATTGGCTTCGTTCCTTCGGCGCTTACAATCATAATTCTGAGCATCCCCCTCCTCAGGAAAATGTTCTGGTTGCGCCCCTCATAATAATTATTTTATGATATTCAAGTAGGCCTATACTTAGTTAATGGCTAAAATGAAGATTTCACTCATTC
The DNA here is from genome assembly GCA_949752735.1 of Lumbricus terrestris. NCBI lineage: Eukaryota > Metazoa > Annelida > Clitellata > Crassiclitellata > Lumbricidae > Lumbricus > Lumbricus terrestris. Next base: position 17,095,840 of record OX457042.1, read on the forward strand.
CAGTAAGAAATGCATAAAATAGAAAAACAGGACTATCAAGCGTCAACTCGGATGTCAACTGGCCCTCTCCCTCTGTCGCTCTCCTCCCTCCTTCGCCATCTTCCTTCATTCCTCCCTCCCCTCGCCCACTCTGTCTGTCTGTCTGTCTATCTGTCCGTCTGTCCGTCTCTCTCTCTCTCTCTCATCTCTCTCATCTCTCTGAAGCAACCGCAGTGTCAGGAGCAGCTTTGAGTCTTTGATCGGCATAATGTATATAGGAGCAATAGAAACTGATGCACAACAGACGACTATTAATGACAAGTGACTTGTCACTAATAGTCGTCACGATTAAAAGTGGACTTGTCACAAGTCCACCATTAATCGTACTAATTTTGTACATCTTTATTATATAGAGCAGTCTATTAGGCCTACTAGTATCGTAGCTCAAGACTGCTTCTACCATTGCGACGTCCATCGTCCACTCAAAACTTGACTATTGCAACTCTATGTTCTTAAGCCTTGACTCCTCACAACTCAAGCGCGTCCAACTGATTCAAAATTATCTAGCCAGAGCCGTCACCAGAACACCCAGACATCATCACATCACCCCCATCCTCAAGTCACTTCACTGGTTGAAAATCCCAGAGCGAATCCACTTCAAAGTTCTCTCCTTAACCTGCAACTCTTTACAATGCTCCCAACCCAGATATCTTCGAGAACTCTTCACTATCCAGCCTACCCGTTCTACCCGATCATCCGCCTGCCTTACACTCTCTCCCCAGCTGGTCACAAGTCATCTCAAGTTCTCCAACCGAGCCATATCCATCTCAATACCACGCCTTTGAAATGATCTGCCTTCTGAATTCTTATCCTTTTCAGTCTCTCCACCATCATTACTAATCACACACCAAAACCTTCCTCAGGCTCCTCTATCCATCACACCTCGGGTTTTTCGTTCGAAATTAAAGACACTCCTTTTAACGAACTCTTAACTTGTCTCATCTGATCCTTCACCCTCCAATTCCCGGCCCAGACGACAACCCCCTTAATAGCTGTTCCACCCCCTAATCCTATGGTAACTCGACCCGGACCACCACGAACTACTCTCACGGACAACTCTTCTAACTCAACGCAGCACTCGTGGATAAGCTGGTGCCCCGCGCTTGGCTTTCGAGTGGCGCTTTAGAAATCTCGAGATTACGATTACGATTATTTGTAATCATTTTCAAACTATAAAATCACTATTTACTAGGCTAAGTACACTTTGAAAAGAATCAACAACATATTTACAGCCTGATTTGCGTGATCAAACTTGTCAGAAATCTTATTTAAAAAATTTGTGGTCTGATTTCCAGGGGGTCACACGAACCTCCTTGAAATATGCTGTGGGCGCTCATGACCATTATTATTATTATTTCTATAGCGCCCATCAAGCTCTCTATTCAGGACTAATCAGAGGTGCTCCCGACTACAGCGCGGATACTGCTATAGGAGTTTCATGCCAAAGTGCCAAAGCAATTGCAAGTGAAGGACTTGCTCAAGGTCTTTACGCGGCGGCTTAAGGTACATTCAGAACTGAAGCTCTCCCGACTCAAGAGCACCGAAAAGTGGTTATTAGTTAATTCATTTGATGATTGTGAATGAACCGACAAGTGTTTAAAATGAGGAAAGCTGAGAGAGTTCGAATATTTAGGGTTCCTTAGTAGGGAACATTAAAATTTAATTGAAAATTTGCAGCTAGCAAAACTACACACGTACATGCACTTACTGTATGATTATGGTAGTTAGCACGACTGCAAGGATTTACATAGGCCTACATACATACATACATGCATACACAGATACATACATACATACATACATGTACATGCTGTACTTTCAATTGAGTTAATTAAGTGCATGTAGGCCTACATTAATATCTTCGCCGGTCTGCCTGCGAAGAGTCTTCCATTTTTTTTATACATGCACGTGTGCATTGCACATGTACATGTATGCAAGGCATTGTCATGTGTGCATGTGCATGCACATGTACAGTAAGCCTACAAGTACCTCAGATGCCGAGTGCGACGTAATGGGAGGGGCCTCAGACGCTAATGATAACTTTAATTCTTAACGACTCGTCCCTTGTGGCATGTTAGCCCCGCCCATGTCATTAGCGAACAGCGATTTCTGCGCGAATAGCGGGCGATTTTTGTCGAAATTCCTCGTTATTTTCCAGACATTTGGGGGAGATTTTTCACATTATTCTCGAGAGAATCCCGCAAAAAAGGGATTTATAACGCGAACGGTACTGTATGTATGTATGTATGTATGTACTATTATTATTAAAATTAATCTGAGGCGCGGATAGTCATTAGTCAGCCACCAGAGGAAGATGCAGTTAGAGATCCATGTGCTTGAAAGTCAAGGAGAAGTAGTAAGTTTTTAGCCGCTTTTTGAATGAATGAGGTGAAATTGAAAATGTATGTATGTATGTATGTATGCATGTATGTATGCATGTATGTATGTTTGTATGTATGTATTATGTAATTCATTGGTCTATATGGATTACCACAGTTTATTTCGTCGCTGTCGTCCGGACAATCCTGGTATTTATCACAGACTTGATTCGACGGAATGCACTTCTGAGTCGGTGAACAAAACACGGAACAATCTGAAAACGCATATGATTATACCCAGGTCACCGATGATACAAAAACAGCGAGTTGGTGGCTAGTGGCTACTACATAATCAGCAATAATCCCACAGGTATCATGAAGATTAGATCCATAATTATTATCTCTGCTCTGTCTTTAATGTTCCAATATTAATATTGTGCTTCATGTGGTCATATACGGGATCCAGGGTGTCACCAAACAGTCGTTCAGCTGAATCGCCAGTTATTGCAAAATCTCATCCTTAACTAATTATATTTTATGCCTGAGTTTATCCTAGTCGGACGTGAAGCACTGGCGTGTTTTGATTAAGTTGCATAGAAATTGCACAAACTGCTGTTTTGAATAGCCTATGTCGCTGTTCCTGGGTATTATCAGCTTATCTTATAGTTTCCGTGACCACCGCCAGTAAGTCAAATTGATGTTCGCAAGGCCAGAGCTACACGTAGGCGTAACTTTCTATTGTGACGGTGGTGTCCAGTCACCACCACTTTTAAAAGTGGTGGTGACAGTCACCACCACTTTTTTTTGGTCCTGCATGCACGGAAATATTTTTGAAAGCATTTGGCTGTCAATCGTACACACTGTACAGTCTACACATGATTGTATTCCTGGATATTTAATATCGCAATGTCGGCAAAGCGTCCTTATTGTGTTCATTGTCCACACTACCTTACAGTCTTTACTTTCATGTGCTTGGTTTCATAATAATTAGGGGAAGCTATCCATTTTGTTGCATACAATCTGAACTTGACATTGTGAAATTGAGTTTATAAAAAGGTCAAATTATAAAATTAATTTTGAAAATATGAACATGACATCGCATTGCTCTAATTAGCGGCGACCTACATTTTTAAAGTTCCAGACAAAGTATATTAAATTCGCATTTGGGGAAGGGATAAAAGAAGGCGAGAGAAAAGAGAGGGAAAGGGGAGGGGAGGGGGACAAAACGCCAATTTTAACGGCTTTTCCTAATTTACAACATGACTAATAGCATTTCAAGCTTGAAATTACTGTAAGATCCACAGTGCTGAATGTCCCAAATAAAATTCGTGTACTATTGTGTTCGATAAAATTTCTAAAAGGATGACCATGCAAAATAATAATATGCAAGGTAATTAAACTCAAAGGGACGTCACATGGGCAAACGCCTGTTGTTGACCATTAATTTTGTATTTTCTGAAACCTTTGTGACCTCTAAAGCCTAAAATAACTTTAAAGAGGTACCGGTATTGTAGCAGTGCTCTATTTGATTCTGAGAGTATTTTGGACTGCACCTCTATTCTTTGAAGCACAAGACAAATTGCTCGCTAAGAATGGACCTGCAATGCATTCAAATACAGTGGGCGTTTCGCCCAAAGCTAAGGCAAACCATGGGGGCGTTTTGCTTGGTGCCACCTGTGAGATTGCCTATATACATTTTAATGATATAGCAATGTATAATTTATTGTGCATTGTAATTCGATATGATGTATGGTATAGCGTACTTTACACTTATTTGCATTAATGGCTATGCTTGGCATTTTGGCATCGTTAAGGATCGATACAGAAGTAGCAGCAAACTCTTTCAAAGAAACACAAAAACATAAGTTTCTATTAACAACAAAAAATAGACAAACCATCAAAACAAATTGCTAACGATTATGAAACAACTAAAAGACCCGGAACAATCAGACTGTTCACTACATAGCACAGGGGGATATAGCAGGGAGGGGCGTTTTGCCCTCTCTACCGTATATTGAGCAGAGCTGCAGAGGAATCATAGTCACCACCACTATTTGATACAAAGTTATGCCCATGCACGTAGGCTAAAACCTATAATTATGGACGACGGGCGAAGATTATTATTTGGTCTGTTTAGACTTAAGAGTGAACAGTGCAATTCATCGATTTATCTTTCAAGTTTCTAAATAGCACTTATATATATATATACATATATATATATATAAAAGTTTATTATTGCATTCTATTACCTGAGGAGTCAAGCAACGTTTGAGGATTAGGTTCAGATTTTATTGAATCAGGTCTCAATACTTGAAGAGCCGCTGCAGTTGGGACAACCACCAGAGGTAGAACCATGGCAACCAGCAGAAGTTCAAGGGTAGCCATGGTAATAACACGCCATCCAAGGACCTCATCCTTTGCGACAAATTTCCTGAGACACAAAATAATTCACTGATACATAATCTTCGCTTTAATTTTAAATAATAATAATAATAAGACGATTTATATAGCGCCGTAGTTCAGCCGAGGACGAAGGAAAAGGCGCTGTACAAGAGTTCAAAAGTTACTAGCAATTATACGACTGTTTAAATAGATAAGTCTTGAGTCTGGATTTGAATGCCTCCAGAGAAGTTGCATTCCGCATATAGTCAGGAAGACTGTTCCATGCAGTGGGTCCAGACACAGAGAACGAGCTTTCCCCAAATCTCGTGGTTGACCGTGGGACCCAAAGCTCGAGGGTACGTACCATACGTATTCTATTTTGTGAAAGGTACGTAAGCTTACGTATTTTAACGTACCCTATTTTAGGGTACGTAAACAATAATAAAATACGTTAGTCTCGTCATTGCTCGTTATAAGGATATTCAATTTAATTTAAGCAAACAATCACAGCCAATTAAGTACCGTATACGGCGTAGTGAATTGCTGCAATGCTATATTGTAGGTCTATGTTTATCCAGCATAGGCCTACATTGCACTTAATACACTATTTAATGTCAGTTAGTCGGCTAAGTTCCGCTGCAGCACTTAAAAATCCAACTCCGAGGAAAAGGTTGCACAATTGCATTCAATTAATTATAACAGAAGAATTTATCGAAATTTTTTACTGCTACGCTACCGTAAATACCGATTTCAATGATGCATTGAATCTTCGCTTTTTTTCGCTCGAACGAGTTGACTCACATGAGCCGTCATGGTCATACAGCTATCAAATTGAACTGTTGACTGCATGTATACGTACATGTAGGCTATGGGCCGCCGAGTAAACCATAAGCAGCATTTTCGTGTCTGGTACGTACCATACGCGTATTGTATTTTTTGAAAGGTACGTACGTATTTTAACGTATTCTATTTTAGGGTACGCGTACCCTCGAGCTTTGGTGGGACCTGTAGCAGACCCCTCGACGATGATCTTAGCCGACTATCTGCTACACGAATGCAAAATTCAGATATATAGTCCGGCTGCTCCGGCATAAGGTTAAGTAGAGACTTGTATGTTATCAGGCATAGTTTATATGTAATCCGCTGAGGGACCCGCAGCCAGTGCAGATTGTCACGCAGCAGATCGGTTACATGGTCGGATGGTGTGCGACCATATATAATCCGTGCGGCGGAGTTGAGCACCGACTGGATCCGCTCCAGCTGACAAGCCGGAAGACCCGCCAGTACACTGTTGCAGTTACTGTAGTCAACGCTGGAGACAATGAAGCTGTTGACTAAGATGACGGCGGTTGAGGTTGGGACGAATCTGCGGATGGTTTTGATTCGTCGCAGTTGGTAGAAACAACCTCGAACGAGTTGACTCACATGAGCCGTCATGGTCATACAGCTATCAAATTGAACTCCAAGGTTGCGAACGGTGTCAGCTGGGTTGACTTCTTAAGCACCGATGTTGAAGGTACTGCCATCAAGTAGATGGTGGCGTCTGAGTGTGGTGCACCATACGAACTCCGTCTTGGAGGGATTGAGCTTCAGACGGTTGGATGTCATCCACTCTGAAATATGCTCAATACACAGCAGTACTCTCTGTTTCAGTTCAGCTGTTTGTGATGGTTCGCAGAAGAAGTAAAGCTGTGTATCGTCCGCATAGCAGTGGTTGAGCAATCCATGCACTTCTATGATCCTCTCCAAGTCGGCCGTATATAGTACAAAAAGAAGAGGCCCGAGCACTGATCCTTGTGGAACACCGCAGGTGACCAGCCTAGGCTCCGTCTCCTCCCCTGCCAAATGGACTGATTGCGTGCGTCCTCTTATGTAGGATTCAAGCCAACTGAGCGCTCTGTCCTTGATCCCAAATGAACTAGACAGTCGCTGCATCAAGATATCGTGGTCGACTGTGTCGATTGCAGCCGACATATCAAGTAGTGTCAGCAGCGCCAGTTCATAAATATCATATCATAAATATCTTCGCTCTATCAACGTCATCAGCATCTTTTCTCTTCGTCAGCTATACTATTATCAATCAGCGTTTTCATCAGTTACTACTATTATTAGCATCTTAGTCAGCTACTATTATTATTAGCTTCTATATACGTTAGTTACTATTATTTTTATTAGCTGCTACGTCAGTTACTATTATTAATTATTTGCCTATAGGCCTACGTCAGTTACTATTATTATTATCATCTTCGTTAATTACTATTATTATTATTATTATTTTTATATTATTATTATTATCATTATCATCTTCGTTAGCTACTATCATTATTAGCACTTCGTCAGCTATACCGCTATCATTATCATCTTCGTCAGCTATTTTTATTTTTAGCATTCACCAATAAATCTGTACGACACTACAAGATTACAGCAAGAATTCATTGCTTGATCGGTCTTGTTAACTTCGAGCCTGTCATGCATGAAGTATGGATTTCGTTGTAGAGTGCTGATCTTATCACTGTTAACCTTATCTGTACCAATCTTTTGAGTATAATCTTATGAGTGCTAATCTTATGAGTGATAATCTTATGAGTGCTAATCTTATGAGTGCTAATCTTATGAGTGCTAATCTTATGAGTGCTAATCTTATGAGTGATAATCTTACGAGTGATATATCTTACTGTTTACATCATAACAGAGGTTCCCAACCTTTTTCGACTTTAGGGCCACTTTTTCTAAGTTGGAGGACACGAGGGTCACACTTTCTTAGTTGAAGGACATTAGGGGGACCACAATGCACACAAGTTATTAACTAAAAGCAAATAAAATTGCCATAATTGAATCAAAATTATAACGTTTGATATTATTTACAGACCTCAAAATAAAATAATTTGTAATATAAAATAATTATATGTTTTATCCTGAACAAGTTGTCAGTGTTTTCATTTATTTTTTTGTTAATTCTCTGAATGATGACGGTCACTTTCTTCGGGTTCGGAACCACTGCATTACAATTATTACTTATCTATTTCTCTCATTTGCTATAGCGCCCCTTCAAGCTCTATAATCAGAGGAGCTCCCGACTTCAGCGCGAACGCTGCATCGACGTTTCACTCCGAAGCGCATGAGCAACTGCAAGTGAAGGACTTGCTCAAGGTCACAACGTAGCGGCTTGAGGTGGATTCTAACCTGGAACCTTGCGGCTCCATGGCTCCGAACCCACCACTACACCACCGCAACCCACTTATATACAAGTTACGAGCAGAAGACAACGCTTGTTAGTCGCGCATTGTCGATGACCACACGACCTGTCTATTTGCATTAATTCCTACATAAATAAACAAATAAATAAATGATAAAGGTCACGGATCATAACCAGTCAAGTCGCTTACCATTCACCACCTGCACGTTTGCCAACGGAAGCCATCTCGCTGTGATTCTAGAGCCACAGAGTCCGTCCAAGATGCTCGTCAGAACGTCTTTTTTTATTATTTCTGATTCTCTTCTTGTTCTGGTCACACTACCGCTACTTTGTCCACCAACCCACGTTCGTTGGCGATATTTATCATTTATTTTGCATACTTTGACCCACTGAACGGAGTCGCGAACAACTGGTTCCGCAGAATCCACACATGATTTGACTATTCGATGTAAACACTTTGGTAGGATGACTTTGAATCGTCGACTATTATTCCAAAGTTTAACGTCATCCTATGACATCAATGGCCGTTGACGATCAGATCTTCACTGGTCTTATTTATATGACTTTGCTATTTACAATAATCATAGAAGAAATTTCTGCTGGCCACATGGACTCTATAGGACGCAACAGCCTACTGGCCTACATCTGTGAGCTGCTCTTGCTGGCTACAATAGTTAAGGTATTCATGAAGAAATTTCTGCTTTTTCATTTATCTTTACCTGCGTCATTGCAAGGCCTACTTCAAACATTATTGGCTGGATGATGATGATGATGATGATGATGATGATGATGATGATGATGATGGTGGTAGTGGAAGTGATGATGACGATGCTGATATTATTTTTATTATTGATGATGGTGATGATGATGATGATGATGATGATGATGATGATGATGATGATGATGATGATGATGGTGATGATGATGATGATGATGTGGTGGTGGTGGTGATGATGATGATGGTGATGATGATGATGATGATGATGATGATGATGATGATGATGATGATGATGATGATGATGATGATGATGATGATGAAGATGATGATAATGAGTTCCCTGTTCGAAGGCAGGCCTATTGGCTTTTATATCACTCGGAGATGAGACGAGTGACGTGGTATATTGGGTTTGCTGTTGGAAAGCTGGATTTTTATGTCAGCTGCCTCATTTAGGCCAACACGATTTCTACATTTTGCTTCTGTTCCATACAATAGGCCTATAATAATAATATGAGAATGCAGTTGCGTGCAGTACGTGGCATATGGCAAAACCTGCTGACTGCACATTTCGCGCCAGTGGGAGGCATTCTTTAATTAACCCATTATAGATATTGATCAATGAAAGTTAATTTAAATTATTCTTGTAGTTTTTTCCTGCGTATAGTCTTAATGTCTAACATGTTTATATAGGCCATACCTTAAAATGTTCTCATAGATATTTTGGTTGCACGATTTCATGTAGGCCTATTATATGGATAAACACTTTAAATATTCTTTACATTATTCAAATAATGTCCAACATATAGATAATCACCGTAGCATATATGCTTATTCTTATGCATATTATACATCATTTTTATGTGAAAATATCATACCCTGGGAGATGATGTCCTACCCCGAGGGGATAATGTAAGGGAGGCTTTTGTCCAGAGGATAATGTCCGCGTGGATTAGGCCTAAGTCGGGGAGGGTAAAAAAGTCCGTTTAAATACCTAATTTCTAGCCCTCATTCACCTACCCCTCTGTAATGGAAGAGGGGGCTGGGTTATGAAGGATGGATTTGAATATTGTATAGGCAACCGGACATTGCGTAGAGAATTTTTAATATGTAGGCCCTATGGACATTATGTAGAGAACTTTTAATATGGATGAAACTGAACATTATGTTTAGAAGAAGTAAAGACGATTAAGTGCATTAGATTGAACACTGTAGGCATGAGAATGAACATTATAAATATAGAATACCGACAACTAGAAACTAAAGGACTATAGGTTAATATAAATATTATATAGGTATATATACATAGAGACGCAGACTGGAAGACGCAGACTGACTCAGAGCAGGCAGACAGTAGTACACTGCAGGCGGAAAGGCAGAGATAGCCTAGGGTAGAAGAAACGGAGGTATGAATTATGACCATAAAAGGAGTGAAGATGACCATATAAGGAGAGAAAAATGGATAGATAGAAAGGGGCTGAGGCAGGCAATGGAAGGAATGGATAAATAGGGGACGAAATATTGAGTCGGGGTTCACTCTGAGAAAGCAGCCGGAGGAAACGAACGGAAGGAGAAATCTACTCGAAAAGGGATTTACTCTTAGAAGGAGTTAGGGAGAGAATGATTCAGAAGAAGAAACTGCTCCTGAGGAAAAGGATTGACAAAATAGATCAATGCGACTGAGAAGAAATCAGGGCGTTAGGTCTACAATCTAGGAGTGTAGGAGTGAAGTGCAGGAATATAGTGTAGGAAACAGACTGAAGAAGACTTAACAACACGCTATGAAAACGATATTAATTATAAATAAAAACTCTGTAAGATAATAAGCTACATATATAATACAAGAACGGAAAACTAACTGTCTTATTCTATACTCATCGAGTCGTCAAAAGAACCACGCTACCACATACCCGAGGAGACTGGAGGAGACTGAAGACCACACCGCTGCCACCAAGGATAGTTTTAATTAGTTTGATTGGCCAGGAATTAATAACTAGAGTACGGCAATCAAACTTTAAAACATTACATGGGGCTTGCGCAAAGAGACGACAAGAGGAGGAATAAATCTTAAAACAACAATAAAAGACGACGAAACAGGAGTAGCTGAAAGAACTTTGGAAATGGAAGCGAAAAGCGTCTAAAGTTCTGAACAGTGTACGCGAGAACGTAGAGGTCGCTAAATCATCCGGATTAGACCTGTAAAAGAAGGCTAATCAACAGACGGAGATTACCGAGCCAAACGGAATCGACCGAGAGAGGGCGTAGCAACGGAGGGAGGTGTCGACTGCAGACTGGAGCACGGGCGAGAGGTCAAAGGAACCGCACACTCGACGGCAACAGCCAGCGACTGCAGAAACGAAGGAGCAAACTGCACGCGGTGCGCGACGAGTTAAACGAAACGCCTGTGCAACGACGGACGCACGGACGCTGGAAAGATTCTACACACGGTGCAATAAAAACCGGTGAGAAGATTCTGTGTTGAATGTGTTGATGTAGATGATAATCTGAATCACTGTTTGTAATCTCTGGTATTGCATGTTAAATAGAGCAAGCTTGTAAAGCTGAATGTAACTCTGTTGCAACTGTAATATACATAAGAAATGGCAGAATACGGAAGTGTAGTGACAGATTTTGAAACGATGAAAAAGAAGGATCTGGAAGATGAATGTCTCGCGAGAAAGATCGAGCCATTTGGGTTGGAAAGGAGAGAGATGGTTAGGAGGTTGAAGGAGTATGAAATAAGGCGTGGAAAAGAGGAAGGAGATGTTGAGACAGATGTGAAGAGGGATCGGATTGCACATGATGCGAACGGTTCAAAGGTCAAGCCGAAGGAGGAAAAGAGAGATGTGAAGAGGGATCGGATTGCACATGATGCGAACGGTTCAAAGGTCAAGCCGAAGGAGGAAAAGAGAGATGTGAAGAGGGATCGGATTGCACATGATGCGAACGGTTCAAAGGTCAAGCCGAAGGAGGAAAAGAGAGATGTGAAGAGGGATCGGATTGCACATGATGCGAACGGTTCAAAGGTCAAGCCGAAGGAGGAAAAGAGAGATGTGAAGAGGGATCGGATTGCACATGATGCGAACGGTTCAAAGGTCAAGCCGAAGGAGGAAAAGAGAGCAGAAGATGAAGTGACTAAGAAAGAGAAAGAGTATGACAAGTCACGTGCTTCAAACTGGATGGGTAGACAGCCACGAGATTCAGTGAATTTATATGGAGCAGATAGTTCGAATGAGCAGACGAATAGGTTTGATTGCAGGAGGAATACAAATTACCTCGGGAGGCGAAACGTTGGGGTTAATTATAAACGGGATAAGGCATGGACTCCTCAATACACTAAGGCCTCAATGCATGAAAATGGATATCGAAAGGATCAGAGATTTAGGAGACAAATTGGTAGCAGACTCTGTGTGACCAATTGGACGTGCAATAGAATGAAGTATAGAGGAGAGTCTTTGGACTGGCGGAGTCCAGCTAAAGGTGACTGTAATTGGAGAATGAATATGGCACGAAATGACAATGCATATGGCAATGACAACAGGAGGGATGATTTGCCATGGAGGAGGAAGAGGTTGGCTGAATAGCAGTGCATGCAGGGATGGATTAAAATGCGTACAAAATAGGAAGCATGAGTAGTGAGCACAAATGGGAAGGATGGCGGATGCATGGAGAGCGTATGGAGAACACATGGATTGAGTGAGTCGCTTGAAACGCGTGAGGTATAAATATAGGCCTAAGTATGTAAATGTGTGAGTGTCACAGATTGACACCAATGAGCTGTAATATAATAACTCTGCTAGTACAAGCATTTGATCATTGAGACAAGAAAAGTGTTCTCGATACAGAGGAAAACTGTAGTCGTGCTTAGCTGTAGTTATAAGGCTAGATGAATAATGAATTTGCGGTCATAGCCTACCCATGTGTAGATGGATTCTAATGTGAAGTTATAAGCTTGTTATTGAGTGACGCGAGAAGTTTAAAATGAACACTTTCTCAGACATAGATCTAGAGAGACACGTTATGGGAATTGGAAATTTAAAATAACTTTTACTCGAGCACAAAATTTTGTCGAAAATTGACCGAAACAATAGGCTAAGTGTTTTTATGTGCCTTGGAAGCAAATGGTTAAGCAGATGGCTTATCTCGGGCACACTCTGATAACTAAATGTGTTAAAGGCTAATAGTCTTTATATAGACTAATGTTGGAGTTATGCTGAAGCTACATTGTAACTTGTTAAGTAGCCTAGATAGCTTATGTATGCTGCATATTAGCCGATTCTGTTTGTGTGTATTTTTATGTGAGGAGTCTACGCAACGGTTGCTACGAAGGCCTGGTGACGAACGGATGATCACCTGTGCTCATGTAACATAACTGCAGTCCAACGAGCCTCGGCCATACAGTTCATTCCATCTGATGCTCGACCTGGAGCCAGAAGCATTTGAAGTTGGATGATGTAATGGAAGAGGGGGCTGGGTTATGAAGGATGGATTTGAATATTGTATAGGCAACCGGACATTGCGTAGAGAATTTTTAATATGTAGGCCCTATGGACATTATGTAGAGAACTTTTAATATGGATGAAACTGAACATTATGTTTAGAAGAAGTAAAGACGATTAAGTGCATTAGATTGAACACTGTAGGCATGAGAATGAACATTATAAATATAGAATACCGACAACTAGAAACTAAAGGACTATAGGTTAATATAAATATTATATAGGTATATATACATAGAGACGCAGACTGGAAGACGCAGACTGACTCAGAGCAGGCAGACAGTAGTACACTGCAGGCGGAAAGGCAGAGATAGCCTAGGGTAGAAGAAACGGAGGTATGAATTATGACCATAAAAGGAGTGAAGATGACCATATAAGGAGAGAAAAATGGATAGATAGAAAGGGGCTGAGGCAGGCAATGGAAGGAATGGATAAATAGGGGACGAAATATTGAGTCGGGGTTCACTCTGAGAAAGCAGCCGGAGGAAACGAACGGAAGGAGAAATCTACTCGAAAAGGGATTTACTCTTAGAAGGAGTTAGGGAGAGAATGATTCAGAAGAAGAAACTGCTCCTGAGGAAAAGGATTGACAAAATAGATCAATGCGACTGAGAAGAAATCAGGGCGTTAGGTCTACAATCTAGGAGTGTAGGAGTGAAGTGCAGGAATATAGTGTAGGAAACAGACTGAAGAAGACTTAACAACACGCTATGAAAACGATATTAATTATAAATAAAAACTCTGTAAGATAATAAGCTACATATATAATACAAGAACGGAAAACTAACTGTCTTATTCTATACTCATCGAGTCGTCAAAAGAACCACACTACCACATACCCGAGGAGACTGGAGGAGACTGAAGACCACACCGCTGCCACCAAGGATAGTTTTAATTAGTTGATTGGCCAGGAATTAATAACTAGAGTACGGCAATCAAACTAATTAAAACTATCCTTGGTGGCAGCGGTGTGGTCTTCAGTCTCCTCCAGTCTCCTCGGGTATGTGGTAGCGTGGTTCTTTTGACGACTCGATGAGTATAGAATAAGACAGTTAGTTTTCCGTTCTTGTATTATATATGTAGCTTATTATCTTACAGAGTTTTTATTTATAATTAATATCGTTTTCATAGCGTGTTGTTAAGTCTTCTTCAGTCTGTTTCCTACACTATATTCCTGCACTTCACTCCTACACTCCTAGATTGTAGACCTAACGCCCTGATTTCTTCTCAGTCGCATTGATCTATTTTGTCAATCCTTTTCCTCAGGAGCAGTTTCTTCTTCTGAATCATTCTCTCCCTAACTCCTTCTAAGAGTAAATCCCTTTTCGAGTAGATTTCTCCTTCCGTTCGTTTCCTCCGGCTGCTTTCTCAGAGTGAACCCCGACTCAATATTTCGTCCCCTATTTATCCATTCCTTCCATTGCCTGCCTCAGCCCCTTTCTATCTATCCATTTTTCTCTCCTTATATGGTCATCTTCACTCCTTTTATGGTCATAATTCATACCTCCGTTTCTTCTACCCTAGGCTATCTCTGCCTTTCCGCCTGCAGTGTACTACTGTCTGCCTGCTCTGAGTCAGTCTGCGTCTTCCAGTCTGCGTCTCTATGTATATATACCTATATAATATTTATATTAACCTATAGTCCTTTAGTTTCTAGTTGTCGGTATTCTATATTTATAATGTTCATTCTCATGCCTACAGTGTTCAATCTAATGCACTTAATCGTCTTTACTTCTTCTAAACATAATGTTCAGTTTCATCCATATTAAAAGTTCTCTACATAATGTCCATAGGGCCTACATATTAAAAATTCTCTACGCAATGTCCGGTTGCCTATACAATATTCAAATCCATCCTTCATAACCCAGCCCCCTCTTCCATTACAAAACTTTAAAACATTACACCCTCATTCACCTGCCCTAATTACCTAACATCAGTCACCTACACTAATTCACCTACTATCATTCCCCTACCCTAATTCACCTACCATCATTCCCCAATACTCTAATTCACCTACCATCATTCCCCAATACTCTAATTGACCTACCATCATTCCCCAATACTCTAATTCACCTACCATCATTCCCCAATACTCTAATTGACCTACCATCATTCCCCAATACTCTAATTCACCTACCATCATTCACCATACCTAATTCATCGGTAATTAATCAAATGACCTTTTCTTCCTATGTTTGTGACTGCGATGGGTATTAATCCAGACAACACGAATCTGTATACAGTCTGAAATTTTGTGATACAAGTCGCCTGCATGCGCTCTTCTGCGTCATCCACAGCTTTGAATTGGATGCGAAAGTATTTTTAATTATAATCATTTAAATTAAATCAGTCGTCATTTTGTGAATGTGCATTTTTGTATAATCTGGAAGTCTTTGGAATTATAATCGAAAACAGAGATAAATGTAAAACATTAGGGTATAACGTGTTTTAATTACACATCTCCACAGGAACTCATAAAAACGTGATTGACTTCGTAATCGTCATCATCATCATTACTGCCATTATTACTATTGATGTTGATATTGTCACTATTACTATCATTATAATTATCATTATTTATTTAGATATTTATACAGTATTACTATACTATTATCATTATTGATGTTGCTATTATCGCTATTACTATCATTATAATTATCATTATTTATTTAAATATTTATATATTATTATTATTACTATTATTACTATCATTATTATAATTACTATATTACTATTGCTATTATTATTATTATTATTATTATTATTATTATTATTATTATTATCATCATCATCATCATCATCATCATCATCATCATCATCATCATCAGGCTAATTAAATTACTATAATTATTATTAGGGCATAGTAGCAGATGATTTTGGAAATGCAGCCTCAAGTGCAGAGAGGCTTTGTTAATTATCGCTATGAACTTTACATGGCAATCATTATTTTATGCTATCCTTATTTTAGCCATCTATTGATGACCAACCAATCTTAGACACATGACTGTCTCGTGGCCTTATAGACAGATGATAACCCCATAACAACACTGACGAATTTCCTACAGTTGAGTTTGTGTTTCTAGGCAGATGTTCATCAGACTAGACTATAACATTCCTATCACTTTCTGCCTAGCAATATAAAAGTACGCCGTGTGTTCTGAAGCAGAATACACAGGGATATATAAAGCCACTACAATTTGAATTGGTCCATGGGCGGAGTTTGGTTTCCGTTTTTGGAGGGGCTAAAGCCTTCTTGGGGGTGGGGTGGGGCTAAGCCCGGGAAAAGATACCATTTACACGGTTAAAAAACTGAATCTGGGTTTTCTTGGGGGGGTTTAGCTCCCCCTAACCCCTGATAAACTCCGCCCATGAATTGCTCTACATTGTTTTAACGACATCCAATGTCGTTGATGATGTCAACCTAACCCCAGGGCTTAAAGTGAGTGAGAACGCGTGGGAACGACGTTCCCACCGCTCTCGAATTTCTTGGCTTGCGCTTCCACTGCTCACCATGCATGGAATCCAGGAAAAATGGCGTTCTCAATAAAACTTCACCAGCGTTCCCACTGCTCAAAGTTGGCGTTCCCACTGCTCACCCAAAGCACTTTAACCACTTCCCAACCCTATACTTTGTTCCCACTGCTCAAAGTTGGCGTTCCCACTGCACACCCTAAGCATTTTAACCACTGCCTAACCCTATACTTTGTTTCTATTAAAGCTGAAGCCAAACGGAAGACTATATATCTCCGTGGTTTGGCCGACGGAATGGTCAGACCATCAGACGGAGTTGGCTGCCATCGTCTGCTCGATCCAGTCAACGTAAGCCGTCACTCGGGCGACGATGCTGCGGGCGCACGGATTGTCAGACAAACCGATGACGTAACTGTTGATGCCAAACACCTTCCACACGCCATTGTAGTCTTCGCACGCAAATGGTCCACCACTGTCTCCCTATGCCAACACAAAGTCCAAGTTAACAAAGTCATGCATGTATGCATGTATGCATGTATGACCAACCAATCATGAATGCATGTATGCATGTATGCATGTATGTAGCATGTATGCATGTATGTATATATGTAAGTATGTATATATGTACGTGCATGTATGAATAGTATGCATGTATGTCTGTATATTAGTTTCTTATACAAAACAGGCGAAACTTGAAAACAACAAAAAAATTAATTGAACATTAGCGATTTAAAGCTGCAAGCGAGAAAGCATTGAATGAAAATGTGATGAGAGGTGCGTGGGTTAATTTTGTAAAAAAAATGGTGCATCGTCATTTATGGACGGCCCCTAAGCGTCCGCCACAACACAGGCAGTATTCACTTACGAGACAAAGGTTGTTGTCGTATTCAGTTGGCAAAGTCCCGATGCAGATCTGCGTTTGACCTCTTAAGTAGTAGTCGTAGTAGAAGGCACAGTCTCTGTATGGAATCACGTTCATTCTCACCTGCAGTAGGTAGTCCGACGAAGCTGCAGTGGAAGATGAAAACGTTTGCAAAACAAACCCACGAATATAATATATTATTGAAGGCAGGGGCGGATCCAGGGGGGGCCAATCCGGCCATGGCCCCCATTTAAACATTGCATGGAACGTGGCCCCCATTTGGTTTCAACAAGCCATTAAATATATGCAGCGGGAGAGAAAAACAGGACATCAGGCCCCCCTATTACAAAATCCCATGGGACCGTGGCCCCCCGTTCGATTTAGCGGTTGAAACGGTATCTTCTTTCCCAAAAAATTGGTCGACGACTAAAAAAAAAGGTCTTCAACTTTTTTGGCGGATGACTTTAAAATTTTTGTTTGCCTGTTCTGCCAACAAGACTGAACATTTTGGGCCCCCCCCTTCGAAACGTTCTGGATCCGCCACTGATTGATGGATGCAAACTTAAGAGCATACACATTTTTATTGCCTCAAGTAAAGATATTCGACTGATCATTAAAGTTTCTGCTGATATTTATATTTGGCATAGGCTATTATCAAATCCATCCAAAAACGACTTGAAGAAACTCAAGAAAGCATTTGAAACCAAACTGGAATTGGCGTATAGCTATAGGAAAACTATGGGGGAGGTGGTTCAGTACGTCCTCGTCGTCTCTCCCGGGCAACAGGGAACAACCCTGGCTAAATCTGAACCAAGGACAGGGAAGAGACCTGATCAGTCTCCCTACATTCCTAACTGATCATGAAACTTAACCATAGCAAGCACACCAAATAAAAGTGGAGAGCTACCATGGGAAAGCGGCCGACGCGTGCTGACGGCATCGCCTGACGGCCATAAGTCAAGTCAAGTCAAGTATAGGAAAACTTGTAATAAAATCGCAGAAGACATGCAATTTAGGCTTACACTAAAGTAGCACACATGTGCACAGCTTCGCTCAGGGTCCAGAGGTTCCACCTAGCGGGGTTGCAAGAACTCTTCCGGTTCACCGGTGCAACTGACTGTACAACTATTGCAATGATTATAAGTCATGCGTACCACTTTAATGTATTTTTAAACCTTTGTTCATCTTCATTCTTGATTGGATGATTGCCAAATAAGCGATTTGATTTGATTTGATTTGACTGGCTGTGCAACTACGACGATCACTTACTGTCCCGATTCGTCCGACCAAATCCGGTGTCGACACAGACTCTGAATTGCGAGATGTCTTCGTCTCGCGTGGGAAGGCAGATGGGTCTGACGGTGTCCGTGAAATTCAGAGGTTCACTCAGCCGTAACAGTCCAACGTCGTTGTCCGTGACCGGGGAATCGGTGTAGGACGGGTGAGTGTGGACCTGGTCGACCCTGGCGTAGACCGTGTCGTCGTCACCGAGGCGAGACAACGACCCCATCGATATGCGAACGTTCGCTGGTTTCACTTGACCGGAGTAGCTGTATAATAATAGCAAGTAAACACACTGACATGGAAAGAATTGCTCACAAAGCACACAAAGTACACAAAGTACACAAAGTACGCAAAGTACACAGAGTACACAAAGCACACAAAGTGCACAGAGTACACAAAATACACAACGTTCAATTTGAGATGAGCACATACAGACATGTCTACATTTAGATTATGAACGAGGAAGGGTAGGACAACAAGGTGAGAATTGCCGGACTCAGAGTAGTTCCCGATCTATACGCTAGTAGGAGAGAGCGTTCTTAAGCGACTGATAAAAAAATGTCTAAGTGCAGGAGACTTTCGAGGGAAGACGGATTTCAAGGGAAAATATACAGTTTTTAATTGAAAATAACGTTTTTAATTAAACTTGGAAGAGAACGAAAAGATTCAATAAAACATGGCATCCCTACTCTCAGTATATATGAAAATTCTAGAAAAATAACTAAGATGTCAGACGGTGATTTATGTGGGGTGTGCAATGAAGACATTACTGTGGACCTTATAAGAAAGACTAGGGGTTGACCCCCAAACTCCCTGACAATTCTCACCCTGCTAGTGAGAATTGTCAGGGCCTGTACTCAGAGTCTCAGGAGAGACTCTGAGTATAGGCCTAGATACCTCAAAGGGCCCGGAATCATAATTCCAAATATTACACCAAAAGAAGGAAGTTCCATTCCTGTGAAGAAGTAGCATTAGGTGTTATTCTGATCACTTGTGTTATTGTAGTCCGTATATACACAGTGATGGGCGAAATAAGGAGCCTGCTGATGGAGTAGCAAAATTGGACCGTATAGAACATCTGTTCGGATTCGAGCCCTTCTTGGTAGGCTACTTTTAGTTGGATATTCAAGCATACAGTGCGTGTGAGTGTGACTTTCTATAGCTTATATATATACGTCAAATCAAACGATCAGAATTTGTATAGCGCTCCTTCAAGATCCCTACGTAAGGACGAAAAATCCTAAAGCATGGCGTTATAGGCTACGGCCATGGTATCCTAAACGTAATCGTAATCTCCAAATTTCTAAAGCGCCATTTGAAAGCCAAGCGCGGGGCAACAGTTTATTCACGGGCGCCTACCTGAAGCTAGGCGGTGTCTGAGTGCAGTGTGCAGCCGTCAGAATCCACCTGTCGTTGATGATAACACCACCGCAGTAGCCGAGCCAGGCGAAGTCATAGAACCGTTTACTGTCGCCATAGTAACCGATTTCGTAGAGCACCTGCCAAGGCCAGGCTCCTCTCTTGGCACGCTGTCCGTTGATAACGTATGGACCGACGCTGTCTGGTGGGATGTCACCGCGAGTGCCGCACTCTGCATCACAGACAAATGCTATGATCAATTATTGTCTCTCTCATTTCGGCATGCTCCCTTCAGGGGTAGACTGGGGGGGGGGATTATTGTCTCCGTGCCCTACCCTGATCAATGATCAGTTTATCATATTACATATATTGTTTACAACTGTCTGAGATACAAACTATCGTGTGCATGGTTCGTTATTTTAGAGGAGCTACGGATGAAATGAAACACAAACTAGTCTAAGCATCCTTGGGTCGTTCAATTATAACAAATTAACGTAATGCAATGTCGTAGGAAAATCTTTAGGTCGAGAAATTCTTTGGTCAGGAAAATCTCTTTGGTTGGGAGATTTTTAGGTCATAAAAATCTTTTAGTTCAATAAAATCTCTCAAGTCAGAAAAATCTCTTAGTTCAATTAAATCTCTAAGGTTAGAAAAACTCTTAGTTCAATAAAATCTCTTAGGTCAGAAATTTTTTAGTTCAATAAAATCTCCTAGTACAATAAAATCTCTTAGGTTAGAAAAATCTCTTAGTTCAATCAAGTCTCTTAGGTCAGAAAAATTTATTAGTTCAATAAAATCTCTTAGGTCAGAAAATCTCAGTTCAATAAAATCTCTTGGGTCAGAAAAATCTCTTAGTTCAATAAAATCTCTTAGGTCAGAAAAATCCCTTAGTTCAATAAAATCTCTAAGTTCAATAAAATCTCTTAGGCCAAACTTGCGTGATTCATCTACAGACCTGAATCAGCGCAGGAGACGGCAACGGCCCTGTTCGATAAGCATCGTCTATAACACAATTTGCAATTATTTCATTTATATGGCGCATCATTTTAAAGGAGCAACTCAATAAACAAACGGCATAATTATTTCCCAGTTTGTCTATCACGTCCCTGTAGGTTATATTCTTAGCCTTTTCATTGCTCTAAAGAGCGTCCAGTAATAACAGCTATTTAATCGTTCAAACAAATTCTAAATAATGTCAATCTGCATACTTTCTAAATCGACCAGACTGGTTATTTTTCAATGAATTCATCATCTCTTAGTATACCAGGTCATTGAAATATTCGGCTGCGCTGAATAAAACTATCTGCTTACGATGTCTGTAGATGCGCCAACAGATTAGGAGACGATACGGACAGATTCAGCTCGAGAAACGCAGAAACTCCTCTCACGTCTGTGAAGTATGTTGCAGACGATTTCCTGAGAGAAAAGAAATGATGGAATCGAGATGAACTGTAATAATGGTACAATGGATAGAGATCGGAATATGTTAAATATAAGTTGGGCCTAGAGGTCTACTCTCTCTCTCTCTTAGGTCCTTCGGTTCTCTTCAGAACATCGGTCGACAAGATTCCTCCACACCGTGCGGTTGTTTGCCACTTCTTCTGCATTGCTCCAGCTGATTCCCATTTCGGCAAGGTCCCCGTCAAATGTGCTCCGCCAGGTCCTCTTTGGCCGTCCTCTGCTCCTTCTTCCGCCCTCTGGTCTCCACGTCAACACTCTCTTCGCCGGCCTGATCTGAGGCATTCGCAGTACATGTCCAGCCATTCTCCTCCTCCTCCTCTCCACAGTTATCTCCAGATCCTCCGATCCCGCCCTTCTTAGCACCTCTTCGTTGCTGATGTGGTCCCTCCAGGATATGCCCAGAATTGTTCTAAGGCATTTTCTATGGAAGACATTTAGCCTTTGCGAAATCTTCTTGGTGCGCTTCCATGTTTCGCATGCGTATATTGCCGTCGGGATCACTATGGAGTCATATAGGCGTAATTTGGTGTTTATTCCGATCGTTTTTGATTTCCACACTAGGTTCATTTTCTGGAAAACTGCAGCGGCCTTTCCAATTCTGGTTCTTGTCTCCGTCTCTATCTCCCCGTCTACAGCTTATGATAAAGTGACCAAGGTTAAGGTACAAAATCATAGTATGTGTTATGAATATTTCGCATACTTACATGTAAATGTACCTAATTTGTGTAACATATATAGCTTTGTTATTTACTCAGTATCATCTTCATCATCATCGTCATCGTCAACCAGCGGCGCCCGCAGGCGTACGCACGTACGCAAGTGCGTACAGCGTACGCACGTACGCAAGTGCGTACAGCGTACGCACGTACGCAAGTGCGTACAGCGCGATGGTAAAAAAATAAGTCATAAGTTTTTTCGGCGGATGGAAAAGATGGAAAAGTTATGTTTTTGGTTTTTTGGGCTGATGACTAAAAAAAAAAAAGTCATCGGTTTTTCGGCGGATGGGAAAGGTATTTTTTGTAGAAATTTTGGCAGATCACTAAAAAAAGGTCATCAGTTTTTTCGGCAGATGGGAAAGGTATGTTTTTGTGGAAATTTTGGCAGATCACTTAAAAAAAAGGTCATCAGTTTTTTCGGCGGATGGGAAAGGTATGTTTTTGTGGAAATTTTGGCAGATCACTAAAAAAAGTCATCAGTTTTTTCGGCGGATGGGAAAGGTATGTTTTTATGGAAATTTTGGCAGATCACTAAAAAAAAGGTCATCAGTTTTTTCGGCGGATGGGAAAGGTATGTTTTTGTGGAAATTTTGGCAGATCACTAAAAAAAAGGTCATCAGTTTTTTCGGCGACTTTTACGAAAAAAATTTCCCTGTTCCCCTCCATCGAAAATTTCTGTGCGTACAAGAAAAAAATCCTGCGGGCGCCGCTGTCGTCAACGTCACCGTCATCGTCATCGTCATCATCGTCAGCGGAAAGAGCAGGAATCAAGAGTATAACATGAATATTACCGGGTAAGATTTACCGAGGTAAGATGTGCCACGTTATCATGCACGTTATTTTGTCTTTCTGCTGTCCGCCATTTTTTTCTTACCCAAGGACTTCTCTAGAAACCACGTGATCCCACCGGCCTGGTCTTACCTATACCCAATGTTTTGGCAGATGGAGTCACTCCACGTCTCATTCCAGTTATCAGCGCAGATCAAGTAGCCAGACATCCCATAATATGTGGTGCTGACCAGAGAGGTGGTAAAATTATCCTCTCCAGCACTTGTTCCATTTACAGATAGCATAACTGCAACAGTAAGTTCAGAAGTAGGCCTAAGTGTACATATATCTAGTAAAAAGTGAAAATTTTAACAGGAATATTATATGGCATTCTAACAATAAACATCTTACTCATCATGATGCTAGGTGGGGGGTAACGCGTTCATGGGTGTACTATCATACAAAATTACTGTTATATATGAGGGCACAGTGGCGTAGCCAGGAATTTATGATGGGGGTTTGGGGTTTATGGCCTGGCTGGATGCCCTTTCTGACACCAACCCAACAGTATTACAGTAAATAAAAAGGGAATAAAGTAACAAAGGGAATAAAGTAAGAAAAACAATTGTTACTACAAGCAATTGTTTTTGTTTTTTTCTTATTTAAGTGGGAAAATAACATTTAACAAAACTTTTTCCTAGGCCAATGGGGGTTTAACCCCGAAACGCCCCTGTCTACGCCATTTTGAGGGCAATATATATTATATATATACATTAAATATGCACGCATAATAATTTTTTTATATCGATGCTCAGTGAAATGTTTCGGACTCACGGCAGTTGACTTCATCTTCAGAAAACGAGCAATCGGGAACACCATCGCATTGCAGACTCGCTGGAATGCACGTGTGAGTTTTTCCACACAGAAACTGCGAAGAGCTGCACGCACCTGCGATGAATGAAACACAAGTCACGTGAGCAATAAATCCATTTAGTCGGTTGTCATCAACTTCAACTTCAACTAAGAATAGCATTACGAGTCTAACGAACTACCGAATTGTTTACATATTAAGCTATCGATTCGGGTAATCTGAAGTCCTATAATTATATCTCCGTTGTCACAAAAATGTGCAGTTCTAAATGGGTTTGTGCAGTTGTAGATGCACTTCTGTGTAGTTTAAAAAGTCTATTGTCATCCGATTGGGAGTAATTTACAATGGAGGATGGGAAGGGAATGAAGCGGTTGTGCAGTTCTAGAAATTCTTTAAAAACAACCCTGCCGTCATGTGGATTTGGCGCAGTGCTATGGAGAGCCACGTCCACGCCAACAGGTACTTGTCTATAATAGATCTCGTGAGTCTTACTGCACTGTGGTTGACTTTCGTCGTCCTTCAATGGACAGTCGTCAACTCCATCGCACAACCATGACCTGTAGATACACCGTCCGTTCTGGCACTGATAGTGATTCGAATCACAAGCTGAAAAGAAGCAACGAAAAGCACAAAAATGAGGAGATTCGATCGCGGTTATATTATCGAGACAACAGAATTTCGACTATGTCAATCAGAAGAACAGATGTCATTGTCTCTTGATTACCCACCAAGACATTCATAGCATTGTTATAGAATTCGAACGCATCTCTTCGGGAGATCTCTAGATCGAAGAAGATGGCGTGGAATTATTATTATTATAATTATTATAATTATTATAATATTATTATTATTACTATTATTGCTATTATTACTATTATTATTATTATTATTATTAGTAGTAGTAGTAGTAGTAGTAGTAGTAGTAGTAGTAGTAGTAGTAGTAGCAGTAGTAGTAGCAGTAGCAGTAGCAATAGCAGTAGCAGTAGCAGTAGCAGTAGTAGTAGTAGTAGTAGCAGCAGCAGCAGCAGCAGCAGCAGCAGTATTAGGTCTAGCAGTAGTAGCAGTAGCAGTAGCAGCAGCAGCAGCAGCAGCAGTAGTAGTGGTAGTAGTATTACTGTTACTCTTGCTATTATCATTATTATTATTATTATTATTATTATTATTATTATTATTATTATTTATTTTATTTTTTTTATTTTTTTTATTTTTATTTTTTTATATTTTTATTATACAACATTTATTTCCGTTTCAAACTGTGCCAACAAATGTGCAGATGTGCAAACGCCTGACAAACACAGGCACAATGTGCTAATTGTTTTCCACAACTAAAACTATATTAAATGCATGTTAGTAAGATCAGTCGTCCTCTACTCTGGTGTGTTGTGCAAATGTACCCCTGAAGGCTATGGCATTAAATCTTTGGGTGCAAATAGACAAACGTTGAAATAAGTGCAAAGTCTCTCGGGGTCCCCTGAGACGGCGGTCATGCGACACCCCAACTCCATCAAGAATTCACGACCTGTCCGATTGATGGGGCCCAATGATTCGATGGCGTGGGTGGTCGGAAGGGTTGAGTATTTGGTGCTTTTTCGGTTCGCGGCGTGTTCGGCTGCCCCTCCAGGCACTGATGATGTGATGTTGAGGTAAGATGTAGCACAGGTATGGATGGATGTTGCATCCCATGCGACATACCTGCCCCTCGCCCAGGGTACTAATGTTGCTCCATCCGGTCTCTTGCCGTCTGTCCGGATAAGGCCCGGTGGTTCCTTCAAACTTGGAATATTTGCTTTTACAAGGGCTCTCCAGATGATATCATTCACGGCGAAGTGGCGAGCAGCTCTCCCCGTCGATCTTCTGCATACAAGCCCGTGGTGGCCCCCAGGATCGGCGGTCTCACCGCACTGGCATTGATGCGGTGCACAGAGGTCGAGTCCCAGTCGTAGACCGACCGCGACTCGCACGGCCTCATTGCTGAGACCCAATCCGCATGAGACCACGGGAACAGTCGAGAGCCAGTCTCCAGCGTGGGGCGATGTCACCGCGCCCAATCTTGCCCGGTTGAGTGGATCGATGTTAGCAGACAACACTGTAGCCTTGTCAATATCAATCAAAGGCCTGTCCCAGGCCTTCTGGCTGGTAAGGGCTGGCTCCTCTCCTCCCGGGTGGGTTGCTTTTCTGGCCTCCAGGACTTCCTCCACGTATGCGTCGCTCCACACTTCCGTGTTGAGCACGGCGTCCACGAGCGACTTGGTTGATGCAGCTGAGGCCAAATAGGCTGAAGAAGCCAGCATCGAAACGCGTCTGATCCCGAGTCCGCCGTCTCTGATCGGAAGAGTGGCCTGAGTCCATTGCAAATCGCTGAGCCCGATGTTGATGATCTTTTCCAGTCCATCCCGCATTTTGTCGTCTATCTTCACCAGTAAGGGGTGGTTCCAACACGGTGCTACTCTCAAGAGATATATCATTTTGGCCGCTCCAAAGCACGATCGTAGCAGCATCAGTGCTGCTTGTGCTTGGAGACATGCCAGGTCCATCAAAGCCCGGTCAAGCGAATCGCAGTGCACGAGGAGCGCTTCGTCCAGAGCAACCCCTTTGAACAGTGGGGCGCCAAGAAGGATCAATGAGTCGCGGTCCACCCTCCGGAAGCCATCAAATTCCTGTATTAGTATTATTATTATTAGTATTATTATTATTAGTATTATTATTATTATTATTATTATTATTATTATTATTATTATTATTAGTAGTAGTATTATTATTATTAGTAGTATTATTATTAGTAGTATTATTATTAGTAGTATTATTATTAGTAGTATTATTATTAGTAGTATTATTATTAGTATTATTATTATTATTAGTAGTATTATTATTAGTATTATTATTATTATTATTATTATTATTATTATTATTATTATTATTATTATTATTATTAGTATTAGTATTAGTATTAGTATTATCATTATCATTATCAATATCATTATCATTATCATTATCATTATCGGTATCATTATCGGTATCGGTATCGGTATCGGTATCGGTATCGGTAGCGGTAGCGGTAGCGGTAGCGGTAGCGGTAGCGGTAGCGGTAGCAGTAGCGTAGCGGTAGCGGTAGCGGTAGCAGTAGCAGTAGCAGTAGCAGTAGCAGTAGCAGTAGCAGTAGCAGTAGCAGTAGCAGTAGCAGTAGCAGTAGCAGTAGCAGTAGTAGTAGTAGTAGTAGTGAATCAGTATCAGTATCAGTATCAGTAGCAGTATCAGTAGCAGTAGCAGTAGCAGCAGTAGTAGTAGTAGTAGTAGTAGTAGTAGTAGTAGTAGTAGTAGTAGTAGTAGTAGTAGTAGTAGTAGTAGTAGTAGTAGTAGTAGTAGTAGTAGTAGTAGTAGTAGTAGTAGTAGTAGTAGTAGTAGTAGTAGTAGTAGTAGTAGTCATAGTAGTAGTAGTAGCAGTAGCAGTAGTAGTAGCAGTAGCAGTAGCAGTAGTATTTTTAAATTATTATTTTCATTATTATTTAATTTTTTTATTTTATATTTATTTTTATTTATTATTATTATTATTACTTTATTAGTGGTGTTGTTATTGTTTCTAAATTGATCTAGCGCTGCAATAAGACGTCAAAGCATTAAACGATGGCACTTCACAACCTTCACAACCCTATACGTGAAGGACGACTTGAGTCTCAAGGTCAAATGGTCAACGCCTGCATAACAAGTAGTCAACATATTTTGTCATATAACTCACTGCAGTTGATTTCGTCGATGTCGTTTGGACAGTCCTGGTATCTGTCGCAGATCTGGTAAGGGTAGAGACATGCCCCCGTTGGTTCGCAGTATCTCGACCAGTATGGACAAACTAAAACAGAGCACACAGTTGTCCATAGCATATACATGTAGAAGCAAACAATATTGCAGTTTATAATATTGCAGTTTATAATACCATCACTGAAATCAGCCCCACCCATGCAGGCTAAGAATAATCGGAGAATGTACGCCAAACTATACCAAAGGAAGTCTATAGATACACGTGAGCTCATGGTTTGGTCTTCCAGTAGTCCCTAGCTAGTAAGAGTTGGCCTATTACATGCATGTACCTCGTCGTTATGGCATGCGATGTGTGGACTGTTATAAGGTCGTCGCAGTGCCAGATTAACTATGGCGCAACTGGCGCACTTGCGCCAGGCCTTCTTTCGGGGGGTAAAAATTTTAAAAAACATTGAGAAATCCGATTATCCGATCGAATTTGTTTATATAAGTCACAGTCCGGCTTATTTAAAATGTTTAATTTCTAAAACAAGCATTGCATATAAAATTTGGTGGCATTATAAAAACAGGCCTTCTACAGTACCACTACTATAATGATGACGTACTAATTAATTGTGTACTGTAATGATGACGTATGACGTAATCAATTTATGCGCGGATCGACCCCATCACCAAATAAAATATAGCTATACGTACGGTACAGACGATACAGTGTATGTTCCATGTAATATTATTATCTACTATTTAGTGTTTATGTAGCTAAGCTGCTTATTTCTTTTCTAATTTTAATTTTTAAATAAATAAAAATAAGTATATAGGCCTAAAGAAAATGAAGAAATTTGAGTCCGGTTGGCAGAAACGTCAAAGAAAACGCGAACTTGAAGAGGTAGGCAAACAGCAACGTGGTAGTATTGATAAATTTCTGGCAGTAAAAACACGAGAAGTGCCGCAATTTATAGATGGTGTCGACTCAGCGTCAGAAGCTGGATGCAGTTTAGGCTTAGGCCACTCAGCAGTGTCAGCACTAATGCCAACAACAGACACCCTTGATTTCAGCAATGATGTCATTGATATGCCTAAATCTGAAACTACCATAGATCTGCCATTAAAACAAGAGAATCAATCTGTTGGAAACGTGCCACAAACAGATACTGCTCTGTGGACTATAAATGAAGATTTGGTCAGTTATTGGCTGCAGATGGGACCTGAACCATGTCGTAATCAAGATGGCATGTACTCTAAATCCATAAAACAACATGGAAATAAAGTAAAATTGAATAGTACCAAAAGAAAGCTAAACGATACTGTTTTTTTACGATCACACCATTTAAAACGCATAAAATCATCTTTGAGGTCAACAATGGGCCAGGACAGATTGGCAAATTTAACTCTTTTGAACATTGAGTCGGAAATCTTGACAGATCTTGACTTTCAAGATATCATTGATTCTTTCTCTACTTTAAAAGCGCGAAGGAAAGACTTTTAAACTCGACTAACATTTTTGAACAGTTGAACTGTAACAAGTAAAATTAAAAAATCTCCTATGATCCTATCACAGCTTCATTTTGTGTTCATAAATTATTAAAGTGTGTTTTTCTATATAGCCTAATTAATTTTTTCCCCATTTTTTTGATAATTTGATTGGATAGAGGGCCTACTTTAGTTTTGTTGCATTGTTTGCGCCAGGCCTCTAAAAAGTTAATCCGGCACTGGGTCGTCGCATGCTATAGTGACACAACAATAATTATTGCTTATTGTTCACTAAATCCAATGAATTCAAGCAAGTGCTAACTGCTCCTTACTGCCTGCAAACTCCGACATTGCTCGTAGTTTGGCAGTGCCAGTCCCAAGACTGTAGAAAAAGTAGGGCGACACTTGTAATCCTTGATATTGCACAGTATTGTTAAACAGAAACAAGCAAGTACTGCTATAGTCTGTCACCCTATACTTATCTTGTGGGGCGCGGTGGTATAGTGGGTATGTTCGTTGCCTTGCAGCCGGAGGGTTGTAGGTTCGATTCCACCTTAAGCCGCCTTTTAGGGACTGTGGGCAAGTCCTCCACTCGCAACTGCTCATGCGCTTCGGCGTGAAACTCCGATTCAATTGTCCGCGCTGTATTAGGGAGCGCTTCTGAGTAGATTCTAGAAGGGACGCTATAACAAGTGCACATGCATACATTTCGATGGTCACACACTAAAGCTCTGTTAAAACCGATCTGCTGGAAATTCAGTAAATGTTGTCTATGGTAGGAGTCTTGTCTTTGGCAGGAGTTCATTCACAGTTGTTCCATATGGAGCCCTTTACTTCATCTCTCCTTCGGTAACTAATTCTCTCACTCTAAATACCAAACTGACCTAAGCGACCTTGTTCAGACTGCCCACTCTGTCTATCATATAGCCCTCGACCGTTAACCCACATTCTGAACATTTACAATTAAGGATGGGATTGGCAAATTGTAGTTGAATTGTATTGTACTGGCCTCTTTTGTAGCGCACCACAAAATATATGGCGCAATAAATAACAAGCTGTGATAAAAAAACGACTATAAGAATTGAAAAGGTCTCGATCGGAATATCGCTTCGGAGCATTCAGTTTGTAAAGAGCACAGGTGATAAAATAAGTATAGCCTAACAGTTTGTCCTTTCCTATTAACACGATATTTATATATAAGTTATTATATATATATATATATATAATATGTTATATATATGTTAAATATGTTATATATGTTATATGTATATGGGCATAGTTATTATATATAAGTTCACCTATATATATATATAAGTTTACTTAGGCTATATAGGCCTATGTAAGTTTACTTATATATAATAATTTTTATTTCCAGTCGTTCATTGTACGTTACTGTTGCGCTGTATTGTATTCTAGACGATCTATCACAGTCCTCTGCATATACGCCACATGAGACATATATCTTTGCCCTATATATAGGACTCGTGATTTGAGTTGCCAACAAAAGATGACAAAAACTACACGCCAATGTCAGGTCTGCTCTACCGGAGCTTGCTAAAAAATTTAGCCCGTGAACAATTAATCAACTGTACCAACCACATATCACATCTATTTGCAACCGTGTTGTGGGCTCGCGGCTTGTCAGCCTGATTTATATTAAAGAATAGGCCTATATAATTACATCTTGCATACACTATTCCCGTATGGTTTTCATATGATCTGCATAATTATATGGCACATGCACAATTTGCACATGCAATCGGATATATGAAGCCCATATCAGAATAGTATATTATAATATTAATATTATATAAACAGCAACAAGCAAGTACTCCCATAGTCTATCACCTGGGGCGTGGTGCTGCATTAGTGGTGGTTTGGTGCCTTGGAGTCGGAGGGTGTCAGGTTCGAATCCACCTCAAGCCGCCGCGTAGGGATCTTGATAAAGTCCTTCACTTGCAATTGATTATGCGCTTGGCGTGAAACTCCGATGCAGTGTCCGTGCTGTAGTCGGAAGCGCCTCTGAGTAGAGAGTCTAGAGTGGGCGCTATAGCAAAATGCGAGAAATAAATAAAATTATGTCCTATAATACATGTATATTACGATGCTGCTGTTGGGAATATATAAGCCTTTGCCTACTGTAAAGTGTTACAGTAGGCCCCGTAGGGTACCGTATACTTCCAAAAGTAAACAGATAGTAAAAACTGTGTAGAAGACTGTATGAAATTTATGTACCTGAATGTTCCGTCGAAATCATTGGCTCCGTGGTTGTCACTGTTGTACTTGTCGTGGCTGGCAATCAAAATAAATTGTAAATAGAAAGTGTATGCGTGCAGATCAAGCCAATCCTGATCCTAAATGAATCTTAAATGATGATTCTAAAGCATCAGAAAAACTGTGTTTGGGGGAATTTCTTGCTGTCCAGAAATCTCCTTCGTCTTTTCGATGCATCTCACTCGTATAACCACCAAATTTATACAACTAAGAAGCATAAAAGACAATGACATAAGCTATAAAAACATTATTTTAATTTTCCAGCCTATACCATAATCATCCAATCAATAAGTCAATAAGTCAGTAAGTAAGTAAGTAAGTAAGTCAGTCAGTCAGTTAGTCAGTCAACCAATCAATCAATCAATCAACCAACCAATCAATCAATCATACATTCATTCATTCATTTCATTCATTCAATCAATCAATCTTTTTTAATGAAACCATTTCAATGCAAGGCTCTCTTAATAAACGATGCAAAAAGCAATGAAATCGTAACAAAAGGGAGAACCAGCCAGAAGGATCATATCCCACCGCTAGAAGCACCTACAATTAGCACACAGTCGTGCCGACATGCGGTAGGAACTGAACAAATTAAAAAGTCAACGAATGAGCAATATATCAGCAAAACATTGCTATACCTGAAGAGCAATAAAAACAAAACTCCAATCATGTGCCATTTCTTGTGTGTCAATTCTTGTGAACTGGTTTGAAAGTTGAGGGAACTTACCGTAAGGATCTCTGCATTCCTTGTTAAAGTGATGTATTCCAGGAGTGTACTGCGTTTGAGTGCTTTGGTTCGTGTTCAGAAAGTGCCAGCAGTAGTTCTGATTCACATCCCAATCGACGGCCGAACAGTTCGAGTTGTTCTGGCAAAAGGCGATGCAGCTGTTGAGAGTCGAGATGTTCGAATTACGAACAGCACCGAGGACATGGCTGTCGTATTCTCCAATCCAGATGTAGGTACATGAACTATCTGCAAGATAATATCGAGATTTACGATACACGTGTATACACTCAGCCCTCTGTTCAGTGTCTGAAGACGGTTCAGAGGCAGTATAGGCAAGCAGCTCACTTGGGATGTGACCAATGTTCGTATGTGTTGGGCGCGATGGTGTAGGGGTATGCTCGGTGCCTTGGAGCCGGAAGGTTTCGGAATCGAATCTACCTCAAGCCGCCGCGTATAGAGACCCTGAGCAGGTCCTTCACTCGCAATTGCTCATGTGCTTCGGCGTGAAACTCCGATTAGGTGGCCGCGCTGTAGTCGGGAGTGCGTCTGAGTATAAACCTTAAAGCAAAATCTCATACATACATCATAATTATCTCCATTGGATTTCGACATTAGATGGGGGAGCGGCTGAGCTGGCCGCTGTTCGTAAGCAGGCAAAATACTCTGGCCTCCCGTCATTACACATGTTTGTTCCCTCGCTCTTTCAGTCACTGGAACCAATCAATCGGTCTGGTCTTGATTTTATGGCTGATGTGGCAGCCGTACATCGGCAAATTCCGGTGACCCACTTGAGAGAAGCCACTTTTTCAAGTAACTCCGCAACTGGCTGCACTCTACCAGTGCCAGTCCCAAGCCTGGATAAAGGGGGAGGTCGTCGCTAATGGTCT
This sequence comes from Lumbricus terrestris, assembly GCA_949752735.1. Lineage (NCBI taxonomy): Eukaryota > Metazoa > Annelida > Clitellata > Crassiclitellata > Lumbricidae > Lumbricus > Lumbricus terrestris. The sequence continues at coordinate 17,128,892 of OX457042.1, forward strand.
TTGTTACCACACAGTGACGTTAAGCTGCAAATACCACCACCACCACCTTTTCCAGCGTCTTTCCATCGGCATCGATTCAATGCCCTAACCTTCGGGGACATTTTGTAGACTTCAGAGGAACGGTTCTCGGTATAGTTCCAGAATGGCAGTCACTCTTAGGATAGTTTCTAAGGACCTGGGGGGATCAGATTTACCTCGGGTGAAAAATAATTATTCTAAACAAGATATTTTATATATTGGCTACACTGAGTAAGAGCACATACTAAACTATATAACACAAAAGAGCAATATCTTTCTAGTTGAATAACTTTCAACGAAGAATAACTTTCTGCATAGCTAGTCTTTTTTTTATCGCATTGTGCTTCTGGGTGGTAAGTCAGTCATCCATGCGTTTGATTTATAATAAAACGAATATATATACAGGGTGGGCCAAAAAAGACCCCCTACGATTTTTTGCCAATACCTTGACTAAAAGTAGGAATTTCGAAATGAAATTTTACAGGCTTAGGCCTATAATTATTAGGGCCTATAGACAATTCATATTTACACATTATGGCCAGACTTCATGGTTTGAAATATATTCTTTACTAACTGGTATCGCAATTGCTCTGATTTCGATTCAAGCTGTAGTAGATATAGTTAGGTCCTCTATAATAATCGAATGTCGAGCGATATGTCAAGTAGCAGCCTTCGACGTTCGGTGCGTACCACATGACGCCTTGGCATCCGGAAAGCGAAAGACATAGTGATTGACAGTCTGCCGGACTTGTTATTCCGAACTGCTGGAATGAATCGGCGGCATATACACTTGACATCTTAATCCAGGTGTGATTGGAACAAGCGGCTGTGGAGAAAAACAGACGCAGTGTGTTCACTAAAATTCGGTTTCATATTCTGTCACCAAATAGCCACAAACTGTTGCATAACCTCATCTTTGAACCATTTAGTCACCTACCGTTTTGCAGACTTAACACTATGTCCAAGTTTCTTTCTCCTGCTGCATTCTATAGAAGTACTACGCTAAATAAAAATGTTGGTAGAAGATTCAGGCAAGACAGTCATGGTTAACATAATCTTGTTTAAGAATTGGTAAATATCCAGCTATGCGTTCTACCCGAATGCTCACATTGAGCCCATACATAGGCCTATCCAATATTCCGACACGGTACGATCAAAGACTCACTCGGGCAGGAAAACTATAAGTTCACAAAGCATATGTAGGGTCTATGTCAAACCGGACAGTAGTTGTACGAGTGCAGATTCTATATCGCCCGGTAGTTACAGAATCCGCACACATACAACTACTCTGGTCTACTCAACCATCGTAAAGTCTAGCTGCTGTCAGCCTGATATACTCTGTCACTGATAGGCTACCAATGTATAGAATACACTACATGCTCTTTCACTTGCTAGCTTATGACATGAAATTGATAAAACTTAGAAGTGACCAGCAAGACTCAAGCCATTCGATTTAACCTATTTCTTTGGTTAAGTTGCCGAGCAGACATCAAATGTGAAGGGCTAACATCAAAGATAACTGAGTAACGATTTAAAATACCTGATGAAAATGTAGACGACGACGATGATGATGATGAGGGAGTTGTTTGATCTACAATGAAACGAAGACTTGCAACATATAATTATGATAACGATTATTCTTTGGCTCTATATATCATGGTCTATTTCTCTGATAGGCTTGCAACGACACAAACTGCTGATCCTCAATTCACTAAATGCATTATTTCTAATAGACTTGCAAATCTCATCGGATCTACCGTGACCGAGAGCAGACTGTCTTATAGGGCAGACCGTCGTATAATTATATATAGGGTGGATTGGTGTACAGTATACAGACTGGATAGGTGGCCAAGGTTAGACGGGTCTTTGACAGACATGCCTATTGCAAACTGGAACTAGACAGACTAGCCTAGGGTACAATGGTCTTTGATCGACTGACTTTGACCCGACTCGTGATCATACCTGATCATACCTGGTCATACCCGACATTGTAATCTTACAATATTACAGTTTGCAGAAATGTGCAGTAATGAAAAAGCTGTAAAAATTTATTCATCTATTTATTATTGGTATTATTATTATTGTTACCATCATTGTTATTATTATATTATTAGTATATTATTATCATTATTATTATTATTATTATTATTATTATTATTATTATTATTATTATTATTATTATTATTATTATTATTAATATTATTATTATTATTATTATTATTATTATTATTATTATTATTATCATTATCAATATTATTATTTTATTATAATTATAAATATTATTATTATTATTATCATTAATATTATTATAACTACTATTAAATTTGTAGCGCGCGCACGGTTACACCGAATGTGAATCTGAGGCACGGATCCATGGTCAGCCGCTAAGTTATGATGCAATTATTTACAAGTGATGCTCAGTAAAAACAAATCGGTGGCAAGACGGTAAGTTTATGCTTGGTTCCAGGTTCCGGATGAAAAACTCAAGCTGGCATGAACTGAAGGGCGGTGCTATGTACGCTTGGTTGAATAATAATGGGAACGATAACCTATTATGATTGATGAGTCATTCATTGCTATAGTATAGCTACGCTGTTGAAGGTGTGGTCTTAGGCAGCAGGTCGTGAGAGCCAACCATTCATCAGCAACAATTCAATACGACACTAGTATAACCACTTAAAACGCATATGAGTGTTTGTATGCGTAGGCTACTTGTGTATATTGGATAGATCTATAACGCGGAAGGAACTCTATAGGCCTACCAGAAATATTAATCAAAAGCCTCATACAAAGTTAACTGGCATAACTCCGCTCTATACCTCACTCCCTTCTCTGTCCCTCTCTGTCTCTGTGTTTCTGTGTTTCTTTGTGTCTCTCTCTCCCTCTCCCGTTCTCTCTCTCTCTCTCTCTCTCTCTCTCTCTCTCTCTCTCTCTCTCTCTCTCTCTCTCTCTCTCTCTCTCTCTCTCTTCCCTCCGTCTCTGACTCTGTCTGTCTGTCTGTCTCTTCTCTGTTTCTCTTACTCCTTCTCTCTCTCTGCAGCTGCAGTGTCTGTGTGTCTGCGTATGTGTCTCTCTACTCTCCTTTAGTCTCTCTCTTTATCGCTCTCTTTCTCTCTCTGTCTGTCTCTGTTTGTCTTTCTTTGCCTCTCTCTTCTCTATGCTCTATGCCCCACTCTCTGACTCTGTCTCGGTCTATGTCCTCCAAATAAATATGCATTATATATATATGCATTATATATATATATGCATTATATATATATATGATGCATATATTATATATAAGTAAAGTATTCATCATCATCATCATCATGCCGTTAGCCTACCTGTCGAAAAGTCAACAGTCGTATCTTCAGATGGAAGTTGAACTGGCTGTGGATTGGGATTCCCCGCTGTGCAGCACAAGATGAAACACCGAAAGCATAATATTCTAGAATCTAGACTATAAGTAGGCCTACACCAACATCACAACACCACAGCACCACAGCACCACACCACCACAACACCTCAGCACCACAACACCACAACACGATAACACCACAGCACCAAATCGTGTGAACTTCACCTCTTCCCCTATTTATCACCGTAAGCATTTTATACGATTTAGCTCATTTTCTGGTCTATTTATTCAACACGTAATTGATTGTGCCATGGGTTGTACTTCTGCATCACTAAAGCGGTCCATAAAACGTTTCAACGATACAGAACCCACAAGAGTCTCATCATCTAAAGCCTATAATTATGAATCTGCATATCTGAAGTTATAACTCTGACAGGCTGAACGACAGATAGCCTATTTGTATTACTGACATCACCGACACGTGTTCGTCCGCCATCTTTGATTGTATAGAGGCGCTATAATACGAATGAAGCGAATGAGACATGCAGACATTCCTAGAATTGTGACGTTACCGTTCCGTGGCGCCTGTGAGTTCGGCATCTGAGTGGATGTAGTTGTTGTTGTTGTTGCTGTTGTTGCTGTTGTTGTTGCTGTTGTTGCTCTTGTTGTTGGCGTTGCTGCAGTTGGCGTGGAGGACAACCCGATCGACTGAGCGGCACTGGAGTTCGGTGACAGTGTGGTCTGACTCACTAATTCAATGAATTATACAACATTTAAGCAAGTAAGTAAGTAAGTAAGTATGTTAGTAAGCTAGTAAGCATGTACGTAAGTATGAAGTATGTATGTAGGTAGGCTAGTAAGTAAGTGACCATGTACGCATGTTTGTAAGTAAGCTAGCAAGTAAGTAAGTAAGTAAGTAAGTAAGAAATTAAGAAAGTAAGCATGCAAGTTAGTAAGTAAGTGTGTGTAAGTAAGCTAGTAAGTAAGTAAGTACTAAGTAGGTATGTATGCAAGTTAATGAGTAGGTAGGTATGTATGCATTTAATTAAGTAAGGAAGTTAGTGAGTAGGTTAGTAAGTAATAAAGTAAGCGCATGTTCCTTGATGTACATTCCGAAAAATCATGTTTAAGTATTCCCCATACTGCACACTGCAAGACGTCACACTTACCTTCTCTGCTATTGTTGGTCACTACAACGGTGGTGACGACAACGATCACGATTGCCAGAACGATCACGATGACAATACCAGCGACCAACGCTGGCCAATTGACTTGCCTCGGTCCGGACTTCTCCAAAGTCGCCCTTAAAATGTAATTGTAAATGTAAGCGTAAATGTTTGGCAAAATGCAATTGTAAATGTTAACTGATAAACCTATTAAAGCAAAATTGTGAGTGTTAGCTAAAATGCAATTGTGATTGCAATTGTGGATGTTAACTACAATGCAATTGCATATTCGATGATATTAACTAATATGTATAATGCAATTGTAAACCTTAACCAAAATGCAATCGTAAATACACATGTATCAACTAATAAGTGAAGTGTAATTGTAAATCTTAACTATAGACCATATAGTTGTTAATGTTAACTATAATGTAATTGAAAACATAGTTAAAAAAGAACGGCGCGGTCTGATAGTAGCCTAGTTCGCGAGCAGGAACCATAAACTCAGCTTGGTCCTTCAACAGAAGACTGCAGAGAAGAGTGGATCGACGCTGGACATACGAGTTGGAAGAATAGAGTTTCCGCAGATACGGGAGTCAGTCGCCAACCAACGCACAAACCCTGTAGGCAATCCGTTGTTGGAAAGGGAGCCAATGCAAGACATCCAGCGTATAACCAGAAATATGGCCAACTTGTGGCATAATAAGTCTTGTGTATGAGCAGTGAAGGTAGCGGCAGCGGCAGCGGCAGCGGCAGCGGCGGCGCTGGTTTTGGTGGTGGTGGTGGTGGTGGTGGACTGGTGGTGGTGGTGGTGGTGGTGGTGGTGGTGGTGGTGATAGTGGTGTGATGGTGGTGATAGTGGTGATGATGATGATGATGATGATGATGATGATGATGATGATGATGATGATGGTGGTGGTGATGGTGGTGGTGGTGGTGGTGGTGGAGGTGGTGGTGGTGGTAGTGGCCATGGTGATGGTGACGGTGGTGGTGATGGTGGTGGTGGTGGTGGTGGTGGTGGAGGTGGTGGTGGTGGGGGAGGTGGTGGTGATGGTACTTACGATTGCCGTATGCGATCAGGTCGGAAGTAATATCTCGGCTGCTGGTCCGATCGGATGAGAAATCCATTGGAAGAAATGCGATTTGGATCCAACATCCATGACGGAGGTCGATCGCCGGCAGACATCTGAAAAAGTTTGTATATGCCTCACACTGTTTTGGTTTACCGAGCAATTATATAGTAGGCCTATAATACGCGCACTGGCTTCCACTTTCCTGCAGTTTCCATTTGATTGTTTGATTCACTTTCACTTCCTGTTCTCATACTCTGTCGTTCAGGTTGATTTGCGGAATCGCATTAGGGTCAGAATCTTTCCGACTCCAGGTTTGATACTATTTATTTATTAATGACACATTGTAATTTGCTAGTAGCCTAACTGAATTATCTTTTATAGAATAGAAAGCATTTTAGAATTTTTAGGTGAAAGTTTCCTACGGGATCTGTGTCTTCATCTCGGAGTCTGATTAATGAATAGTTGAATACGGCTACCTGCTGCAACGCCTTAAAATAACACATTTGCATTTTACATGTACATGTATTGTATTAAAACGTTTATAATGCGTATCAGATAGGGTGGACTATTTCGAAGCGCTTCTATAGTGCGTAAGGCCGCAGGAGAAAAAGATTTTGTAGGAAAAAATTAGGGGAAGTTTACCAGCTCGAATTGAGATCGAGTATTGCGGGTAGATGCAGCCTATTCGAAAGAGAGGAGCCAACCGAGGTTTCCAAAGGATCGGGAAGAATGAGCCATTACTAGCTATTCTATAGTACTAGGACATGGAAGTTAAAATCTGTTTGAAGAGCGAAGTGCACGATGCGAGGAGGCAGAAAAAGGCTGTAATATTACAATGGCTAGATATTTGGGGGCAAGACACCGTTGTGCTTTGGAGACCATGCATGGCAAGATAAGAATTTGCATTTAATGCACGCAGTTGAAGGAAGACAGTAGCCTATAATTGTTGAAACAAAAAGGTAGCCTGTAGACCTATAATAATAAATATGAGAGATTGTGGTAGGCGTGCTATTATTTCTGGCGGCAATCTAAAAAAACTATTTAACCACATCCAGCTAAATAGTTTATAGTCGATTCATACTGGCGTGCAGAATCCTCGCGAATAGGCCTACTAAAGTTTGTCGTACCTTCAACGAAACCTCAACAGTTCACACTTTGGAAAATGCGATTCTAGTCAAAGTCAAGCAGGATGTGCAATTGTGCATGTTGGGGGTAAATGCCATGGTCAGGTTGATGATTATTGATATAATTAGGCCTATATTTTAGAAGAAGAGTAGCGTCAGCTGTAGGAAGCTATTGGAATAGCACTTAAGATAGTAAATAGCTGCAGCGCACCATTACAAATAATACACGACACTTTAAACACTATTTAATCACATAGGCCTACAGTTAAATAGTTTATAGTTGATTGCTAGCCATCATAATAATTTCCAAGGGATCTGAAATTTTCAAGAAATAGCCTAACTCTGATTGCTGACCTTGAGACAAGAAATATTTTCCGGCTGATTGGCACTTCGCCTAAATCCAATGTATCACCAAGGACAGCTTAGACCGAGACGGAGTCTACGCTCGGCCTAAACCCACGACGAGCGAAATCGTTTTAGTCCATATGACCATATGCATGACAGGCACATAATTCACGCAGGCGATCTTGAAAATGCTGTGCCAGCGCTGGTAGGCGAAGCGTAGACACTGATCAAAAACCAGAACTGTGCAAATAGCAAGTATAGGCCCAGGTATAAATAGGCCTGCTATATATTTTTTACGACCAATACAAAAGAGTGATGATCCTTTTGACGCCCATGCAGCGCAAAGTTGATCTGAATGCAAACAGGTTCGAGTACAAAACGGGTAAGCTCACACAGTTTAGTTGGAATCGACCAGAGTGCTCTGCTCCACTATAGGGTATTAGCCTACGTCATCGACGATCAACTTTGGGCTGAATATTCGTCGGGGTATTGCTGAACCCTCCAAATTCTCTTTTCAGCCCTTCAAGTTAATTTCAGTTAGGCTAAAGACCTACCTGACTAGCCTGTACGGTGAGAACCTAATAAGAGGTCGTCTAAAATATGCAGAGCTTCTTTTAAGGAACTTTCATGACTGCACAACCCCTTCTTTCCCTCCCCATTCTCCATGGTAAATTACCACCCGTCGGATGACAATGACCATTTTAAAACTATTTTTAACTGCAGATATAGAAATGCTTCTATAACGGCACAATCCAGCTGCACATTTTGTGTAGAACTGCACGCTACTGTCGCTACAAAAAGCCCTGACTGGGCTTTTCTTGTGGAAGCTTTAGAACTACGCAGTCTCTTCTTTGCCTTCCCATCATCCACCATAAATTGGTTTAGGTACACTATTCTGAGGGTCCACTATTCCTAAGGTCCACTATTCCGAGCCCTAACCCTAAACCTAACCACAAACCTGACTATAACCCTAACCTAACTCACCCCAACCCTAACCATAACCCTATCCCTAAAATAACCCACCAAACCCTAACCCTAACCCACCCTAACCCATCCCTAACCCTAACCCACCTTAGCCCAGCCCTAACCCTAACCCACCGTAATCTTAACAGCCTAACCACCAAGGATAACGAACAAAATATAGCGGATATTCGGAATAGTGGACCTTCGGAATAGTGGACCCTCGGAATAGAGGGCCGACACCCCATAAATTAGTTTACTCCCAATCGGATGACAATGACCTTTTTACTATTTCTATTTTCTAGCTGCACAGAAGTGTTTCTACAACAGAACCGCACAAATTCATTAAAAACTGCACATTCTGTCAAGAAATACACGCTAAAAATCAGGCCTGATTCAATTCCTGGCTCTTTTTCAATATGTAAACCTAGAGCAGTAAAAAATTGCATTCTTATAGGTCCATTTAACTTGATTTAAGGTAGGCCTGACTGCAATCGGCACTCGAAGTCGTATGTGACTTATTATATGCCACTCCACTGTGCACGGTGCATCGATGATGACGCGCGTGTAATCTGTGCTAAAATGTACGTTGCGTCTGATTTATCTTGTAACTGGGAGATCGTCCAAGCATTTGCATGAGATTGAAATACTCTGGCAGAAGACTGGACGATACGGCAACGAGTCTGGCAAAAAGTGCCGGACAGCGCCAGTGGATGATGAACTGTGTAGAACCCACACAATTCGAAGAGTTAAGTTCAAAAGACCTTTTGGATATGCGAAGTATCCACTTAGCTAAGCCAGCACCCGAAAGAATTGTACCTAAAAAGCCATTTATACTAAAACAAACGGCTACTCTACATCTATATAGTGTATCTCACTTATTCTTGTTGTATGTCATATACAATATGTTAACATGTATCGTAAGACAGTAAGTAGGCTAATATTGTGAATAATGCTGCAAAGGTCGTTACTCATTCAGCAAATTTACACAGGCTTCCATTCTTGGACAAAATATGGTTCTTTCAAATTCGCTAGATGACAGTCCGAACACGCAGTCAATAGATCATAATTAATAAGTGGATTTGCCCGGAAAGTACGAGCGCCGAGAAATTACATGCCGAGAAACGCGAGGTGAATGATTGCGAGTCAGTGGCAATTTTGATGTTGGAACGAAGAAGTTCCAGAATGTTAAGCAGTGGCCACTGCAGTCACGTGCAATGTAGTAGGGCGCTATAATAGACCGGTTAAACTTAGGGTGAGAAATACCGAGGATTCGACAAACAGCCTATATAATTGTGCTATTTAGACCTATATAGTCCTTGCTATAGGTCCCATAGTAGAGTCGTGGCTGTGCTACCATCCCAGCTGAACTGGATCATGTTACGCACTGGTCGGCGTCTACCGGAGTATACGGGTATACATGTAACGGTTGTGGCCAAAGATAAACAAACTGATTATCATGGACCTGGGGCGAGCAAGGAATTCAGCCTGACAATAGCCTACCGTTAACTTAAGGGTAAACTTATAAAACTTCTCCAAACAAAGCTGAGTCCCCAAATATGTTTAAGCTCCGCCAGTGGCGGCGCCAGGATTTCAGTTTTGGGGGGGCTGAGGTCCTCGCGGAGGAAATTTTCCATTCTCATCTCCGCCAAAATTTCTGACGACCTTTTTTTTAGTAATCCGGTCGAAAATCGTAGAAAATTTTTATCTTTGCATGTGAAAAAAGCCCGGATGACCTTTTTAGGGGGCTTAGCCCCCTTAAACCCCCTAGCGCCGCCACTGACCTCCGCCAAATTATATAGGCCTAGGCTTAGGCTCGTGCTACATCACTCGCAATAATTAGGCTACCGAAAACTAATTGTTCTATAGTTAGACCATAAATGGCCTATAGGCTATCACTGCAGTCAAATTAAGAAAATAGGAAAAAGTAAACGTAACATGAAAATAAGAAATGTGCTCATATTTTTCCTTGTAAAGTCGAATTGTCGAATGGTGAAATACATACTAGACCTACGCCCTACATGAAATAGGCCTACTATGAAATGTCTTTGGCCAGTGGCCAAATATAAACAGGCTTAGGCCTACGCAGCAACTGACTTTCACCTATATGCACCCAATTCAATTCCTGGTTAGGCCTATATTATTTTAAACAACTCCAATCTGCATAGACCTATACTCGAGTCTCCGATCCATTTTATAGGTAGGTCTCATAACTGCGTGCCATCCGAAATTGTACTTAGTTTATTAGGCGATCCAAAACCGTACATGGGCACGGGTAACCAAGGCTTAAAGTGTGCCTGGACGGTCATGGACGGCGTCCATGCACTTATTTTAAAATCTGAACGCCGTCCTGCCACTTATTGGCCAGCACAGTCTGGACAGACAAGGGGCGTCCAGGCACTTATTTTTCCACACTTTAAGCACTGCGGGTAGCCTATCTGTGCTAAGATTGTACGCTGCGTCTGATTTATCTCGATACTGGAAGATCGTCCAAGTATTTTGCTGTGATTTAAAGACTCGCGCAGAAAACTTGATGACGAAACAAAAGATTTCACAAAAAGTGCCGGATGGCGCCAGTGGGGTAGCGAATCGTGAGATTCATCCAAAGAGTCTGTAGGTAATCGAAGTAACCACTTAGCTAAGCCAGCACCCGGTAAAGTTGTTCTTAAAAAGCTATTTAGGTTGAAACGAACTGCTATTGTACACGTTTCAATGATTTTCACAGACTTTTATCTTCAAGATCGTGCGTTGAGGAAATCAATAATTTGATGCATCTTGCGATCAAGCACTGAACGGTTAGGCAGCGCTTATAATTATATGATTTAACTATAGCCTATACTATACATGTATCATGTCGACGGAATGTTATTTCTAAATCGACAGATGGCGACAAAGCCATGATCTACAGTGAAATAGAATAGACCCAAGCTGGCACAATAATTTTATAGGTCAGGTCATTCCTCCAAACCGCATCGACATAATCATACTTATGTAACATGTAAGCCCAAGGACTCTATACAGAGGACGGGTTTCTTCTTCTTTAGCCGCCTTGTACAGGTTTTTGGGCGATAATCGGAGTTCCGGAAAATTGCAAATCTTATTTTCAAAATAAAAGCATTCAATTAGTTAGGCCTACATCTATGAAAACAGATTGACAACTAATTATGTTTGCAAGATAAACAAATACCTTTGGAGATTCAAAACATCATCCCTAGCGATTGAAACTGAATTTTACGTGGAGCGCCATCTATTGCTGAGAGTGAAATCATGACCACGAAATGTTCACAAGTAGGCCTAACCTATCCTCTAATATAGAATCCTTGATGTAAGCCTATACAAGGTCAGTCCTACCGTAAGTGGTCGAGTTGTTGCAAAGTAGGCCTAGTGTTCTAGCCTGTAGTATACCCCGCAGTCGATCGAGTCGTGGGCTACGATCGACTTGGCTCGGCCGACGATCGACTCGATCGACTTCGTCGACTCGCCGACCTCTCGACGACTCGATCGACTTGGCTCGGCCGACGATCGACTCGATCGACTTCATCGACTTGACCTAGTTTTGTCTCTTGCTCACCATCTGCAGTTTTATGATTATAATATGAAATTATACGATAGTAGATCTGTGTCATAAATCTGTGTGACGAAACAATAAGCCTAATTTCGTATTCTTAGTGGATTTATAGATTTGCACTATAATCGTAGTGACGTCACAATAGACCTAGTTTTATATTCTCAAACTGAACGTATAATAACAGATTTGTATCATAATCAGAGCTATGATGCATTTAAACAGTCCCATTTTTGCATTATGAAAATGAAAAAATACGACAGCAGGTCTGCTTCATAATCGAAATGACGCCACGATAGACCTAATTTCGTTTTCTCAGTGAACTTATTTAATGGTAAAATTGTATTATAATAGAAGTGACGTCATAAAATGCCCCGTTTTATGTTCGCAAAATGAATATAATAGCCTATGCTTGTAGATCTGTATACTAATCGAAGTGACGTCACAATAGACCTTGTTTATATTCTCAATATGCACTTTTATAATAACACATTTGTCTCATAATCGAAGTGACGTCACACTAGACCTTGTTTATATTCTCAATATGCACTTCCATAATAGGCCTAGAACATTTGTATCATAATCGATGTGACGTCACAATAGGCGCTGCTTTTTAATTCTCGATGTGAACTTATAATATAATAGTAAAATTGGATCATAATCAGAGTGGCGTTACAATAGGCATAGACCTAGTTCTGTATTCTCAACACTAATGAAATAATATGACAGCAGATCCGTGTCCTGATCGAAGTGACGTCACATTAGGTCTAATTTCGTTTTCTCAGCGAACTTATTTAATTGCAGAATTGTATCATAATCGAAGTGACGTCATAAAAGGTCCCGTTTTATATTCTCAAAAATAACATCTGCATGACTTGCATACAGGCATATAAAAGTAGATCTGTAGTATGCTCATTCAGCAGCGGATTCATGGAAGGGGCAATCTGGCCATGCCCCACGACATTCAGAGATTCGCATAATTTTGACGTGGTCCCTCTCTCCATCAGGTTTCAAAAAGCCATAGTTGTAAAAAACGTTTTTTTCGTTTTTTATTCTCTCTCAAAAAACGTCGTTTTTTTCGTTTTTTATTTTTCGCATCGTTTTTTATCGTTTTTTTGATTTTTATGTAACTTTATTTAATTATTTTCTGTCTGATAATATTTTCCTTAATTTAATTTTTTCTGATATTCCATACGTTTTCACCGTACTCTCAAGGATGCAGCTAACTATAGGGTCTATATGTAAATTGTTTAAGTCATCATTTTGAGAATTACATGTAGTAGATCCCTATACAAGAAATGAAACTTGTAAGAGTTATTTTGATATAAAGTTCTTGGGCCTATAATTAATATTTATAAGTAACAATTTTAAGCACAAATGTGCAATATATCATTTAGTAAACATCTGTGGTTTTTGCTTTTGGTTAGATTTTAATTGTGTTATGTCGATCAGCATAAACTTATAATGAGGACTTATGTCTACAATTTAAATCTGAAAAGATTTCGATACCTTTAATTTGTCCGAATTTCTTATTAAACCGAAGTTATAAGAAAAAATAACTGTGGTAGATTAATGGTACTTTTACCCATTATTTTGGCCTAATAATAAAGTTGTGTTATTTGCAGTTTCTTGATAAAATGCATAAGCAAGGTTTGTAAGCTGAAAATGGAATTTCAGATGCAACAAAGGCAAATTATTTTCCGTTTCCGTTTTTTATCGTTTTTTTGTCGTTTTTTATTATTTCGAAAAAAACGACGTTTTTTACCGTTTTTTATTTTATTTTCATCGTTTTTTACATCTATGCAAAAAGCTGTAAATCAACGCAACGGAAACAGGAAGGTGAGAGAGAAAGTAGGCCTAGCACATGACTAAAAAGTCATCAGATTTTAAATAACTAGAAATTTTTGGGCAAAAGATTAAAAGAGATTCTTTCGGCGGAAGACCAACGAAAAATTTTTCGGTCCAAGACCACAAATTTTGTCCACCCGCTTTGCAATATTTCTGTATCCGCCCCTGTATTCGTTCAACTCAAATCGAAAACGTACGTCTATAGGCCTAGGCCTAGTCAACTTTCACAGTTCCACTAACACGAAATCGCAAGCTACCAAAAGGTTCGTTAGCTCAACTTGTGTGCAAAAACTGAATTAGGCCTACGCCATTATATCATGTAGGTCACTTTGAAACTTCAAGAAATAGTAGGCCTAAGTAAAATATTTATAAATCGAGTCGAGTAGATGAAACAACGATCGACTCGACTTAGCGAGACTCACGATCGACTCGCCTTGCAAGTCGACGATATTTCGATCGACTCGACTTCGCAAGACTCACGATCGACTAGACTTGCAAGTCGATCGAGTCGCCGATTTTTCGATCGACTCGACTTAGTTGAGTTATGGTCGACTCGATCGATCGACTCGATCGACTGCGGGGTATAGCCTGTAGTACTTACAGGTGGTTGAAAGCGTTTAATTTTTGTATGTAGCCTAGGCCAATTAAGAAAACTAAAACAACGGCATGCAATAGATTACAGTACACTCCACTGTGCACCGATGATGATGCGCGTCTAATCTGTGCTAAGGTCACTCTCTGACACATTATCTTAGCACTTAAAAACTGTTCTATTTGGCCGCGCTGGAGTCGGGAGCGCCTCTGAGTAGTTTTCTTGAAGAGGCGCTATATAAATACTTGAATGAATGAATGAATAAAATGGTATAGGCCTACCTTGCGTCTGATTTATCTTGTAACTGGGAGATCGTCCAAGCATTTGCATGAGATTGAAATACTCAGGAATAAGACTGGACGGTACGGCAACGGGTTTCGCAAAAAGTGCCGGACAGCGCCAGTGGATGAACCGTGTGGAACCCACACAATTCGAAGAGTTAAGTTCAAAAGATCTTTTGGAAATGCGAAGTATCCACTTAGCTAAGCCAGCACCCAAAAGAATCATGCTTAAAAAGCCATTTATACTGAAGCAAACGGCTACTCTAGTGTCTCTCACTTATTCTTGTTGCATGTCATATACAATATGTTTACATGTATCGTAGGACAGTAAGTAATTAATATTGTGAATAATGCTACAAAGGTCGTTACTCATTCAGCAAATTTACACAGGCTTCCATTCGTGGACAAAATATGGTTCTTTCTAATTCGCTAGATGACAGACCAGACGCAGTCAATAGGCCGAATAATAGCTAAAAAGCCACTTACCTATACTAAAACAAACGGCTACTCTACGTCTAGTGTCTTTCACTTATTCTTGTTATATGTTATATACAATATGTTTACATGTATCGTAAGACAGTAAGTTGCCTAATATTGTGAATAATGCTGCAAAGGTCGTTACTCATTCAGCAAATTTACACAGGCTTCCATTCTTGGACAAAATATGGTTCTTTCTAATTCGCTAGATGACAGACCAGACGCAGTCAATAGGCCTAGGCCTAATTAATATGATGTGGTGTAATGTAAATCGTAATCTCGAGTTAAAGCGCCAAAACAGCGGAGGTCAGCTAAATAACAGCCGTATAGTCAAACATCGATAGGCATTGGCGGAGACTTAGGGGGGGCACACAAGGTGACGGTCTCCAATGTTTGTGATGGTCCCCATCACAAACATTGGAGACCGTCACCTTGTGCCCCCCCTAACACCCACCACAAACTCGTATGATCATATCCAGGGCTTAAAGTATGCCTAAACGGTCATGGACGGCGTCCATGCATTTATTTTAAAATCTGACCGCCGTCCTGCCACTTATTGGCCAGCACAGCATGGAAAGGTAAGGGCGTCCAGGCACTTCTTTTTATGCACTTTAAGCACTGATCAAATCTCCCCAAACATTTAAGAAATAGCCTATTCATAAATGGCATTGTAAATTTCTACAGTGTTAGGACATAGGCCTATTGTTAAATTCTGTTAAAATAGAAGCAAAGACTAAAATAGGTTGTCAGAAAATTTGGTCGATGAAAATATGTCGTCGGCGACTCAGCCGTCCGCCTAAAATGTCGCACCTCGGCGATTGTCCCTCTTCCGCTCGTTCGTCCCCCTCCTTCCCCAACTTCAGGACCAAGTCACCGCCTATGTCGATAGGCGGGTAGAAAATTAAAATATGTTCTCGGTCAAGATCCAAATCGTAATCGTAAACTCGGGACTTCTACAACGTCCACAGAAGAGAAGAAAAATATAGGCCCTAAAGGGTCCTAAGGGCATCAGTCAAGGTTTAAGAGAACGAGTCGGAACAGATTTCTGAAAATATCAGCATTTTGAGTTTCGAGTGATGGACCTTTTAGTAGATTGCAAGCAGTGATTCCGTTAGTGTACGCACCCCCCCTAACCCGGACTCCAACGTTTTGAAGCTGTCGTGGGATAAATAAACTGGGACTTAAGTAGGCTAAAGCCTCAGGCCTGGGTTTGAACAGTGCTTAAAGTGTGGGAAAATAAGTTGCTGGACGCCCTTACCTTTCCAAAAGGAGTGCCTGGACGCCCATTACTTTTCCAGCCTGTGCTGGCCAATAAGACTCGTGAATCTGTGCTAAAATGGTGCGCTGCGTCTGATTTATTTCGGTACTGGGAGATCGTCCAAGTATTTGGCTGCGACTTAAAACATGCGCAGAAAACGTTAAAACGCAGCAATGGATTTCATTAAAAAAAATGCCGGGCAGCGCTAGTGGAGTAGAGAATCGTGCGAGCACAACCACTGTTTTGTCAACTGCGGTCACAGAGTAATAGCGAAGTATCCACTTAGCCAAGCCAGCACCAATGAAAGTCGTTGTTAATAGGATATCTATACTAGACTTGGCTGCTCTCCACATCTTTTTACCTGTAATAGCCTATATTGTGCTCTGAAGAAATCAATTAATTATTTTTCGGCCCAATTAATGGAGGTTGTTAGACTTAAATAAATATAGGTCTACAATACATAAGGCCTATGTCGACAGAATGTTCTTTCCAATTCCATAGATGGCGACAGTCTACACAAGAACTAAATATCAATAATTTTAGCACATGTGAATAAAGTAGGCAAGCAAGTAAGCAGGTAGCCTATAAAAAATTATAGCCAGTAATATCAATTACTTTTACACAGCTACCTGTAATACAGCCTGTAGGCCTAACATCGAAAGAAAAAACGAAAGTTCCGATAACTAGCCAAGTTTACTGTTTACACATCTCCAGTCCACCATGCTACCACTAAACTTGATCTTCAACTATTAGTCTATTATAGGCCTAAGCTGTGATTCTATAATACTGAGAATATCAACACGAACAGTAGGCCTAATTTCAGTAAGTTCAGTGACCCGGCATATGACGCGCTATATTTTCTCGGCCTCGGCATATATCGCGCCTCATTTTTCTCGGCCTCGGCATATGAAGCGCCTTATTTTTCTCGGCCTCGGCATATGAAGCGCCTCATTTTTCTCGGCCTCGGCATTTATCGTGCCTCATTTTTCTCGGCCTCGGCATATGAAGCGCCTCATTTTTCTCGGCCTCGGCATATATCGCGCCTCATTTTTCTCGGCCTCGGCATATGAAGCGCCTTATTTTTCTCGGCCTCGGCATACATCGCGCCTCATTTTTCTCGGCCTCGGCATATATCGCGCCTCATTTTTCTCGGCCTCGGCATATATCGCGCCTCATTTTTCTCGGCCTCGGCATATATCGCGCCTCATTTTTCTCGGCCTCGGCATATGAAGCGCCTCATTTTTCTCGGCCTCGGCATATGAAGCGCCTCATTTTTCTCGGCCTCGGCATATGAAGCGCCTTATTTTTCTCGGCCTCGGCATACATCGCGCCTCATTTTTCTCGGCCTCGGCATATATCGCGCCTCATTTTTCTCGGCCTCGGCATATGAAGCGCCTTATTTTTCTCGGTCTCTGCTTATGACGCGTCTTAATTTTCTCGGCCTCGGCAAATGAATGAAAGCCAAGGTTTCACCCTTATAGAGTTTCTCCGGAGAAACGGACTCTTGTGTGCATGAACAGCAAAGAGCTGCGGGGCAAATGAACCTCTGTTTGAGATGTCCTTGACAGACAATTTGCAGTTTGCCGATGAACTGAGAAGCGGATATTTTACAGTGCTTATTGGTCGGTTTAACTTTTGTACTCACACCCACTAGCTTCAAGTTTATCGGAGAATAAGAATTGTTTAAAACAGTGGCCTTTAAGATGAATTACGGTCCAGTGACAGCTATGCCAGGAGGCCAGAAATTTCACATATCGGCCATGCTTGCGATCGAGTACCAAGTCTCAATAATGGTTTTCATCTGCAGCATGGGCACCCGCAGACATTTTGGAAGAGGGGGCAAACAGCGGCCACGTTTATTTTATTGCAACAGTTTCAAAACTCCATGAATTCCCGCGATATTCGGGCAAATTTCGGGCTTATGAATTTGCTGTTTTTCGTCCATTTTTACACATTTGCCCCACCTCTCTTGGCGACCCTGACATAGGTGCAATCACGTCCGAAAAGTTGGGGGGTGATATAAAAAAATAGCGCCCGCGTATCAAAGTTCATTTAATTAGCAGATTATTAGATGAAATTGCCAATATTTGGGATGTTTCGGTTAAACACGGCCATCATTGCGCTATAGAATCGTCAGCTGTATCTAGAGAGCCAGCGTAATAACATCGGGCGCCAAAATTGTTAGTTAATATCGCCATAATGATAACAATAATTATTATTAATAAAACCGATCACTGTTGACCAATATCGCTTGCATTATTCATGGCTTGAATGAAAGTTAGTAGCGTTGGATTTTGTGACTAGCCTGATTAGGTTTCATGTATTTAATGGAAGATACATTATGCACACAGTCGTACACTGAAGTGTTTGTTCCGCGATGTCAGACACTGGCCTTCACGACTCCCGAGCCTAACTTTTTGTCAACATTTCCATCCGCAGTCCTACACTTTTGCTACAAACATCGTGGTTGAAGACTTAAGCTGTTTAATATGTACTGAGATTAATAGCGGACGATTATCACTGATTTGCAACAAGTTTTAGGAATATGTTTTTATATGTGAATTATATAGCGCTCCTTTTATGTGGGCAGTCCGTTTGCAAATTTGCCGAGGAAGAAACGACGAATTTGATCCAGATGGCTCTTGTTGCGAGAAGCGCATTACACATGACAGCAGCTAAGTATAGCCACAGTTAGCTCATGACTCAGGAGTCCAGTAATGTATTAAAGATGCTGTTTTCTTATTTTTATCATCACTGCCTATAGCACAATAATGGACGAAAAAATAGTACGGCTGTTCAAAGAAGAAAAGACGACTGAATTAGAACAACTGCTGAGCAGCTGTGGTGATGCAGAGGTATGTTATGAAGTCATTAATTAATTAAAGTATTTTGTCCAGTTATATGATCGTTTGGTTTAGCTTTGAACATGACGCCTAGTCTTGCTGGCTGCCATCCATTTTTATGACAGCGATATTCCTAGTTTTGACAGACACTATTCTAGAGCAGACTCTCGTTCCGCTTCAATCCTTGTCACATTCTTTGTGTCCTATTCCCCTCCTGTCAGGTCACTCCATTAAAATACCTGACCCAGACCACATGATTTCATACTGTCTAGTGTTAATGCCTTTGCCAAAAGAAGTTTTATTATAAGAATGTTATATCTTTGCATAAATGTGTCTGGCGCTTGTTTATTTACTTGTAATCTACTGTGCGTCCCGCTATTTGTCACTTACAGAGATCTGTTGACTGGTAGTGTAATAAGGAATATTTTTATTTTCTTTATTTATATATGTATCCAAAAGAAACATGATCATGTAGAAAATTAGGAATAACAAGCTTTTTAAAATCATATCGCAGCAGAATCTTATGTAAGGACAACTTAGGTGATTCAATCCTGTGTTGGCTTTCAGGTCACTTCACTGATCGACAGGCGAATAACACATGGGAAAAAAGATCCAGCTGCATTGATCCGAGCAGTTTTGGCAGGTGAGTTCCTTTTTTCTGCATAGTTGCTGGTAGCACTAAGAAGGACAAGCTAAGAGGCAGGTGAACAGTTCTTTGAGGCAGCCATTGGTGTGAAGTGTTATCAACTTAATTTTTTATGCTTGACATATGAGGTCGGATGGCCAATCCTCTCCCTCACTGTCTTCCTCCCACTGACTACAGGGCAGTGCAGGTGTGTCGTGAATGTACTCATTATACATAGCGAGTTGGCTAGCAGATAGCGTAGGTGGGTTAGAAATCTTGAACCAAATTTATACCCTGGAGGAGGGATTTTAACATTGAACTCTCAATTGATAGTTCAACACCCTAACCATTCATTACACTATAATTGATTTCACTGATAATAATAATAATAATAGTATTATTATTATTATTACTTTTCTATATTATTATTATTATTATTATTATTATTTACACAATGAAATAATAGAGTTCAGCTTTGCAGGCAGCTCATGTTTAGACCACTGGAGTTCTCTCTGTAAGTTGACTCTTTACACTCTATGCAACGGTTTCACTAATTTGTTGCTGATTTTTTCGTTTTTGAAACCAGGTTCGTCCCAGAATAAAGATGTTAACAGCAAGAGACGTTTAAATGTCTTTAAGCACGTTCTGTCTATTCTTGGCGCACAGGAACTTAATCCTCAGATGACTACGGAACTTATCGGCTTATTACTCTTCGAGGTTTGTTTGGTTTGCATAATATGCTAAAAATTGTCTCCAATATCCTTTAGATGAGGAAATGTGGAGGAAAGCATAATTTGCTTTTCTTTCAGTCCTGAACTGGACAAGAGAGAACTCTCAACTAAATGCCATTATTTTGTCTGTTCTCTGGACAGGTCTCACCTGTTTATCACATGAGCTAAGACCACTATTGCTGAAACTCGATACTTTGCTCTCATTGGGCCCTCGTTATGGAATTCCCTTATATCAACTCTGCATGAAACTCATTCTTTCTGGGTCGCTATCTGCATCTTTCTCGTGAGACCTAGTTTTTTATTTTTTCCTATGGGTTTCACGCACTGGGAGCACTATTGAATGAGCATGGTTGTGATCGACGTTATATAAATTACTAATTACATTACATTGTTAAAGTAATTTTATGTATCCTATTTGGTTAGGTAGGCCTTTCTTGATAAATGTTCTTGTTTGTGCTGGCTGATCAAAGTTTGACAGTTGTGTTATCCAGACAGATTCTCTTCCCGCCTGGTGTCTGTCGGACTTGGCAAACCACTTTGTCAACAGCATAAAGAATGGGATGACCATGACTGGAAAGTACGATTGCACTTTGTAAACATTTTGCTATAAATAGACGAGTAACTCCAACGGTTGATAATTGTTGCTTAGTTGGAGTGACCTTGGGAGAACCTGTTGTGCTGACTGTATGTCACTTATTTAGAGCTTTTTTGTCTGAGCATGTGCGGTTCTGTATGACAATGAGTGGGTGTATGGCATTGCTGCTCATAAAATCTTGTTTCTGCTCTCATTATTATGCTCTACTTTGTTATTTTTATGATGCATTCTCGTGTAAAACAGAAATGTTAGCTGAGGCACGGTTTTTGAGCCATCCGGTTATCATGGGTGCCTGCACATAGGGGGCAAGAGGCAGAACTTGCCCCCCCCGGAAAGTTGACACCCATTTTTT
This sequence comes from Lumbricus terrestris, assembly GCA_949752735.1. Taxonomy (NCBI): domain Eukaryota; kingdom Metazoa; phylum Annelida; class Clitellata; order Crassiclitellata; family Lumbricidae; genus Lumbricus; species Lumbricus terrestris. Next base: position 17,150,082 of record OX457042.1, read on the forward strand.
ATTAGTGCCTACTATACTTTTCTATATTAAACAAAGTTTTTCACACTAAAACACTGACGATAATAATAGTGATGCGCTTAAGTGACACTGAGAAAATGGCATTTGGAAACTTCTATGAAAATTACCCTTGTTAATAATTTTTTTTCAAACTGTTGCAACAAAATAAAATAAACGTGGCCGCTATTTGCCCCTCTTGCTGAAATGTCTGTGGATGCAGGTGATGATGCTTTGATATATAAATGCCATGGAGAATTAGGGAATTTAGAGTCATCTTGAAGGAAAGAAGAGAGTTTGAGATCAAACAAGGGTTTGTTTTTGATTAATTTCCTTAAGAAATTAATGCCAGCATTTTTTAGTTGATGTTCACACATAATCTTGCCACTCTTTTGCTCTATTCTCTATTGTTACCCCCCAACCCCCTGTAACACGTCTGGCGAGAGCCGCTTGCATAACTGCAAAACTGCACAGCCATGCAACTGCTACTTTAAAGCCAGCCTTACTGACCTCTTCAGTCATAGAAAAGTCATTTTCAAAATGCATGCCCTGGATGTCATTTTAGATGCCTTGAATTATTTCCAAAGATCTTGTCCGTGTTGGAATTACAAGAAGTGGTGGCTGTTGGAGAAAGTGAGATGAAAGGAGTGGATTACAAGAGCCATATTCTCAACAGTCTCTGCTCCGGACGGTTAGACTCTTACACATCCACTGTCTCTTAAATACAAAATGGTGTTTTGGAAAAAATTATCGTATAATGTGTTTTTCATGATGAAGTAACATTTTGTCCTGTTTTCACAGTCAAAAATTACCATTTTTATTGAGTTCTGATATGTTTTGATGGTACATGAGGTCTGCTTACATTTTTAATAATGTTTTTAAAGTGGTGACTTGTCAAGAACTTATTTTATTCTTGAATGTCTTAGGTATGTGGAACCCATAGTTAGTGTTTTTATGTTCAAGATTTTTTTCTTTCCAGCCATTTCCTGGTATTTTTAAAATGAAAACCCTAATGCCTTGCTGCTGCTGCTGCTGCTGCTGCTGCTGATGATGATGATGAATGCCAAGTGAACAATAAGGCATCGGACACCTACGGGCGCTGAGCCCACGGTTGCTGATGATGATGATGAAGTGAACAATAGCTACAAGAATGGTAAAACAGGTCTGGACACTGTGGGCAGGTCTGACCTTTTTGTCCCATGGATGAGCTAGGCCAACTATTGCTCAGATTCGATCCTTTGCCATCATTGGGCCTTATTTACAGAATTCCCTTCCCTCCACTGTACGTGGGACTCTTCTTTCTCGATCGCTATCTACATTTCTTTTTCTCCTCAAGACGTTTTTTTTCTCAGGTTCTCACACTGGAAGCGCTGCTGAATGGCTACAGCTGTGAGCAGCGCAATAAAAATGACTAATTACATTGCATTGCATTAATGTGATCAGTTAATGTAATAAGTGGTTCTGACATTTTGTTTGTAACCTGACTTTCAGGTGGGATGCCAATGCTGTGATTCACCTGGCAGCCATGTTTAAAGATGTATCGATGTCATCCGATGAACTCGGTTTCGTTGTGAATAAGATCGTGCGAATGCTTCACGATGTCGACCTACAAGAACTGCCACCAATTGTATACCAACTCTTACTCCTCTCTACAAAGGTCATCACTCTACACAGAGTTTCCAGCTAGTGTTTCGTATTTTAAAACGCATACCTCCAGATGTTGTTTCATCGTTTCATGTACGAGTTTACATGTAATAATGATCTTCGTTTAATTTCAAAATGGCAAACCACAGTTTGATTGCAATTCAGATTATGAGCGGATGATCACAAGTTATTGCGGAATTGAAATTTAACTATTGGCAGCCATGTGGTCCATCCGTCTGTGTTCTACAAGTCTCTCAAGTCTTTTATTTGTTCATGGTTGGGCTGGGAGCGCCTCTGAGTAGTTTCTTGAAGGGGCGCTATATAAATGCTCTGAATGAATGAATGAATGCACGGCGTCCATCACGTCCTGTTGCTCTGTTTACCAATGCCACCTGCTGAATGGAAGGTTGAGTGGACCTTTGAACTGATAGTGTATCTCATATCCGTGCGCTCTTCATGGTGTAGAGTTTATCATTACCATAGACCTCTTCTGTGTAGGAATGAATTGTCCTTTGCGGAACCAGGCAGAGTATATGATAATAAATATATCTGATTGGCAAATTTTAGGGTCACAAGAAACTTGTGCTGGATGGTGTGATATCGTTTTTCGTGGAGAAGGATTCTGAACAGAAACGTCAGTTGCAGGAGCAGAGGTACTTGTTGTGCAGTATGAATAACTTTGAACTGCTTCAACGTATATTTATGGATTTGTATGTGCGACTATCTAGTGAAGACCTTCAGTGATGGTATTGTGACGGTCGTCTGTGGTAGCAATTGATGTCTGCTTGCATACAAGTGTGTGTGTTTGGATGGTGCTACATTAGTATATCCCTAGAGCCAATTTCTTTTTCAGTCTTGCAGATGTGTTTTTGTATCCAGATGACTTTCGTCTCCATAATATATTAGTTCTGAAGCAAAGATGTCTATTTTGTAAAGTGGGTGTATGAAGTGCTGTATATTTATTATATTAATCGCAAATTTGCATAGAGCTACTTCAAATGAACCATAGATGTAAAAAACGATGAAAAGAAAATAAAAAACGTCATTTTTTTCGAAATAATAAAAAACGACAAAAAACGATAAAAAATGGAAACGGAAAATAATTTGCCTTTGTTACATCTGAAATTTCATTTCCAGCTTACAAACCTTAATTTTTATTCAGAAACTGCAAATAACACAACTTTATTATTAGGCCAAAATAATTGGTATAAGTAACATTAATCTACCACAGTTATTTTTTCTAATAACTTTCGTTTAATAAGTAATTCGGACAAATTAAAGGTATTGAAATCTTTTCAAATTTAAATTGTAGACATAGGCCTAAGTCCACATTATAAGTTTATGCTGATCGACATAACACAATTAAAATCTAACCAGAAGCAAAAACCACAGATGTTTACTAAATTATATATTGTACATTATTTTGTGCTTAAAATTGCTACTTATAAATATTAATAATTATGCCCAAGAATTTTATATCAAAATAACTCTTAGAAATTTCATTTCTTGTAGAGATCTACTACACTGTGTCCGGATGAAAAGTAGTACACAACTAAAAGTGTCATAACCCGGTCAAAACTTTTAGGATTTGTCTGAAATTTTTAATACAGCAACAGTGACCATATGTACACGAGATTCCAAAGACGTTTGCAAATATTCGTGAGTTTGTCAAATTTATGAGTGTCTAAAATGGAGCCCCGAAAAATTGAACTTTCCAACATGGAAAACCTGAAAGGAAGTGAAATTCGGCTATATATGGTGTTCAAAATGTCTTTCTTGTTCACGAACACACGACCGTAGATGTAGTAGTTGTCCCGGGAGACACTTGGCTTCATATTCCGCAGCTGTGGCCGCCCAGCAGTCCAGACCTCGATCCGGAGTACCAGGTACATTTACGGGAGAAGCGTGTTTTTCGATCTCGCGTATTCATGACATCGATAACCGTAAGGCGTAGGCCGCGTCTAATTGAAGGGTGGCAGGTGTTTGACCAGGTGATCATCGACCGGACCATCAGACACTATAGCGTCTACGGCTACGGTCGTGTGTCCGTGAACAATGAGGACATTTTGAGCACCATATATAGCTAAATTTCACTTCTTTTTAGGTTTTCCATGTTGGAAAGTTCAATTTTTCGGTGCTCCATTTTAGACGCTCATAAATTTGAAAAACTCACGAATATTTGCAAGCGACTTTGGAATCTCGTGTAAATATGGTCACTGTTGCTGTGTTTAAAATTCCAGACAAATCCTAAAAGTTTTGACCGGGTTATGACACTTTTAGTTGTGTACTACTTTTCATCCGGACACAGTGTATATGTATTTCTCAAAATTATTACTTAAACAATTACATAAAGACCCTATAGTTAGCTGCATCCTTGAGAGTACGGTGAAAACGTATGGAATATTAGGCAAAAATTAAATTAAGGAAAATAATATTAGACAGCAAATAATTAAATAAAGTTTCATAAAAATGGAAAAAAACGATAAAAAACGATGGGAAAAATAAAAAACGAAAAAAACGACGGTTTTTGGGAAAGAATAAAAAACGAAAAAAACGTTTTTTACAACTATGAAATGAACCTCCTCAGGAGCACGTGCAAACTCACAGCATCAAACAATGATCGAATAGAATGGTTTTCAAGCATTTACGGAAAGGGGCAAAAAAGACCAAGGAGAAGTTCATCATGGAGGTTGCTAGGCAACTTATTGGTATTCACCAAGTACTTGTTTAATTATTAAGTAGTTCTGTCGGTGAAAATCCTTGGGAAACTGCTGCAGTTACAGCCAAGTGAAAAACGAAACATCCTGTATTTTTGTTCTTTATTTCATGTGTATTGTCTTGTATTGTATTTCTATGAACAACAGCCACGATGCAGTGGCTGAGTTGGTTCCTAGTGAACAGCTGCATCACGTTGAAGGAACAGCGATTCTGCACGTCACATTTGCCATCAAGCAAGACCAAGACCTCGGACGAGAATTCATTAAATGCTTCAAGGTAAATGATATTGCTATTTGTCTAAGATGTCTCCATTGCTAACATTTCTAGATTGATTGAAAATTTGACAGATAAAAGAAAACATTGATACAGAAATGTTTATTTTACCATTTGAAGGCAATTCCAGTGACAGGGTTTTCTAGTTTGTTTTCAATACACTATTATTTTCTGTATTATTTTGATCATTTTGTGTGCTGTAAGATCGTGTTTTATAGGGAGTCTGTGAGCCTATATTTTTGGTGAGCTTCTTCATGATATTTACAACATGTATGATGCATATATAATCGCAAATCTTGTTTTAATGTGATACAAATAAGGAGCTTTAAAGATAGCCAACAGCAAGCGAGAATCTGTTGTTGAAATGTCTTTGTATTTGCATTCTATTTCTTTATAGGAAACATTTCATAATTACAGTTTCATAAAAGTTTGTGTTTTGTTTTGTGAAACCGAAACTACAGGCAAGTCAACAGTTTTCGTTGAAGAAGGTTCTGGCTCCTTTCAACATCGCCTTAGCGTTATCAATTGGCAGGATCCACAGCTTTGAAGAACAGGTCATTATATATAACGTTCTTCTAGCAGTTAATCCTTTGTTGACAGAGGGTATAGGGTTTCCCATACCATTTTTACTACACTGTAGTCGGTAAATGGTAAGTTCAATTTTTCGTCATTAATCACATTGTTGTTCGTTAATTTGCTGATTTTGTTTAATTGGTTATTTCACTGTGAAGAATTAGACATTGAATTACGGAATGCATTACAAAAGAAAAAGTTAAGGTTGCAAATTGAAAGTTGAATCGCTGAATATATATTACAAAACTCAGGTTATGTTAAAATTTCTAGCCTTTGAACCTGTGATCGATTCTCATACGACTTTGGATTGTGAGGCATTCCCAGTTATTGTTCCAAGCAGGTTATCAGCAGATATTGTATTGTATATAAGCATTTATAAAACGCCTCTTACAGACTAGCTATTCAGAGGCGCTCTCAGCATGACAGCCCCAAGAAAATAAAAAAGATTTCAAGTAGCGAAGAGCTGAAGATGATGGATATGGAGTTTGACCTCACCACTGATCTAGTCCATGGTTATTGTTTGGCTCTAATAAAAGAATATTTTAGAAGATGCAGATATTGAAGATAAATTAGAACACCACATCTTACAGAACATACCTATGGTGGCCTACTGCATGTTATTTGAAGCATTTATTTAGTATGTCACTTCAAACCAGTGCAATTCAACGCTTGTTTTGCATTCTCATTTAAGTTGCCTTTTGTAGAGACGAAGGTAGTGCCTCTGAGTAGGTACCTTGAAGGGGTGCTATATAAATTACGATTGATTGATTCCTGTCTACCGTTCGGTCTCTGACTTATTTTATATCAGCGGGACTTCTCCAGCTTGAATCAATGAGTCTTGTTCTTTCTTTTCAGTTATTCGACTTGTTAAAGTTGGCGATCCTGAGAGGATTTAAGGACTGTGAGAAGCAGCAGGAATCACACTGGGTGTGCGAAATGGCCCCAGAAATGTGTGACGTTGCTGACCTGGTTTTGGACACAGTTAAAAACAGGTGAGCGAGCAATTCGTCTGTCAGATCATGCATTTTATCACAGCCTTGAAACCGAGTTTTTCAGCCGGGGTTGGATTCAGGAGAGCTCATGAGTAGAAAACTTGTAGGGGCGCTATATAAATCTCCATAATGAATGAAGCAAGTGCTTTTTTTACTTCTTTATGCATATGTGTGTTTATGTTGCTAAGTTAGGAAAGTGAATATTTCTCTTTAGGAATCTTGTATAGACATTAATATACCATTTCAGTGTGCATTATCTTACATTTAGTGCAACACTTAAACCTTTTTTATCTTAAGAATTCTTTGGACAAAATGATAAATAATAAAATGCAATGGACGCTCTGGGTGGCTTTCAATGTTTTGTTGTTGTTTACCTTTAGTGTTGTTGGCTGGGATCACATAACTCAAGGCTTGGTGCAGCTCGGCTTCTGTCTAATGGAAGCATACGGACCAAAGTCTTGCTTTGGAAAGGCAGTGGAAAGCTCTGGAAGGCTGAACTCATCGCAGAGAGCGTGCAAACTTGGCAGCAAGCTGCTGCTTGATACTTTTAAGACTCACGAGATGGTGAGATCGGCGATTATCGAACAGCTGTTGAATCACATCGTCACGAAAGCCACAAATCCAGTCAGCCATTATCTTGGTCAGCTACTGTACTTTTTGAACCTTTTCTTACCTGCTTTGCTTCGTTCAGTTATTACTTATTTATTTTATTTTATTATTATTTATTTTTAGTTGTTTTTGCTTATGGTCATTACCTAATTATGCTTTTAAATTATTCTCGATTGAGTTATTTTTAGTAGTGTGTGTCATGATGATCGAGCAGAGTATGTGTCGGTTTTCACATAGACGTCTAGATGGGTTTAAAATCCGAGGCGCATCATGTGAAATAGACATGTTATTGTTGTAGCTGTGCATAACATGGATGTCATTGTCTTCATGAGATCCAAATAATTATGAATTTGAATTTCCTTCTTAAAGTCTTTCAAATTGCCTCTTTTCTGTTGACATTTTAAAACCATTCTGTTTGATCATATCATGACACTACGTTTGTTTTACATCATGACCTTTAAGAATTCATTCCTCTGAGAACTGCTTGATATATAAATTGCATTATATCTAGTTATATTATGCTACAAAATAAATGTTTAAATTGTACCGTAATTGCATGAAGTTTGTGTTTACGTTTCAGAACTTCTGTCAGCGGCCATGAAGTCATCGCTGCAGGTTGTGCTGGAATGCGTTCCGAAGATGAGAGAATCCTTCGACTATTTGGCTTATCTGCCGATGAAGACGTCTGAGGGATTGCTCCGGGCCATCCAGCCACTCCTTCGAATCAGTCTTCCGCTCAAGGATTCCCTTCTTCTCGTTCTTCGCAAGGCCATGTTCTCCAGGTTCTGAATCATATTTGTCGCAGGAAGACAAAATGTTTGAGGTCTTAATGTATGTAGCAGAACTTGTTTTTTCTGACAGTAACATTTTAAGAAAGTGTAGATGGTAGACCTGCAGCCTAAGAGTTTTTATCTAATGTAAAGTCATTATTTGTGCAAATGTAAATATTGAGTATAGTTTGTACATACCAATATTTTAAGGGCGTGTCAAAAAAATTTTACAAGGCGGTTAAAGAAGAAGAAACCGGTCCTGTGTATACAAAGTCCTTGGGTTCAACTGACAGAAGGGATATTTTTCATATGCAATGATATGGGTTTAAACGTATGTTAAGCCATTCACTTGTATTGTGGTATTCTCCATAGAATTATTACATGCATGTAAGATATGTTTTATGTTGTGTGTTGTTTAACTTCCATCTTCCTGATTTTCGTTCCAGGCAGACGGAAGCCCGACGTGTTGCTGTGAATGGCTACCTGATGTTACTGAATAATTTTCGAGTCTTGGGTGGACTAACAGCAAGCCAGCCTGCCAGTCAGTTGTCAGGGGGAAGTCAGGTGGGTCAGGGTATGGACTTTTAACATTCATTCATTCACTCCAGAATTTGTTTGGTGCTTCTTCAAGGTTGCTACTCAGAAGCGCTTCCTAGTCTGGCACGGCAAAAAGCATAGTTTTGAGTTAAGTAAACGTCGACAGAGATCCATGGCCAATTGATTGATTTGTTTTATTTGTCACCACAGAATGTTCGTTTGCGTTAGATATTTAAAAATTGCAATTTTTCTAAGTTGTATTTTATACTTTATCGAGATGTATATGAGCATTTTCACATAATAAATTGACAGCGAATTAATTTTGGTCTGATATGCAGAGATTTGAGGTTGCTACACTATTATAGTTGATTATGTTGTCTGTTGCCCAATTTAAGTTTGGACTTTTGAGCTGTTTTAATGTTGTTATGCTCAAGACCAGAATTTCAGTTATATTGTCTTTCAAAAGCAGCGTTTCAATGTTAGAGTTGATGTTGTACCTTGTCAAAAGTTTGTTGCTCCTTTACACGATGTTGAACTCCTGATGATTATTTTGTTGTGCAGGTTCAAGTTGACGTTCATATGAGAATGAGTGACTCGCAGAATGAGGCTCTTTGCTTAGAGATCCTCGGCAATCTCAGACGCTGTCTGAGTCAGCAGGCAGACGTCCGTCTCGTGCTTTACGAGGTAAAGCTCTACAGTACATCAGTTTGTTTGTATTGTATTGTATATAAGCATTTATATGTGTGTATGTATGTTGTATAGTCCTTTAGTTGTCTCTGGATTTGTATGGTCTTGAGACTTGGTCTTAGTCTTGAGAAATGTTTTTTCGCGTCTTAGTTTCATTCTTGAGAATCTGTTGATGTGGTCTCAGTAGTGGTCTTGAAGTTATTTCTTAAATTTGTTGAAACTGTCTTGAAGTATAAATCTTGTCAAAATTGTCTTTAGTTTGTAATCGACGGATTTCAAGGGATTTTTTTATTATTATTATTATATAAATTTATTACGCGCGCAGGGATTAATATTTGTTGGATGTCCTGATGTTAACTTTGGATGCTTTCTTTTGCAGGGATTGTATGCTGTCCTTGTGTCCAATTTACACATGGCCAGCTCCATTCTCAACCTTCTGCTCAATCAGGTACACCAGTTACATTGTCGATCTGAATGGACTTTTCTTAGAAGTTTGGTTCTAAGCTGATAGCAAATTCTGTTCCAACAGGCGGTATTGATTTTGTTGTTGTTTAGTTTTCTGAAAGAGAGAGGAGCTGATAACTGCCAGGCAGAGAAGTTTTCTCTGGATATCATGAGGTTCATTAAACGTCGTAGTAATTTTTAAACCATTTTCGACCATTTGTTTCATTGTATTTCTGTCACACAAGTAGCCTGTATAGTGTATAGGCATTTGGCTTATTGTAATAGAAGACTACAAATATCTAATGCACCAATCGAAAGCCAAGCACAGGGCACCAGCTTATTCACGAGCTATGTAAATGTACAAGTAAAACATGTTTGGAATAATTACGTTTGAAATAGGATATATTAATTTTATCACGAAAAAATATTGTCGAATATTATTATTGTGATTATTTTTGCTGTGTGTGATTTTTTGTTAACAATTTCTTCTGGTAATGGTTGCTCCAGTGATCATTATTTTCTTGAATGCACAATGTTTCTACTTTTATTTTTTTTCAACTGTTCGTCAATGTTTTAGTTTCGTAGATACTACGATCCATCTGCCGACAGTTTGCCTCCAGTTAAGTTGGATCTATGCATCGTTGTCCAAGGTGACCAGTCGTTTACTGCCGAACCTTTGGTAAGAGATTCATCTTCTCATCTATTGATAAGTTATCAATGCGCCTTGTTACTTCCACATTTCTACCTACATGACTGACTTTCTGTTGCCTCTTGTATCCAATTCAAGGTACTGCTCTTAGTCTCAAGAATTGAACTGGACAGACTACTAAACACCTTTGTGACTTAATGCACAAACTCCTCTCCACAGTCTCTTCCCGCTCTCTCCGGTCTGCTTATCAACTTGATCTCTTGGTTTGCAAGGGTAAGTACTGCCATGGCCCAACAAAGATAAGATATATCTTGTTTCTAGCATTTTGCATTACATCCGAGGTTGTGCGAAAGTGAAGAAGTTGATGAAGGACTTTTCTGTATTCTGATCGATGTATAGCTATGTGATAATATCCTATGAACTTTACCCAAAAGGTGTACCAACCTAGTTTTATACAAATTGGGACCGTCCTTAAATGACATCACTCACCTAGGGGGATGGTCACCCACATTTGTGACAATGTATGATGGTCCCATGCTGGATGTCAAATGACGTCATTTTATGTTCATGCTTGATGAGGGAGGGAAAATAATCGTCAAAAATTGCATGATATCATGTATGTACAAAGAGAACAACTTTTTCAAGTGCTTATGTTGTTTCAGAGAGTGACCTAGGGAACAGGCACAGCTTAAGAGTGAGGCTTAGTATTCAGAATTAGACAGTATCTGTCAGTAAGGAACTGCCTTGACACTAGATGTTTTTACTAAATTACCGCTTTGACGTTTGCTATGCGTGGCAGTCTCACCTGATGATCTACCTCGTGCACTGCTACCTGAAGAAAGTCCAGTGCGCCTGCGACTCGGATGAGATGACCGACGGCAAAGAGGAAGACGACGATTGCGGTGACGTCTGCAAAGAACTTGAAGTGATTCTTAACTCTTTGACTGATCGCATGATCAGATGTGAACTTGAAGACTTTGAACTGGTAAGAAACTGTTGCCGTGGTTTTTTGTTCTTCGTTCTGCCAAGTTATTTTAAGTTTGTGGTCTTTTCGTTAACGTACTGCAGCTTAATCCTTAGTCTGCGGTCTCAGTAATGGTGCTGCAGCCCAAAAAATCGATATACTCCTGATAATTCTGCCAGCATTTGTGTGGTTTCCTGGGATATCTATCATCTGTCCGTTATTGAGGACACTCAGAGGTTAACGAAGAATTAAAAGGATGATTGACTTATCTTGCAGTTTCGTGGTCTGTTGCCAAATACATCATGAGGTACGCACTTCCACATTGGTCCTTGATGAGTATATGAACCCAATGCTATTCACTTAATTCGTTCATTTAACACTGTCACTGTGAAGGATTTTAGCATGGAAGCGCCAAATTGACTATTAACTGATTATGTGAGTGGTTTTGAGAGGTACTGTAATGACTCTTTAGATTGCCATAAGTATTCTGACTCAAACATGCTACTACTATTACTACTACTACTATGGTAATAATTACAGATCTGAAATTTTTTAATTATTGCCCTAAATTGCGGGCACTTTATTACTTAAAACAGATGAGCATCAATGGTCAAGCATAGTTAATTCTAAAGTATTTGTTGTTATGGTTTGTTTTTATTTGCAACACCAACGAGCTGAATGTCTCCCTTGTCAGAAAATTTTCTTTTACGGTATTTCAGGATAAATCAGCTGAATTTTCTTCTGCTTCAAGCGTTGGGGTTCGCAACACGATCTTCGCCCTTCTCGTCTGTGGCATTTATGAAGCGCTGATGGAATACGAATTCCTTGCTCATAATTTCGAGTAAGTTTCTATGATAATCATGTTTTAAAGCTCTTTATTTCTGCTTGTCCATTTTGTTTTCATCGCGTAGTCTGTGTGAATTTGTTGAAATCTGCATCATTGTAACTGTTGAAGACTATTGTCTTTGTTTATTCTGAATGATGCCGCAGCCTAGTAACTATTTTCTTCTATTTTATCTGTAAATTATCATACCGCATATATTTATAAAGCGCCTCTTGTAATATTGGCTATTCAGAGGCGCTCTTAGCGTGACAGCCCAAAGGAAATTTATAAGAAAGTTATGTGATATATTTATTTGAAAATTATGTGATATGTTAACTGATATATAATGTTATTTTGGTTTATAGAGTGGAACGATGTCGCCAGACGGTTCAACTCTTCCAGGGATTTCAGAAGTTGTCTGAAATTCTGAAGGACAAACCGTCTGCTGGCGCCTCTTCATCCACTGGTGCAGCAGGAAAGAAGAAACGAGGTCGACGTGGAAAAGAGAATGCTCCGGCCACTTCTGGTTCTTCCACAAGTGCAAAATACGCCAGTCTGTTTTCCTTCCGATTTGTGACAGAATTTCTACGGGCTTTGTTCAGGTTCGTCATGTCAAGTTGCACGTCTGCTCACATCTTCAACCTCAGTAACTGTTTTTGATTTGACAAGCACACTGATGCCAATTGCACGGTATAAAATCGTGGTTAAATTCAGTTACAGTGCAACAGGCAAGCATTTGTTTGTTTGTTTGTTTGTATGTGCACTTGTTATAGTGCCCCTTCAAGCACCCTACTCAGAGGTGCTCCCGACTGCAGAGCGGACACTGCATCGGAGTTTCACGCCGAAGCGCTGAGCAATTGCGAGTGAAGGACTTGCCCAAGGTCCCTACGCGACAACTTCAGGTGGATTCGAACCTCGAACCTTCCGGCTTCAAGGCAACGACGCCACCACTACACCACCGCGCCCCACGGCATGACTAAGGGTGAGCTGGGAAAACTGATAGCTTTTTTTTACGACTGATTAACGAAATTATACGGTTGTGTTTCAGTGATAATGACCCTGCTCATCAGCAAAGCATCTCTCTGCTGCTGGCAAATCTCAACCTACAGTGCCATGTCCTGTCGGTGACTGTGGCCAGACTTCAGCAGATCAACCAGCTTGGCTTTTGCGATGGACCCGAAGGCAGAGACACGGAGAAGCTCACCAGATACTGCATGGTCCTTGGAAAGTATGGACAGTGGCTTCATTATTATTTTGATGTATTACAGTTTGGCTACTGGATTAATTTCAGTGAGATCTATGTAGACAGCTCAGCAAATACAAGGAGACTATAAATTTGTTAACTCAGAATCTGTACCTTTCTTTGATTTACAGATGAAATTTCTCCCCGTGAATTGACTCAAATTCATTTTCACTTTGCATTAATCATTTCATAACCGAGTGCTTTGTTCTCAAAGTTAGTTTACTGTGTGGTTCGAAAAAGTTTCATTTTCTGGTCAATTAACGATCCTAAATTTTGCCAGCATTTGTCCTGATACTTTTGAGTTTTATTTGTGTGTTAAGACTTCTAAGCTGAATGCATTGTCATTTTGGAATGCCAGTGAATGCTATGTAAAAATTGTTCGATAACTTCTTGAAATTTCCATTAATGAAATTTACTGTACTGAATTTTTGCACCAATATTCAAAATGCAATCATTTATATTTCTTTAGATTTTAATGACGCATTGTGTTTTGCTTTTGTACCTTAGTACATGCTCGTCGGTAAAGTGTCAAGTTCAATTTTAAGAATTTATGGATGATGGTGTTTTTTTCCTTTGTGTTAACATTTTTTGATGTTTGTGTTAAGGTTAATTTTAATCTTTTATCAATGACCCTGGTGTTTGTTCTTTGCGGTAAAGAAATTCTTCTGATGTTCTTTAGGATCACGTTGAAGCACTTTTGCGATGACCTGAACACAGGTACGCAGGGCGCTGCTGGTAACAAACAGGCAAGAAGTAAGACAATCGTTTCGTCATGTCTCGAGGCGTTCCATCTCGTCATCTCCATCTTCTGCAACCGCTTTCCGAACAAACTCAGTCAAGTGTTGCTTGCCATTGGTGAGCATGTCTCAGAATTACGATGCGCTTAGAATAATTTGTGGTGCTTTCAATGCTTAAAGTGTGGAAAAATAAGTGCCTGGACGCCCCTTACCTTTAAAAGAAAGTGCCTGGACGCCCTTACCTTTTCAGGCTGTACTGGCCAATAAGTGGCAGGATGGCATTCGTATTTTAAAATAAGTGCATGGACGCCGTCCATGACCATCCAGCCACACTTTAAGCCCTGGGTGTTTTCTTGCTGTCTGGGTTTCCACATTGTCTTTAACGTTATGGAAGGTAATAAACATTTGTTAGCTCCCTATGTTTATCATTTAGCATTTGGAAATTTCTTGATCAATGATAATTTTATGTTTTCAGGTTCTTGCATGTGTGATGCCATATAAATTTCCAGTTACTTTCAATCTGTTAGTCATCTCAAAATGGCATTTTGTCGTTATCACACAGATCTTCCCATTGTCATTGGTTCCTGATGCCACAGCCTTTTGGCGGTAGCATTGTCTCCATTCTTTTATATCTTGTCATATGTGAGCTTTTCTCATACTAATTCCAACTTCCAAGTCTTGTTACATCTCTGTTAATTTTTGTCAAACTGGCGTTAGTTCTGATGATGCCATTCTTGGTTGGACCTCATTTTCTATGTTTGGTTGATTTTGAACACGATGCTGTGCTCGTGAATAACCTGGTGTCCTGTGCATAGCTCTTCAGTAGTACTGTAGAAATTTTACAATTAGGAAGCGCTTTTAGAGATAAATTTAGTCGGCTTAAGGGTATGACTTCATTGTTTGCTCTTAATGCATTCTTTATTTGGCTCTCAGTGATATTGGTAAAGGTAGAGAATGTACTAAAACTGTCCTAAAATTCATTAATTATTAATAGACTCTCATTTCTATAAGAAATATTTTGGTTTTAGACTCAAGACGAGCATCTTCGCATTCTTTACTTGAAGACAATGGAGATCAAGAGCTGATCTACAAGCATATACTAAAATATCAGGTATCTGAATTGTCACTGTGTTGCTAGAATTTTTTAGCAATGTTGTAACATCCGAGAAGTGCTTTCTGCTTTATTAGTATTTTCCAGCATAATGGCTAAGCCTTAAGAAGCTGCAGAACAAGTTATGTACACACATTTATAGATATTATATATTATATGTTCCTTTATATATTATATATTCATATATACAGGGTGGCCCAACATAAATGTCCCGACTTTGCACGCGTATAACTTCGCCAATTTTTAATATTTATTTATGCTTAATGCAACAATTTAAAGGTATTTCTATCTAGTATTTCCACTGAAAAAATTGAACTGATACTTGTTTAGGTTTTAATTTTATGGTCGGAACAGCGCTAGCTACCATATTTTGCTGTCATTTGTGACGCAATCTGGCGTCGTTGATAGACGATGATCGCGTTTCGATCTTAATTCTACGAACTGATAATGGATTTGATTCGTTTGAAATGATTAACGAATTTTCTAACAGAGGGTGGAATAAACAATACCTTGAATTATCTGCTACGGAAAATTGGTAAAACAGAACTTTTTACTCGAAAACCATGGGAATCTGTGCTCACGGCGCTCACATCCGCTAACATTGCTCGATCGTGTGTCAGAGTAAATTTGCAGTCAAGACAATGACCAGGGCAGGCCCTACATGCAAATCTCCCCGAGGAATTTCAGCATAAAACAGGCAGTCTTAGAAGCACTGCATAACGGTTTGGAAAAGATGATATAGGCCTAAAGTTAAAGTAATTCGTCGACGAGAAGTTCAACGAGCTCTCCAACTCTTACGCAAAGAAACGGCTGGCAGCATGCAAGCGTCTGAAGTCGCGCATGGCAGTGTACGGCTGTTGGCAAAATTGAAAGGACGTGGTTTTGCGATGAGAAGATATTCATGGTAGGGACTAGGGACACTGCAAACACCCAAAATGATCGTGTCTACGCGTGTTTTAGCAAAAAACGATAGAATTTCCCGGGGAAACGGCTGTCATATTGCGTCAGTAATGACAAAAATTGGTAGCTAGCGCTGTTAAGAGCATACAATTAAAACCTAAATCAGCATCAGTTCGACCTTTTTAGAGATAATACTAGAGTGAAATACCTTTAATTTGATGTATTAAGTATAAATAAATGTTTAAAATTGGCGAGGTTATACGCGTGCAAAGTCGGGACATTTATGCTGGCCCACCCTGTATATATATTGCACTTATTCTCTAGGACTCATCCTGCCTGTAACTATATGATGCCATATATAAATATAAATTATATAAATATAAATATTTAAATAAATATATAAATTATGATTGATTGAATATAAATTGTCGTTGTAATTATTATTGTATATACATGTATGTATATAATCTATATATTGTCTAGTATTATATTGTTTTAAATGGTCCTTTGTCAAATATCTGTTGCAGAAATTGGTGACGACTATTTTGTCGTTGGGTGATGAGGATCGCAGCATGAAAGACGTCGGTAGTTTGATGTCAGTGATTGGTTTACTTAGCCGTCAGTTGTCATCTGACAGTGCGCATGGCACTGAACTACAGGATTGGCTTGTCAAGATCTGTAAGGAACAGGCAATAGGTAAGACTGTGTGGAGCCTTGCTTTGCACACAAATTCTTACCACCTTGCCAAAGGGGCTATATACTAATGTAGTTTCTTTGTATCTTCAATTCAGTAATATCATGCGACTGCATGATATTACTGAATTGTTAAGTGGTAGATGAAAGGAAACGAATTTCTTAACTGGTATTTAATGTGTTGAATGGCAAGTCATGCTTGTCAGACGATTAAAATATTATTTATTTATTTATTCTTGTACCTAATATGCATCTTTAAATAATTTTTGCATCTGCATTCGTCCTCATTGTGTTAATGGATGTTGCAGCTGAAATTGTTGAACTCTTCTTTAATGCAGAATTAATTGGTACCATTGATAAATTACCATTGATAAATTACCATTATGTATTGATTTTTCTGCTGTGAACAGATGATATGTCGGTCACAAAATTCCTCGTTCAACAGTTGTTGTCGTTGACGAAGAGGCAGTCGAGTGCCGTTCAGATTGCCAGAGACCTTGCACGTGACATCCACATTGGATTTGCCGACATAGACCAGGTGACTGGAAAAAATCTGCTTGTTTAGTTTGTTTGACCAATCTGATCAGTGCTAGCCTGCTTTCAACTGTTTCCAGACTCTGGTCTGTGATTCTAAATTGATAAAGAGGTGACTGGTCCATGTCTTTTGAAGTTTGCTGTCCCCATTCCCCATGTACTCAATCTCAGATTATCCTCATTTTCATTTCTGAAACCTATTTCTTCTCTCATGGCCTTGTGCACTAGAAGCACCTCAGAACGGTTCACCCTATTAGAGATACTTTGTAGATGTTTTAATACAATACAATTTACACAATGGCTTACTTATCTATTGAAATATGGCACCACTGGCATATATATATACAGACGTGGGGCTGTCAGCCTGAGAATTTAATATGTGCCTGTTCAGATTGTTTTTGACGGCCATGTTGATTGCACTTTTAAGGGCTTCATAAAATGGACTTTTAAAAGTTGTGGTACACACTAACATATTCAAGTTCAGAGTCATTGTTCGCTCGCTGACTTCTAAAGCTGCAGCTTCTCTTGTCCATGCATTTGTCAGTGCCGGCGCCAGGATTTCAGTTTTGGAGGGGCTGAAGCCCGCGGCCAAATTTTCCATTTTCGCCGCCAAAATTTCTGACGATTTCTTTTTTTTAGTCATTGATTAAAATCTCATGAAAATTTTCCATGTTCGCCGCCAAAATTTCTGACGACCTTTTTTTTTTTTAGTCATTGACCAAAATCTCATGAAAATTGTCCATTTTCGCCGCCAAAATTTCTGGCGACCTTTATGTAAAATAATTCAGATGGTCATTTTTTAGGGGGGGCTGAGCCTCTTGTAGGGGGGCTTAGCCCCCCTAGCGCCGCCACTGGCATTTGTGCTGAGCCGCCTCGACTACTGCGCCTCCATCTTCGCTGGTCTCCCAGGGGTTCGGATTGAGGGGTTGGAGAGGCTCCACCGGGCTGCCGCGCGGCTTAATGGGGGTTCACCAAGTCCGACCATGTATCTCAATATATGCGCGAGGTCTTGCACTGGCTTCCTTTCCCTTAAGGAATCCCATGTAGGATTGCATCTTTGGTGTGGCAATGCTTATCAGGCTTGTCACCCTCTTATCTGTGTGAGCTTTGTCTCCCTTTTTTCACTTGCATAGGCTGCCGCGCACTGTGCTCAGCTGTCCAATGTGTCCATGGTCACTTAATGGTTGTTTTCACTCGCTCTGCAACAATGCAGAGGCATTCGTTCTCTGTGGTTGGTCCAACAACCTGGAATGGACTTCCCTTGACTACGTGACACCTACCAAGCTCTTCTCAATTTCACAAACTGTTGAAGACTGTTTATTTTCGCTTGATCATGGCCGGGAGCGCCTCTGAGTAGATACCTTGAAGGGGCGCTGTATAAATATTGATTGATTGATTGATTAATTAATTGATTGATTGACTGATATTCAACAATCAGCCAAAAGATGGATATGGAATCATTTAAAAATAGGCTTTAAAATATTTTCAGGACGCTGAAATAGCCGACGAGAAGACGTTTGCTATTGTCAGCGTTCGTTCGATCCCTTCTGTTCTCCATTTACTCCTTGGTCACATGGAGAAGGAGATTGAGGACACGGAGTGGGTCATTTGCCGGCTCAGGGCAGAGGCAGAAACTGGGGAAAAGTCGGGTAAATTTAGGATTTTTTTCTCTTTCAGAAGCATACACCATAGCCGGTTGATTTTGCCGTGCAGGATCAGTTGCCAAATCTGCTTTTTCCTTTTTGTAAATATGCAGATAAACCTCAAGATAAACCTCAAAAGTTGCGAAGAATCATCTTAACAATAAGTTGATTCTTCACAACTTTTGAGGCTCAGAATGGCGTTTAATGTGAGTAACCTGGAAATTCTGCTGGACTTGCCGCTATTGTTATATTGTTTAGGTCAGATTTATCTTCTATGTTCATTGATTGCCTAGGCCATCCACTAAGTACATGTCTTACCCATCTTCATTATATTTAAAAAACAGATGTTTTTCGGTATTCCTTGCGAGTGTTTGTATAGTGGTTGTCTCCTTTTTGTCCTTAGTTATATAACGAATTTGTAGCTTGTAGTTGAAGAATAGTTGATTATTTTTTCCTTCATTTTAGTACAGTTTATATATAAAATCGTCATGTGGTATGTTTAGCTGAATGTATCATTAGATATATCATTCATGACTTGGGATGGAATTAAATATGCAATGATAACATTAAAATGAGTTTGTTGTGTTGCATTTCATAAGGAAACACCCAACAAGACAACATGGATAAGAACATCTGCATACGACTTGGTCACACGATCAACGTTTTTCACGAACTGCTTCAGACCGCTCTGCCTCCGGGGCCATGCACAGAGTCGTTGATTAAAACCGTCAACCGTCTCTACGCTGTTCTGACAATTCTTGTGAAATTGGTAAGTCTTGCGTTGTTTTATATTTTCTGGCCAAAGGAAGAGTCATAATGACCATTGAAAAGAATTTTAATGGCCATTGAAAATAGTCTTAATAGCCATTGAAAAATCTTAATGGCCATTGAAAAGCGTCTCAATGACCATTGAAAATAGTCTTAATGGCCATTGAAAAGTCATAATGACCATTTAAAATAGTCTGCATGGCCATTGAAAAGTCATAATGACCATTGAAAATAGTCTTAATGGCCATTGAAAAATCTTAATGACCATTGAAAAGCGTCTTAATGACCATTGAAAAGAGTCTTAATGGCCATTGAAATTAGCCTTAATGGCCACTTGAAAGTTTGTAAACATTTGGTCAGATGATAAATAATGGGCATATTTTATGTGTATAATGTATGCCTTGCTTCTAAGTAATCTGTTACATTGAAATATGAAAAATGCAACTGTAAAGAGCATGAACTGTTAAAGAATTACTTCTTTTTTTCAACCGCCATAGCAGCTGTGAGATGCCGTTAAACTTCTGGAATAAATAAATAAATAAAGCACTTTTTACTTGGACTGCTGTTAAGCGGTATAGCTGATCAACTATGCGGACGCTCTCAGGCTCTTGGTTTAATGTTTTAGAATCTTTTTAGCTCTTGCTATGGGGTTGAATTACTGTAAATGCCATTCTATCTTGTTTTCTGTAAAAACCTATTACTTGATAAGCTCTGCTGGATTTGGTTTTTCACAGATTATATATTGAATTGTTGTAGGAACAGTTTAATTGGTTATTCACTATTTTGTAGTGTTTTTTTTCACCGTTTTCTTGATAGTTGTATCAGCCCAGAGTTATATGTTATGCTGATGGTTAGTCACCAAATATGTTATCATAAGCTGACCATTTGTTACTTTAACCAGTGCTTATTTTGACAAGAAGTGAATCCATTTTGTTTCAGCTGCAAAGACTGATTGGCTTCCTCCCTCATAGTTTAAATTTAGATTTCTATAGACATAGAGACAGGATTTAGTACAATAGCATAACAATGGTTCTGAACACTTTTGTCAAATTAGCAATATAGCAATGAAAATGTTTGTCTTGTGTATTGATCTTGACTATGTCGTTTAAACAGATTTTATTACATGTGGTAACTCCTTTTTAGAATTTATCTCTATACTCGCACAAGGGCGGCCAGATCTCCAGCCGTTTTGAGAAGTTGGTCAAACTGTCAGGCTCCAACCTTACGCAGTGTGTCTATTCCATGATTACTCATATACAGGTATGTTTACTGTTTAGTCCCTATTTCGTGTTGCTCTGAAATTACATCTGAAAGGATAATAAGATTAATATCCAAGTGAAAGGTTTTGCTTTGCTGTGCATCTAAGGCCAGCGAATTTTAGTTTTTGCCAGCAACATGGTGGCTGCCATGCATTGAAAGATTGTAGGTGTTGCTAATGTCATCTAAAATGAGAAAATTTCTCGTTCATAGCTTGTGGTAATTAGTTAAGGTACTGTAATATGTTTTTATGAATTGCAGCAGAATTACATTTACTTCATCATTTATAAGGGAATATGTTTTGAGAATCTGAGTTAAGAATTTGGTGTATATAACTAGCCTCAATTTGTTTAATTGGAAGCTGAATTTTTTTTATCGGATTTAAAGGCGAATCCAAGTGAAGAGCTACAAAGCAAAGACGCCAAAGCTAAAAAGAAAGGAAAGAAGTCTTTGCATCCAACAGGAAAAGCAGTAAGTTTATTTGAACATATGATAATATGAGTGACCTATTCTCTTCTGTGACCTATTCTCTTCTGCGATATGGGGGTAATACTGATGAATACCGGAAAATTGCTAAAATGCACTTGCTACGTAAAATTATTGTACTTGTTACGTAGAATTTACTTGCAATGTAACTCGAAGCATTTGCATTTGTTTGTGCTAATAAATAGTAGACAGTTTGCAAAACGTCCTCAAAGTAGCTCTTGCCATCGACGATGCAATATAAATTAGTATTCTATCAATTGCAATGCCGTGCTGTAATATGTGATTGCGTGTATGAGAACAGTAGTGATCTTATTACCGTAATCATTATCTCACGGACTTTCCGGGACTTAACATTCTTGAGGGTTTCTGTGATACCTTATCTAATTTATGAGTAATGACGTCACTTTGCAAGCTGCATTGACTGACTTCTTTAGTTTTGATGTTCAAGAAAAACTCCATTATGTTGAATTTTATGCTACGAGCTGTTGACTTGCTTGCAAGGTAGTGTATGAAAATATAAAGTGTGTAATGAAAATGTCGTCTAAGTATCAGATTTTAAGCGTGAAAATGGGATTATAGGTCAATAAACTGAGCAAATCAGTCTGGAGCTGACCTGCATTCTGTGATCTCATTGTCTAGATTTCAATGGGATTGAAAGATAAATGTTCATTCTGACTGCAACTTTTGTTATCCTTTCAATTTTAGGCGCAGCTGCTGAAGGAATCTCGATTTATTCCGAACCTCATTTATGCGATTGAGCAGTACGAGAAATTTCTTATACAACTGTCGAAGAAATCTAAGGTGCCAGGTTACTCTATGTAGTACAACTTATGCAGTGGTTAAAGTGGTTTGAGTGAGCAGTGGGAATAGCATGGAAGAACTTTATTGGAATGCATTGTGTTTCCATGGTTCCATGCATGGTAAGCAGTGGGAATGCGCACAAAGAATTTTGAGAGCAGTGGGGACACCATTCCCACACATTCCCACCCACTTTAAACCCTCAACTTAAACAGTTTAGTGTTCGTGTAGCTTGGACTTAAGGGCATTAAAATTATATGGTGGCAAAATTAATTGTATCACCTCTTAGAAGAATTGTGGTGACTTGTTGAAATTCTGTTAGGATTTTTTTCAACGTAGGCAACTAGAAGCAACCACAACTGCCATTTAGATTCTTAAGAGACAACCAATTTTTGTGAAACGTGCGTGGTGTGTGTCTGGCTATTTATATAGCACCTTCTGTGTATCAGACACAAGCCAAGGTAAATCAGAATTTGATAGAGAACTGAACAACAGCCAATCATGTTCCAAACAGATGGCTAGTTTTGCCTGATTTCTTAATCTTATGTAACAGATTTCTTAATATTATGCTACAGATTTCTTAATCTTATGTTACAGATTAAGAATTTTCAATCCTATGTAAAAGATTTCTTATTCTTATGTAAAGGATTTCTTAATCCTATGTTACACATTTCTTAATCCTATGTTACAGATTTCATAATCTTATGTTACAGATTTCTTAATCGTATGTTACAGATTTCTTAATATTATGCCACAGATTTCTTAATCTTATGTTTCAGATTAAGAATTTTTTAAATCTTACAAATGTAAAAGATTTCTCAATCTTATTAAAAGGATTTCTTGATCCTACGTTACAGATTTCTTGGTCTCGTGTTACAGATTGACTTGATGTCGCACTTCAAGATGAGCACTTCCAGAGATTTTAGAATCAATGGAGCCATTCTACAGACAGCACTTGAAAAGAATGCAGCCGGTGAATCGGAAGACGACGATGATGATGAAAAAGTCAGTGAAGCAGACGATGGAGAAGAACAGGTCAGTTCTAATCTCTATGTGGGCACTGCTAGGCTCAATGTCTGCTGCTATTAAAGTCTTTTATTATAAAGATTTTTTTCATAATTACTTTATAAGTCCTTATATTGAATTTGTTTGCATTTCTTAACTCATCTGGTCGACATATTGTGCATGAACTACTGCATTACTTATGTGCACTGTTAAGAAATTGAGATTTTCATCTCAGATTTCCATTTCCATCGTGAGATTTACCCGGTAATCACTATTTTGCGTCATAACTAATTGGCTACATAGCACATCATCACATCAACAGTCACCATGTTAATGTGCTAAAGAAATGTTGGCTAGCAGAATGAAACAACATTGAGCTTGTTTAGCATTTGAGTTAATGGCTTTTCCTTGGAATGCCAAGCCATTCAGTCTTACATCATTTAAAGGGTTAATACTGAGTATGGACACCATTGTGGAGGTTAGAAATGGTGTCCTGCTGGATTGCTATAGTCCCATGTGTGCTTCAGCCAAAGGATCCTTCAACCTCATGAGCTTTGCAAGGGTCTGTTAAGCATGCACTGAGCTTTGCAAGGGTCTGTTAAGCATGCACTGGTACTATCATACTGACCTTGAGAAAATAGTGGTATGAGTGAACCCAGGCATCCTGGTATTCCATGGTCTGTCGTCCATGCTATTATAGACCACGCCCATTGTTAATTGCCTTCTAAATGAGTACCCGAGTAGCCTGTAGAACTTTTCCCTTCCTTGTAAGTTCTAACTGAGTTTTGGTCTTGTCAACTTGTTTTTCTTATTGTCGTATTATTCAATATATATATATATATATATATCCACAGAATCAAGTGGTTTTGATTCACAAATTCTATAGCGACAAGTGAATTTCTATAGCGCCTATTCGAGATGACTACCGACTGGTACTCTGAAATTCTCCCGACTCTAGCTTTACAAAAAAAGCACAGTTTGAGTTTGATGCATTATAATGACTAACTTTGGATGCTGCTGCTTCAATGGCAAATTGGTCAAGTGATTTATTTTGATTTATTTTTGTGTTTCTCTGTATTTAGCGGCAAGATGGTGGATCAGGTAGTGATGAGGGAGATAACCAAGCTCCCAAAAATAAAAAGACCAAGTTATCTGTGAAACGAAAGCAGTTGCCGAAGAAGGGAGGGAAGAAGATGGCAGGAAAATGATCGTCTGGAAATGGATTGTATGAATGTGCTCGATATTTTACACAGAATTTCTTGACTGCAATGAGATAATTTCTGTGGTGAAAATTATTTGTTATCAATGACACTTATCATTAATTATTGACCGGATTTTTACTTACAACAGCTTGTAGAATCCAGGGTTTAGTCTAGACTATTGTTTGCCGAATTCATGTTGTTACAGATTTTTTGTGTAATTGAGTGCTGTGGATGTAAGTAATTCAAGTAATGAGTTCAATGAAATAAATATTACAATATGTTTATTGAATTTTGGTATAAGTTAATTCATAGTACTGAGGCTTCCAGATGGTGAGGTAAAATGAAATGTCTTCTGTTTTAACTCTTTCATGTATTGTTCATGTTTTAGTCTATATTCTTTGTTCACTGTTGATAATAATTTTTGCCTAGCACTAGTTGTATAACAAAAGTGTATCTTCAGAATACTGCTATATTTATGTTATGGCGTCCACACTCAAT
The DNA here is from genome assembly GCA_949752735.1 of Lumbricus terrestris. Lineage (NCBI taxonomy): Eukaryota > Metazoa > Annelida > Clitellata > Crassiclitellata > Lumbricidae > Lumbricus > Lumbricus terrestris. The sequence goes on from OX457042.1 coordinate 17,174,634, forward strand.
AATAATAACTATTCACGTTAAATAGATAACGGTAGTATTATAACTTTGCTTGATGTTTATTAGCAGGGCTTAAAGTATGCCTGGACGGTCATGGACGGCGTCCATGCACTTATTTTCAAATCTGAACGCCGTCCTGCCACTTATTTTGCCAGCACACACTGGAAAGTTAAGGAGCGTCCAGGCGCTTCTTTTTTACACTTTAGGCCTGTTCGTAAGTACTTGCAAAACAAGCTAGAGTGGACTGGAGACCATATATTGGTGTTGATCTGTGCGTAGGTCACTCCATACAACATGTGAACATGTGGTCAATTGATCTTGCTGTGCAAGAATTAGTGCTTTGCCAAAAGAAGTTTTATGACATGAGAATGCAATATGACTGCACAAATGTTTTTGCTTCTTCTGTAAACTGGTGTGCACATGCTGATAGTTTTATAAAGAATAATCTTTCTTACTTGCTTTCTTAACATGACGAAATTTGTTAAAACCCAACAGGTGATAGTTAAAAATAGGGGTCAATTTTTCAGGGTCAAGTGTTCCTTTTGTTCCCATGTGGGGGTGCCCATATTTCTATTAAATCTGGAATACTTAAATGAAGTGACAATCTACAGGGTGGGCCAAAAAAAAGACCCCCCTAGGTTTTTTGCCAATATCTTGACCAAAATTAAGAATTTCCAAATGAAATTTTACAGGCTTATAGACAATTCATATTTACACGTGATGGCCAAATTTTATCAAAATATTTCAAACAGAGCAAAAGTTATGCCACTATTATGGAGGCCACCAACTGGTTTTTGACGATTCAAAAACGTAACGCAACAAAATGTAGGTTTTTGCCAATATCTTGGCCAAAAGTAAGAATTTCAAAATGAAATTTTACAGGTTTATAGACAATTCATATCTACATATGATGGCCAGATTTCATAAAAATATTTCAAACAGAACAAAAGTTATATCACTTTTAGTGAGGCCACCCTACGTTTTTTGATGATTCAAAAAAGTCAAAAAACGTAGGGTGGCCTCACTAAAAGTGATATAACTTTTGTTCTGTTTGAAATATTTTTATGAAATCTGGCCATCATATGTAGATATGAATTGTCTATAAACCTGTAAAATTTCATTTCGAAATTCGTACTTTTGGCCAAGATATTGGCAAAAACCTACTTTTTGTTGCGTTACGTTTTTGAATCGTCAAAAAACGGTGGGTGGCCTTCCTAAAAGTGGCATAACTTTTGGTTTGTTTGAAATATTTTGATGAAATCTGGCCATCAAATGTAAATATGAATTGTCTTTAAGACTGTAAAATTTCATGTCGAAATTCTTACTTTTGGTCAAGATATTGGCAAAAAACCTAGGGGGGGTCTTTTTTATGGCCCACCCTGTATATGCTCTGCATTATTTGAAAAATAGCCTACACAAGAAATACTTTCCTTGCTTTGCTTTTACTTGTAATCTGAAATCTGCAATACTTGAGCAATGCATAATTGCCCATTGAGATGTGGATCTGACGAAGGATGGATATAATCAGCTGCTGGGGATAACGCAGAACAAATGAAGAGAAAGGTATACTGCAAATGGATGAAAAGATCTCTGATCGGAGTAATCAGAAGCAGGGCAGAAAAAGTAGAAAACTGTTTGGGCCACTTAATTCATGAGGGGAGATTACATCCTCAGAATCAGAATTGAGGGAAGAATGGTGGGTAAAACACAAGACTTGATTATGTGGGAGGGTTATAGCAAGTTGAGAAATCCGGACAATTAATGTGACGAATGGCGCCATGGAATGCATTCATTCATTCATTCCGAGAATTTATATGGCGCCTCCTAAATAAAGCTGCTCAGAGGCGCTCTATGCGCTTTCCTGTTTGATGTTAACCCTCGGGCTACCAAGGGGGGGTGGTTGCCACCCCCCTAGGTTTTTCGCAAATCAAACGCGTTCCGTCTGGAATAAAATTTTGAAAAAATTGGTAGCTGTAGAGGGTTCATTGGGACACATTTTGAGCTAAAATTTTTGATGATGCCCCCTACCGTTCAAAAGTTACACCCGATATACCCAAGGTACCAGGAGGGTGGATCCCCCCCTAGAATATCGCCTGTAACTTTTCCGCCCCTTAATATTAAGAGACACAAATTATACCATTCTATAGAGGGAATGTGGGGCTACATTTCCATGCTCATTGAGTTGTCTTTTGACAACCGGAAGTGCTCAAAATAAATTAAAATATATATAAAGGTGTTTTATTTTCATAAAATTGTCATGTTTTTTCTATTATAACTTATCCATAATTTATTTTTTAATAGAAATAAATTATGCCATTCTGTAGAGGGCATTTAGGGCTATTTTGTAATACTAAATAATTTAAAATTTGATGACCGGAAGTGCTCAAAATAAACTAAAATGTATATAAATGTTGGGTTTTTTGCAACGCGAACCGATATGTCTGCATAAACGTTTTTCAACAGCAATAACATGTTTTTTTTTGTTTTGATTTAACATAAAACAGACTTATTACTAGTTTTTATAGTTGAATATTGGACTTTATTATATGTAAACTACTTTTTATGTATAAATCATGTATAAGACACACAGAATCTAATATATTCCCTATGCGTAAGTATACATTTTGTGGAATCGACGGGTACCCATGGTAAAAAATTCATAATTTCGAGGTGCCTTCATATTTTCTAAACCTAAATATACCATTTTGTGCAGAAATGAATGCTGAATCAAAGGGTGTATTACAAGTTATGATATCTCAAACCAAATCCATGGGGGGGTGGTAACCCCCGCCCTTGGTAGTCAGTGTTACAAAAAAGCTTGGTAGCCTGAGGGTTAAGTGTCGTTAAGAACAGTCATATTACAGCAGTCAGGCCAAGGGCAAATAAAGAAATTTTCGAAGTGGGGTGGCAAAATTTTCGGTCTTGGACAGGAAAGTTTTTGTCTTTGTCGCCGAAAAATCTGATGACCTTATTTTAGTCATTCGTCCAATTTTCAAGAAAAAGGATATTCTAATAGATAATAGCCGCCAAAATAGTTGATGACTTTTTTAGTCGTCAGTCATCCTGGTCAGAGTAATGTCCTCTCTAGTATCCTGCTGTTCTCCCCTGCTGCATTGAGTTGTTGAGCTTGTTGAAGCCAAATGGGGCACGTCCCGTGCACTTTTTAAATGGGGGGGCCATGACCGGAATGGCTCCCCTGTTCCCGCCCCTGCACTAGGCTACGCTGTAAAAGTCACCGTTGGCAGACACACACACAGACAGGTGGAGCCAACCAATGGATTACGAGTACAGATGATGCGGATGGATGTGCCGAGTCTCGAGATCTGGACCACGTTGCATGCTGTGAATTGCTTAAACCTATCCCTGAAATCAAATATTAGATTTTGCTGAGGTGAGCTGTTAGCATGCATAAAATCACTGTGCTGCAGCTAAGACAGCATAAGACGTTAACATATTACCTCCCTGTCCTCCATACAATTGATCTGAATCTCAAGCTTTTGTTTTCTAATCATTTCAGGTAGGGAAAGGTGTCAGCCAGAGAAATAAGACCTATTTAGGCTGAGTTACCTTGGAAATTCCTTAAAATATCTAGTGGTCTGCGGTCATTTCATGACTTCAAACTGATATTTAGCGGGAGCTAGTGGACGTACAGTGCGCTCTTCTCTTCATCTTTCCTTAATCTTTCCGTCTCTACAATCTGGATAACTTTAACTTTCTTCTGGAACACTCTTCTCCATCCGGTGAGTTCGTTCCATTACTTTTTGCTTCATCTCATCCACGATCCTCCACATTATTCATTCCGCATCATTCATCCTTTGTCTAACTTTTCTTCCCATAGCCAGCCATTATTCCCTCCATCTTCACAAGCCCAGCATGAATCTGTCAATCATACTCCTCCTGGTCTTATTAAGGATCCAAACTGCTTACTTCATCCAGTTTCACCCCTCCAGCCTCTCACTGACCTACATACCGTTCTCACCCCGGCATCATAACCCCGCCCACTTTCTGACTGCAACACAACAGAATGGTTACATGGCCCACATCCCTCTTCCGTTTTTCTTAGCAATTCGCCGCAAAATACAGTCTCAGCACCGTACTCACAATAGTTTATTCTTCATCTTAATTCTACTTTCTGGCGACATACATGCAAATCCGGGCCCAATCAATAGGTGTTCCGCCTCTCACTCTCCCCCGCCTACACCCTATTCTGTTTCTACTACCACTCCTGCTGCTGTTGCTGCTGCTGCTCCTCCTCCTCAGCCTAACTGTCCTCTTACTGCTGCTGCTGCGTCTACCGCTACCTCTCCTCTTCCTCTTCTCCCACAGCCTCCTTTTCCTCCTTCTCCTCCTCCTTCTCCTCCTCCTTCTCCTCCTCCTACACAAGACAACGACCAAAACAAATTTCTACTATGTTCTCTAAATATGCGCTCTCTGCCAAGGGCGGATCCAGGGGGGGGCTAATCCGGCCATGGCCCCCCCATTTAGAAATTTCTTTATTTTTGACCAGCTATTTTGCTCGGAAAGTAGACGTGGCCCCCCAATGAGTGGTTCCGTAGGACTTTGGCCCCCCTTCGAAAATTTCTGTATCCGCCCTTGCTCTCTGCTTCATCCAGCTCACGCTGCTGAAATAAACGACTTGTCTCTTTCCTCTCATCCTCCAGACCTCTTTGCTTTAACCGAAACATGGTTCAATTCAGGCACAACTCATGCTCAATATCAAGATTGTATCCCCTCTGGTTACCACTTGTACAGCACCCCTCGTCCCTCAAAATTGACAACCGACCGGAATACCACAGGTGGAGGGATTGCATTTCTAACCCGAGAGCCTTCCACTGTCCTTGACTCACCTGGCTACTGTTTCAAATCTTTTGAATGCGCCTCAATCACTCTCAAACTCCCGAACTCAATCCTAACCATCTTCAATGTCTACCGCCCTCCCTCCTCCTCCTCATACTCTAAACCTAACTCTGTCTTCTTGCAGGAATTTACCAACTTACTCTCCACTGCTGCCACAACTCCTCATGAATTTTTGATCACAGGGGATTTCAACATACATGTTGACAACCCATCTGACTCACTTGCCCCCGACTTCCTCAGGCTCTTGTCATCTACTTTATAATCTGGTCCAACACGTCAACTTTCCCACCCACTCTCACAACCACACACTTGACCTCATCATCACATCGTCTCTCTCAAGGTTATCGCCAAACATATCTTTCTCTTTTGATACTCCTTCTGACCATTACCCCATTTTCACACAACTTAACATACTACCTACTCCGCGTCCTGATCCCGTCTCTCATTCTTTCCGCCGCATCAGCTCCATAAACATTGAAGCCTTCAAGCACGATCTTGCCTCCTCAGACCTCATTCTAAATTCTCCATCCTCTCTCGATGACCTCCTGTCCTCCTACAACACCACTCTCTCCATGATCCTTGACAAACACGCTCCTACTATTACCAAATCTGGTTCTCACTCTAACAACCCTTGGTATAACTCCTACCTCCAGGCCTTCAAATCTTTCCGTCGACGCCTTGAGCGTACTTACAAACGAACCCATGACCCTCAAGTCCTCTCTGCTCTAAAAGCTGCTACAAACAAATACCATCACCTTCTGGCAATGGCCAAGAAGAGGTTTTACTCCTCACTAGTTCAATCACGATCTTGTAACCCTCGTCTTCTCTGGAAAACGGTAAACCAACTCCTACATCGGAACTCCTCTAGCCCACTTCCAAACTCTCTACCATCTTCTTCAATCGCTGACTCATTTTGCTCGTTCTTCTCTGGCAAAGTAACTACTATCCGTCTCTCTCTGCAATCACTCCTCTCAAAATCTAGCATCGATTCACCTGCAGATACACCCACCTCCACTCACGACCTTCCGTCTTCCCCACCTCAATCATCGCTATCTGCTTTTAACCCAACATCAGAGTCTGAAGTGTCCAATTTATTACAATCTCTCCCAAACAAGCAGTGCGAACTCGACCCTATACCTACCTCCCTACTGAAAGAGTGCGCATCTATCATTGTCCCCATCATCACAAAAATAATCAACCTCTCCTTATCCACTGGCAACTTTCCCCTCCTCTTCAAACATTCTTTGGTAACTCCACTTCTAAAAAAACCATCACTTGATAAGGAAATCCTTTCTAATTATCGACCTGTTTCCAACCTGTCATTCATCTCTAAACTAACAGAACGTGTTGTACTCTCTCGCATCAATGACTACTTGACTTCAAATTCACTCCTTAACCCAAACCAGTCCGGCTTTACTAAAAAGCACTCCACCGAAACACTTCTCACTTCGCTCTACAATAAACTTGTCTCTGCCATCTCTCATCAACAATTCTCCTGCCTTTGCCTCCTTGATGTCTCTGCAGCCTTTGACACCATCGACCATAACATACTACTCCAAAGACTATCCTCCTGCTTTGGCTTTACCGACACTGCTGATCATATCTCCTTTGGATTCAGTCTTATCTCTCATCACGCTCTTTCTCAGTCAAAACACTTGAAACGTCTTCTCAATCATGCCCTCTCACCTGTGGTGTTCCGCAAGGTTCTGTCCTCGGACCCCTCTTGTTCATCCTCTACACCACTCCACTCAGCTCACTCATAAAAGCATCCACAGTCGACCATCATCTATATGCTGACGACACCCAACTATTCATCTCTTTCTCTCCAAGCAGCTTCTCTGACTCCATAGACAATCTTCTCTCCGTGGTCACCCAAATCACCTCTTGGATGACCTCAAATCTCCTCTGCCTTAACCCCTCCAAGACAGAATTTATACTAATTGGCCTCAGAGAACAACTCAAGAAAATTCCTGATCCCTCTATTTCCTTCAACAATGACTCTTCTTCCAACCACACTTTCTCCGCAAATTCTCCTGTCCGAAACCTAGGTGTAATCTTTGGCCAGCATCTTAGCTTCTCCGACCACATAACCCAACTTTCCCGCACTTGTTTCATGCACATACGAGATCTCCGCAGAATCCGACCTATGCTCGACTTTAAAACTGCATCCACAATAGCCACATCCATAGTTCATGCGAAACTTGATTACTGCAACTCTCTCTTCCTAAACATTGATATAACCCAAATTAACCGCCTCCAAGCTATCCAGAATGCCCTCGCCCGTGCAGTGACGAAAACCCCCAAACGTCACCACATCACTCCTGTCCTGAAATCACTTCACTGGCTCAAAATACCTGAACGCATTGAATACAAAGTCCTCACTCACTTACAATACACTTCAATCATCCCAGCCGTTCTACCTTCGTCAGTTGTTCACCATCCAGCCACCTCGTTCAACACGCTCCTCATCCTCCATTACACTGCTTCGCCCTCCCATCACTTCATCACTGAAATTCGCAAACCGCTCCATAGCCATTGCCGTTCCACCTCTCTGGAACAAACTTCCGCCAGCACTTCGGCAAACTTCCGACCCATCATACGAACTCACCAAAACTCCACCTCTCGCTATCTCCCCACAGGTCTTTCACTCAAAACTGAAAACAGTGCTCTTTCAAAAATCCTATCCTGATTCTTCCTCTTCTCCTCACATCCTCCGCCACTTCAACTCTAAACATCACCCACCTTAGTCGTCCATCTATCTGCCTGCCTGACTCTCCGGACTTGACCCGCTGCCTATCGATTTTGTTTTGATTGAGCGCCTGTGAATAAGCTGGTTCCCGCGACTTGGCTTTTGTGGGCGCTGTAGAAGTCTCGAGATTACGATTACGATTACGATTGTGCTATTGTCCATCAAAGCGCCACATAATTTGGGCATTTATAGTTGCTACTTCTATGGTCCATGCTAGAACCATAGATTTAATGATTTAATAACCTATTCTTAGCTGTGTCAGTACACGTTCAAATTATCTTAGTTTTTACATGCGGTGTTACAAACGTTCTTATAATTGTATGCTTTAAATTATTTATGCAACTAACGTATATTCAGCATTAAGACCAGACAGAATTTTGTGTAAGAAATTTCCGTCGGTTGAAAATTAACATGAGCGATATTAAGCGTGCTGATCATCGTGGCCGAAATGTGTAGAATCTATACCATTTTTTTCCTGCCAGAATAACTGCTGACCTTTTTTAGTAATCTGGTCGTAATCTTTTGGGAATATACTGTGATCTCTCTAGTCGTATGCTACTTTTCCTCTCTCGCCTTATCCTGCTGCATTGATTTAAAGCTTGCTGAAACCAAGTGGGGGCACGTCCTGTGCACTTTTGGAGTGGGAGGCCATGGCCGGATTGGCCCCTCTGTATCAGTCCCTGATTCAGATTGACACACATTGAACACATTAAAATTACATGATATATTTATGTTATCTTATCTGACCATTTATAAAGCGCTTCTTGCAGCAAGAGCCTTTCAGAAGTGCTCCCAGTGCGCTTAACTCCGAGAAAAAAGGCAAGTTTAGCTACAGTAGTAGCAATGTGTCAATCTGTCCTACTGCCTGTTTAACAATCGCCCCTGGGGAATTTAAGACTGAGACAGCCTTATGGGGTTTAGTGGGTGTCGGACCCCGTGTCCTTCTGATATTCGTGCCGGCATGTTACCATTCGCTTTTGAGGGGTGCAGTATACGAAGTTCCTTGGTGTATGCTTAGATTAATCATTTTGTCGTTGATTCATTTTCCAGGTGTTTGAAGAGTGAACAGTGGCGTGAATGGAGTCCGTTAATTGGGAAGATGTGCTAAGCTTCAATGACGATAGTTACGAAGGACCTGACAACATGTATGATGACGATGATGTCGTTGACTCTTGCACCGTTTTGCCTTGCGTTGGTCGTGGAGTGAACATAGTGAACATATCGGAAATTAGACTGCCAGCGGATTACTATGCAATTGTCCACAATATCCAAGTTAGATTTTCTATCATAACATATCTGAATTCTCTGTTGAAGCAAATAAGCCGAAGTTCACATTTTTTAGCCATTCACCAACTTAATTGTTGTGTCTGCCTTTTCGAATTTAGATACGGCCAATGTTCCACAGTTGCTGGACCTCTGGGCCTATGTTGTATGCTTCTGATTGATAAAGCCTTTTTGACATGTGATCCATGACGAATATTGTTCTGCGTTGTATTTGTCATTTCATATAACAACTTTTCCAGAACAAGCACCTCAATGTTATTTCGTTGTTAATTTTTACATGCTTTGAGAACCACACTAAAGCTTTTTGCTCTAACGACTTTGCTGAATTCATGGCTTTTAATATTAACTTGCCTACCTTTGCCATTAAAATTGAGCTTATATTGAGTGTTTCCTAATTAATGTTACTCGTTTGTAAGAGTGTCTTCATATAACTTTGTTGCTATATGCAAAGAGAAGAAGAATTTAAAGCACTATACATTTTAGTTACGATGAGTTTCTTGCTTTAATAGCCGCCAGGACATTGTGACGAGCTCGTGCTAGTTCATGCTGAATTTTGTTGTCTTGGGTAATTTTATTCAAGTGCTGTTATTTTATGTTTAGCCATTTGTACAATCAGTCCAGGCATCACACAAGCAGAATCAAACAGGAACGGGAAAAGGTCGAGCTCAGCTTATGAATGAGGATAGGATCAAGTGCTTTCAACCGCGTGGGACTCGTATTCCCCCACGTGGAAACAACTCTCCTGGTGGAAGCAGCATACCTGGTGGAGATTACAGACATGGTGGAAATGGCATATTTGTTGAGCATAGTTTATCTGTAAGTAACGTGTTGCCAGGACAATCATTTTGGGGATTCTACCCATAAATATCTGTGGGAAAAACCTACTTGCTGGTCATAGATGACATAACCTATTTCGAATCAAGTGCATGGGATTGTTTAGCTTTGGCAGGCTTAATGGCAGGTTAATGTCACGGTAGATATAATTATGTACTGTGTGGAACTGTTAAGTGACAAGGCCATCGCTAAAAATTTTACTGGGCCTATGTAAGTAGTTGGAACAGTTTTAATGCATAATCAAATAGGAACAGGAAACAGCATGCAGAGTTTTGGACTTCACCGTATTTATTTGTTTTTATGTTAGAATTTTATTTTATTTTTAGTACTAGTAATTGTTTTTGGTTTTTAAAGCAACGGGATACATATCAAAGCAAAAAGCATGAATAGATCTGCTTATTGTTATTTTATTTTGCTTTTTTTCCTACAGGAGCATTTGTTTGATTTTTAACTGTGAACGCTTGGTTTTCTAAATCTCAGGTACCATAATGAGGCATTGTTCTAATGAGGCATTGTTCTAATGAGGCATTGTTGTAATGAGACGTTGTTCTATCATCGTGTTTTGTTGCTTTTACTAGCGCAACTTACCAAATGATGTAATATTTCCTTTATAGCAGCACAACGAAGCACAACAGGGCACCAGTTTCGATGAAGACTTCCCTCCTCTGTCAGGCTCCATCTCTGACAAGTCGTCAGTTACATCTGACAGGCCTGACACTGTCCTTAACAGCCAACCAGACTCTCTAAAAGCAATTGCCGGAAGTTTTTTAAACTGCACTTAACATACAACAAAATGCACCAAATGACAGCAAAGTAATTGATCGTTTATAGCTATAAGTATGCATTGTGTCGATTACTTTAAATTTTAAGTGATTTTACAGCATGTTTATATGTCCATTTTGCATGCTTTTAACTTGCCATATTTTTCATGCCTGTCGTATTAAAGTATGCCATTTAATTCTAAGCTTAATAATACGCTGAAATATGAAACTGCAGTCTGTTGTCGCTAAGCTTGTTTTAAAAACTCAAAGTGCAAATTAAAGTACTTGACAGCAAATATATGGGTATAAGCAGTGCTCGAAGTGTGGGAAAATAAGTGCCTGGACGCCCCCTGCCTTTCCAAAAGAAGTGCCTGAATGCTCTTACCTTTTCAGGCTGTGCTGGCCAATAAGTGGCAGGACAGCGTTTATATTTTAAAATAAGTGCATGGACGCCGTCCATGACCGTCCGGCTACAGTTTAAGCCCTGGGTATAAGTACAGTGCAGATCGGTTAATGGCCAAAGACCTGGTACGAAAGAAATTTATCGGCTTGATAAACAGATTTCATAAAACCGTTAAACATGGTAAATGCATTCGTTGAGGGTGAGTTTAAGGGTGCCTCATTGCCTCGACCATGAACCTGTATATAGGCCCCAGGCCAACGTATAGGCCTACACTACATGTATAAGCTAGGCTATTGCTCATCCAGGGGAACCTTGACAGTCTGCTGCTGCTGGTTGGACATCTGAAGAACCGTGCTTAATGTGGTCCTGTTCGTTAAGACTACAATGTTACCCATTAGGTCTATTACAGTTTTAAGCGCAATAGGAGAATTTAAAAAATAGCTGAGGGGTCAGACGTTAATTTATATTTGGAGTTGGGATTTCAATGAGCACTACTATGTGGGCCTAAGAAAAACGGGGGTTGTCAAACACTTCACTCTGAGTTTAAGCGATCTATGTAGGCCCACTACTCTGGACCTTGGTACAGTTTCCTTTATTGGATAATCCGGTTGACCGACCACAACCGGTTACAGTTATGCAGTTGAAACAATTCACAAGAACACATGAATCACATATATAACTCAACGCAGCGCTCGTGAATAAGCCGGTGCCCCGCGCTTGGCTTTCCAGTGGCGCTTTAGAAATTAGGAGATTACGATCTTGATTACTAACAGAACAGACGGCCTGCAATAGCCTACAAGGGCGCTAATAGCAGTCTACAAAACACGTCTATAATAACATATCCTTCGGGAATCCATGATATTCATGTAAGTTTAATTTCTGTATCTCTGGACGAAACTACTTTGACATGACACGACGCTCGTGCTCTCTACGCACTACACAGGTGACCAGGGGCTTCTATCCCCCCTAAGCAACCGGGCGCAATCCATTTTCTTCTCCCCACTTTTCTTGACCGGCCTTCCTTTATGTATGCAATATAGTGCAATCTAGCGCATCATGCCCTCCTCTAGTGTGGGAATGAAGGTTTGTTTGGAGAGGGACAAACGAGCATCCAGCAGACGATCGCCGAAGCATGTGTAGCGCCGAGAAGGGACCTGGTATGGGGAGGGAATGTGCCCCTCCCCATAAGAAATTTTTGCGATTTCCGCATTGCAATTTGAGCATTTTAAGCTGTCCTCTTAGCAAAATTGCTCTACTATTTCAGTGGAGGAATTGCTGCCAAAATTGGGCAGCCATATGTTTTGCGCCTCTGATCAGGGTGCACTAGAGAAGCGTTACATAAATTTTTAGAGCACAATGCAATGCAATAAAATACAATGTAGGTCCTACATTGTAAGCCCACGTAATAATGATGTTGCTTTACTAAGTGTTCAAGGACCAAATTTGACTGTCTGAAATTTGAAAGACAATATTGGAGAGAAGCCATTTAGTTGTACAAAATAGTATTTGTATTAACATTGTTTTTTTCAATTATAATAACTATGATTGTATTATTTATTAAAATAGTAAAAACATAATTATATTCATCATGGGCGGAGTTTGGTTTCCGTTCTTGGAGGGGCTAAAGCCTTCTTGGGGGGGGCTAAGCCCGGGAAAAGATACCATTTGCACGGTAAAAAATGAATCTGGGTCTTCTTGGGGTCTTAGCTCCCCTAACCTCTGATAAACTCCGCCCATGATAATCATGTAATAGGAATTTTTTATAGTAGGCTATATTATAGCTGTTATAGCAGTTCATGTGATACAAAGATGCAGATAGTAGCCTAACTAAAAACTCAAAGTGTATAAAGTGTATACATTTTGCTAAAAACTATTAGGCCTACCATTTTGTCCAAATTTATATGGAGGGAAAGTATTTTCTGGGGGGATCTTCCTTTACTATCTTCCTTTAGTGATGCCTAGATTGAACGCTGCCCTCCATGTCCGACCTTTCCCCCCAACCGACGTGAATTTTGGCTGTCTTCTGATCCCCCCCTATTTTTCACTGGGCGCAAGCTGCGCCCGCCATGTATAGGGATAGAAGCCCCTGCAGGTGACATGTGTGCAGCTTCAATAATAATGTTTAGTTCGTTGTAACGTACGTAGGCCTAATGTTCCTATCCTCAGAGTCTGTCGCCATCTATCGAATTAGACAGAATCTCTCTCTCTCTCATTTCCTTTCATTCCTTTCGGAACATCGGGCGACAAGATTTTAGACAGAATATTCACTAAAATATGATTCACTGTAATGTATATCTAATCAATTTTCAAAACCACTATGCATGTACATGATCCACAAAATTATTTATTTCCTCGGGGCACAATCTAGATAGATGTTGGCGTAGATAATTTAGTTCAGTTGGTGTTAGTCTAATTAATACCGTTTTAAGCGCTAGTTTACCGGGTGCTGGCTTAGCTAAGTGGTTACTTCGATTCATTGCCCACTGACCGTCTGAACCATTGAGATGCATTATTATATGTATAACATAACGCTAGAGAGAGTATGACGTATCTGCCCTGCAATAAAATTTGAAGCTGATCGAAGCTGTAAGACTGTGATTGGTCGGTATAAGAACTCGTCTGTGATTGGTCGACATGACTTTAGACAGATATGATATGATGTGATTGGTCGACATGACTTTAGACGATGATTCAATATGGAGACGTGATACTCCCTCTAGTGATATATTTATTATATAATACACCTCTATGGTCTGAACCGTGTTTGGTCTGTAGAAGTCCACTCACACGATTCAACCACTGGCGCCGACTGGCACTTTTTGTGAAATGCGTTGCCGCGTCTTCCCGTTTTTTACGCAAATCTTTCAATCGCAGCCAAATACTTGGACGATCTCCGGGTGCTGAGATAAATTGGACGCAACGTAGGCTACCGTTTTGGCTTTTAGCACAGATTCACGGCGCCTTTGAGCCGGAAGTTCGAGGTTTCGAATCCACCTAAAGCCGCCGCGTAGGGACCCTGAGCAAGTCCTGTAATCGCAATTATTGCTCATGCGACTGGTGTCCGCGCTGTAGTCGGGAGCGCCCGAGTTGATATCTTCAAGGGACTCTATTAGCCTACACGTGCTTATGCATAGGCCTATTGTAGCATAATTTTAAGACTGCCATCTAGCGAACTAGACAGAATGAAGCCTGTGTAAATCTAATGAATCATTAACGACCTTAATTTAGGCCTATAGCATGATTCACAGAATTGTTAGTCTTACAATACACGTAAACAGACGACATACTTTTATAATCGGATAGCGAGAGAATATGCGAGACACTACACGTAGGCTAGCTAGCCGCTTACAGCCTATCGTTATAATGGCTTTTTAAGTGGCGTGTTTTCGGGTGCTGGCTTAGCCGAGTGGATACTTCGCAACTGCTATGTCCCTGTACCTAACATTGGGATTGTGTAGATCAGTCTATACAATTCATCCACTGGCGCGATCCGGCACTTTTGCGAAATCCGTTGCCTCGTCATTCCGTTTTCTGCGCGAGTACATCAATCACAGCAAAACACTTGGACGATCTCCCGATTAGAAGATAAATCAGCCGCAACAAATGTTTCAGCAAGGACTCAGCCTGAAATATTCCAGCCCGCGTCATTGTAATTGTCACGTCACAATCACAATGACGTAATCTCTAACGTACTCCAAACTACTCAAATGGGTCATCCGGGCTGGCCTGTACAATAATATTATTGCACACCTTAACTAATATGAATTATATGATGAACTACAAATACAGGTATTACAATTTCGTGCTACGTACTGCAACTGATATAAGAATTAATTCTCCCTCCAAACATTTTTGCAGGGCTTAAAAGTACGATATGCAGTGCAAGCCTGTTATGGACTGATATCACTCAAGTCGCCGCATAGGGAACTTGGGCAAGTCCTTCACTCGCAATTGCTCAGCGCTTTGGCATGAAACTCCGATGGTGTCTATGCTGTAGTCGGGAGCGCCTCTGAGTAAAGAGGGCGAAGGGGCACTATAACAAGTGCACATGTATACATATGCATGTATACGGAAAATAATTGGAATGACCTGAAATAAGGTAATTTGCAATTTTTAATTCAATACCATTTTCGAATGTAATTTTAAATTAATTCACATTTCATGTCACAAAGTAATTTGCAATTCAATTAGATTTTTCAGAATAATTTGTCTATCTCTGGCTGATAAACAAACTCTGCTATAACTCCCCTTCCCCACCACGATCTATGACAAATTTGATATAACAATAAATGATTTTTAAATTTTATTATTTTAAATACCTGTATTTCTAATTCGGTAAAATAATAATTAAAATGGGGGAAATGTACCAGCCATGCATACAAAAACCCACTTAATTAGTCTTCAATTTGTTACTTATATCCGCTTTTAATCAGCTTGCATTTCATCAGATACCAAAATTTTGCCTTGAGCACTCTTAAATTCCCATTTTCAATGCATTAACATTTCGGCCTTCTAAAGTGACTGGGAAGTCAATGCAGTTTCTGATTAGTGTTAAATGTCACATGAAGCACATGTAGACTGCTTGATCGTCACCTCAAAATGTCTCAACCGATGAGAAAACCTTTTACGACTTGTTCCATAAGAACACTTCAGCAAACTTGGTCGGCTATGAATACACAGCACGTACAATCGTACATTGTACAATGTGAATGGGAAGATTGTATGGTGTTAAGACAAGGAAGAGAACTGACCACCCACCCACCCACCCACACCTACCCACCGAAACCCACCAACCCACACCTACCCACCCACCCACCCACATGCCAAGGCAATAGGAAGTCACCTACGCTTCACTTCATACCTATGGTTGCCTTAAACCTGTAATATCTTTACATCTTGGGCATATTGCTTATCATAGATAAATTTTTCTATTTACATAGCAGCAATTTTCCTGCCCACGATTCTCATTCTGTTGTTTATTAAATTTTCATTTCTGAGGACCCAGTGTCTATAAATCGTACAAAACTTTCATTTCCTCAAAAATGCTGCAATGGAGCCAAGATCTCAGTCATCTCACCCATCAGGAGCCGGACTAAAAAATTTAACAAGTTCAGCCAACAGTCGTTCCACGCAAAATAATTGGTTCCGCATTCTAAACAGACGAAAATAAGCCACTGTCTCAAAAGTGCGCGTACTTCTTTTCATGTTGTCACTTTCTTCGTTACACGTTCTTTTGGAAAGCATTTTGCGAGGAACAAAATCTTCTTTGTGTCTTCACTGGGACCAAATTCCTTGCTGTCCGCAACCAGCACCAACTCCAGTCTCTGTACGTACTCCTCTAACGTCGTTGCATCCTCGCTTATGTGACTGCTGCAGACTTTAAGCAGCCAGTCATACGACTGATATCTCTTTGCGACGCGTGGTGGATACGTCTCAAGGCATGGCTCGCTCTTCGTAAACTTTGCTTTGATACCCGGAATCTCAAACAGGGCGTAGTTCTTGAATGGCTTTGGGAAGTCTTGTGGAGCGAATGGAAGATTGTCACGAATTTCCTGCATCGAAGTCCCTGGGGTCTTTAGACGTATACGCTTCTGAAATTGATCGAATTCACGCAATTTATGTCGTATGCAGAGTACTGATCACATGAAAAATTTTAAACCGTAACACAGCATCTTCATTCAATCTGTAGTCTAAACTTACTGTTATAATTATTCATTGTTAAAATGCATAATTCTGTCTAAAACAGCATCTTCATATTCTGTACTACCTAACATGGGTACCAGCACATAGAGGCAAGAGAGGGCACTTGGCCAACCTGGAAAAATGAAACACATAGTTTTTAACTGCTACTTTTTGGTTTTCAATGAATCTCTTCGCACCAAAGCACTAACGATATTAATAATATACACAAAGTGAAATTAAAAAACTTATAAAACTCCATGAAAGCTTTTACTAAAAAGTTAATCATGACCAATGTTATGTTTTGCCCCTCTCCTGCAAGAATCTCTGCAGAGGCCCATTCTACCAAACTTTATCGACCTTGCCTAAACGAATCAAAATACTTTTTATTTTTTATATGTCGTTGCAAAGGTAAACAACTGATGAGTGATGAGGCAGGTAGCCTATGTCAAATTCAGTCGAAACGTCATTTCAACAGACTTTGTCAAAAATGCAAGAAAAGGTTAAGAAAATAAGCGGCAACACTTACCCTCTTTCCAGTAAAGCTTTCCTTGCGACAGGATTTTTCCTTGTGGCGTTGCTGTCCAAACATATCTATAGATGGGTTAAATTCGGAGTCGTCATTGCATAAACTTTGAGGATCGTACAAATTCGGCTCAGTCTCATCTGCCGCACTGTTATCGCCCGAACCAATGCCGTTTAAGAAATTATCCGGCTCGAGAATGTACTGAAGTGTAGCGTCTTGAAAGAGCTGTCTCTCATTTTCACCCAAAACAGATTCCTCCAGTGGATCTCGTACGGAATCAGAACCTTCGCTCGTTCGTTTCCTTCTTCGTTCCGCATACTTCGAAGATTCGTACATATCGGTCAGACCGTCTGATATCAGTCTTCTTGTCTCTTCCTTATATGCGGAATCTGAAATTAAGGTTATATGCAAATAAAACAAAACTGTTATGAATGATGTACGGTGACAAATCCGTTGAAAAAAAAAACAGCAGCCGACTGAATACGCTTATGTGTGGGCGCGCTAATGGTGACTTCCAATTTTGTGTGCATCGTGTTGCTTGCTAATAACAGTATTAATGACAGTTAACATCATATAGATTGTGTAGGCAGAGTACTTTTTGCAAAGTACTTAAAGGGCACTATACCAATTGTCCTTTCTACATACATGCATACTGGTACGCTTGCTGACAATTTTCCAGAAAATGGCACGCAGCAGAACTGGCAGTTTGGACATTCACTGTCATATCAACCAGGGCTAAATGTTGCACCATCTCATAACTTTTCCATAAATTCTTCGTCTTCTGGTTCTCTGCCTCATACGCAGGTTTAAGTGTCCGACGCCACGATTCCACTCATTGTTCAGCCTCTTCTTTGAGCCTCTGTATATATCCATTGTGCTATTTAATCATAAACTTTAACAAGTAATACTTTGGTAAAATAAAAAAATTCTTTATATCAACAAATACTACATAGAAGTGTCTTAATAAAATAAATCGTAGCCGAAGTTTAGTGAGCTGGTATGCAAAGACCAACAAAAATGTAAATGCTGCATCACAGGAAGCAACCCTTTCATGAACCTGATTACTACTCAGAAGCGCTCCCGACTACATCACGGACACTAAATTGGAGTTTCATGCTGAAGCGCTGAGCAATTGCGAGTGAAGGATTTGTCAAAGGTCCCTACGAAGCGGCTTCAGGTGGATTCGAACCTGCAATCCTCTGGCTGCAAGGCAAAGAAAATACCCACTCTACCACTGCGCCCCGCATTGGACCCAGACCAATCATATAAACCTCAAAATGATTGCAAATCTTCTGCAGAATACTGCTTCTTACTTACAGTAGCCACTGCTGGTTGAATACTGGGTTAATTTTCCCTTCTGTAAGTCAAAGTGATCGAAGACCGTTTCAACATTCTCTATATTTTGCATATCCCTAAAACACAAACCATAAATGCTAATACATGTGTATGTTATCATTATTATTTTGAAGTCATGCAAAATGGCCGTGCATACAACCGTGCAGCTCAAAAGAAATCTATAATTATACAAAACTGCAAAAAATAACAATTTAAAATGTCCAGAAAAAGAGGTAAAACCACCAGGAAGTCTTTCCAAAAGAGCATCAAATAAATGGCTCTAATAAAAAAATAATAATAAAAGTAATTACTAAAAAAAGTAAAATTTAAACGAAAGCTACAGTAAAGTTCATAATAAGCTTTCTTGGTTGTAGGGCCGTCCATCCGGAATGGCCTCCCTTCAAAACTGCATTTCTTACATCTGACCATTCAAATTTTGTTTCATAAATCTCTCAAGTCTTTTTTCTTTCGCCGTGGCTGGGCTGAGAGTATCCAAAGAATGAATGAATTAATGAAAGAAAGAATAAATTGATGAATAAAGTAAAGACATATTATGACAGAGAAAAAGTCGTCACTAACTTTATATCATCTGGAAACCATTTTCCGCGTTCCTTCAGCATTTGCTTTTCCGCATGCGCCACCCAATCACTCCAGATGAACAGCGGTGGATCTGTTCAAAGACAAAATGATCCGGTAATAAAAAAAATCAACGTTATACTTAACAAATCAACATTACACTCGCTAATGAACATCTGTGACACATCTCTACACATAGTTATACACCCACACTTGAAGCAACATATATCTTCTTTAATCACTCACTTAGTCGTACAACATGTAAACACAGATGGTGTAGAATGCTGTGCTGATGTCATCACTGGGTAAGCCACACTGAGTGGGGCTGAAATCTACAGAATATTGGTGTAAAGCAAGCGACAGAAGGCGTCATGCAATGTGACAAATAAATCAGACATTCATATCTGCAATAATATATGGGAAATCCCCAGCATGTAAAGCGAACTGAGACATGCCATTTCAGCAAACTTTGCGGTTCAAGTGTCTCTTTTAAAATTTAAATCCAGTAAACATTTCAAGACTTCTTCTTCTTCTGGTTCTCTGCCCCTAGGCAGGTTCGGCTGTCCAATGTCACCACTCTTCCCTCCGCTAGGCCTTCTCCTTTAGTAAAAAGGCTTAGTGCAGGATAAATTATGGTGCATATTAAACCCTAAGCAAAATATGAAAGTCTACTTAACTATCAATGCTTAACGATGCAATCAATTCAAAGCTTACCAAATTCAATAAATGATGACAAAATCTGTGCATATTTGGTCAGTTTCCTGTAAAGAAATACGATTCATGTGATAAAGTAATTAGTAAGCCACAAAGACTTTGAAAACATACAGACAGCAAAACTTTTATCGATTAGGTATCTCGTACGAAACGAAAGGCTCACAAATAGAAGTATAGCCGAGTATGCATATACCACTGCTACAGTCACTAACATTAATTGTATTTACATACTCAAATTTAATTAATTAATGAATCATTTGGCACCATATGAAGAGTTTAAATTGTGATAACACCAACAATGAACTCTTTGGGGATAGTCCTGAGGACAGACCTGGAACATGTTCTGCACCAACAACTACCTCCAACCAAACCCACCTACTACTCCCTCTGACCCTATGACCACAAAATACCCCAGCCCACGCTCTGATTTACAAAACATTTATGGCCAGAACACTATGTACCTTTAACTGCATTTATTATGGGTCTGCATATACTAAATTGCAATAATTATTAGTAATTGGTTAATACAGAAATACTGTGGGGCACTGTGGTGTAGCTGGTATGTTCAATGCCTTGCAGCCGAAGGGTTGCAGGTTCGAATCCATCTCAAGTCGCTGCGCAGAGACCTTGGGCAAGTCCTTCACTCGCAGTTGCCCAGCACTTCGGGGTGAAACTCCGATGCAGTGCCCGCTCTATAGTCAGGAGCGCCTCTGAGTAGAGAGCTTGAAGGGGCGCTATAACAAGTGCGCATACAAACAAACTTACTTACTCTTTCTTAAATACTCGCCAGGCAAACATTTACAAAGACTTACCATTCGGAGACGTCGTCAAGTCCAAAAATCATTTTGAGGGTGATGACGATATATGCCATAGCCATACAAGCAAAATCAATGCTGCACAAAGCCCCATGTACCTTACGAACCCTCATTGAAGGTGGCCGAACTTGGATCAAGTTGGACACCAACGTGTGCAGTTCACCTTGAATGCAACAAGAAAAATCTAGGTCACCTTTAGGCAACTATTGGAAACCCTATTACCCTTGAGTGATAGGTTACCTCTCTCTTGAGTTAGCACTCCGTCAAATGTTTGAGGCAAACTGACTTTATTGTTGACATTTACACACACATATAAATATATATGCATACACACAAAATGAACTCCTCTTCCTGTACAGTTTGATTGGTTGAATCATAATGTTCTGACGTCCAATCAGGACACAGTCCATTCTATAATATAACAAGATCATTCACATAAAAACATATTAACACATATTAGCATATATTATAATCCAAATTATCCAGCCTATCTATGGCAACTACATACAAAGATAAGAACTTCAAATCTCAATTCTGACGCTAGATTTATATAGACGGCTGAACCATTAAAATCTCAAATATAGTGATTCCTATAAATATTCTGCTTACCAGGAAGGCCAAGTTCGATGATGAAGCGGTGAACTATGCAAGTGATGTTCACCACTGGAAGAGTCTTCAGTCCAAGAAACGACACCAACTTTGCAGCTTCCAAGACGACCTTGTTAGGAGCTGGAATGGGCTGGAATAAGACGTTAGTAATATATAAGAACAGAGGTTCTCAACCTTTTTTTCACATGCGACACACCTAAACTTGCAACCAAATTTCGCGACACACCATGGAATAGTCAAATGAATATAGTTAAAACAATTAAATTAGGCCCAAACCAGCTTAGATATATATTTGAAATTGTTACAAATTTCATTGAATGAAATGTTGACATTGAATGCTTTCTCATTTCTAACGTTCCAAATTCCACTAATCTGAATTTACGATTCTACGTCGTTTTATGACTCTGCGTTAATTATTTGACCTAACAATTAATGGGATTTTTGCTCCTGGATTTTCTTTGGATCATAGTAAGATGAGGATAAACAGGCTTTGTGAGTGCGACACGTATAGTCTACAACTGCGTAGAAACCCAGCCATAATTATGAGCCTGAAGACTTCAAGCTTCCAAGGGTCATTACCCATTAACAAGACTAACAAATGAAAACAGCCAAATAGTAGTTGTAATATAAAACTGTTTTAGATAACTGTTATAGCTTTCAAAAAGAGCATGACATATTATAAATTATCCATAGTCTAAGCCACTCTAATAGCTCAAGGCAAAACAAGAAAACACGGGATAAGGGTAGCTAAACACTACCGAAACTAAACGCCCTTCAGTCAACCCCAACAACTAAAACACTGCACAAATATGAGACACTGACCGGGCAGCAAAACGTTTGGTAATCGCTGGCAAAGAACTTCATATCCTCTGGAAACTGCGCTCGATTGTACGGCAATTTGCTCTGCTTTATCCACCTACAAACAGAAAAACACGAATCTTATTTCACTGTAAATTAAACATCAAATGCAAGTGATACACCCGCAAACAGCATTTATCTATGCATTGCGAATATCTAACCTCTGTGGAAAACACAAAATTCATAACTCAGATTTTGCAATAATCAACTCTGATGATGAGTCTCTGATAATGCACACGTTTGCAAAAACAAAGCAGCATAGAGTGTAATGCAAATGGGCATTTATGCAGGATCAAGGAACTCTTTTGAATTTCTCCTAGCCAAATGGTTTTGCCATTTGGCTAGGAGTAAAGATATGGAAGTGTTAAAACCACTGAAGCCACATGCCATACCAGTGGCGTATCCAAGAATTTATGATGGGAGGAGGGGTTTTGGGGTTTTATCGTAGACCTCCATGGGTTTTATGGCCTCGCCGGATGCCCTTTCTGATATCAACCCAACAGTATTACAGTAAATAAAAAGGGAACAAAGTAACAAAGGGAATAAAGTAAGAAAAGCAATTGCTACTACAAGCAATTGGTTTGTTTGTTTCTTATTTAAGTGCATAAATAACCTTTAAAATTGTTTCCCTAGGTCATTGGGGGGAGGGTTTAACCTCCAAAACCCCCCTTGTCTACGCCACAGTGCCATACAGTATTAAAGTGATGGGTCAACCACAGCAGAGTTCACATGCTGCACGAGGAAAGTATTAAAATGTGAAAGACAATCACACCTCATGACAGTGTGAAGAGGTTTGCATTCTCGATGTGAGATGACATAATTGCAAAGTTCCAATTCACAGCGGCGGCATAACCAATCTGTCAATTAGTTACATATAATTAACAGATGGTGCATGTAACGTGTAATCAGAAGTAAATCCTACCTAACTAAATCGTGAGGCAGGACTCTATTGTTCGTGTACTGCAGACCGACGTAGACGAGACTGATAATCTTACACAGACTGATCTTGCACTTTTCTTCTTCGATTGGCCGAGGAAATTCTTTACGTTCGGTTTTCTATATATGCAAACAAAGAAATCTCCAACTGTAGCTTCAAGCAGAGTTATCCATTTATCAAGTTCCGTTTGGTCTGTACTCGAACCCTTTAAATATTTTAACAAGTGATAAAGGAAATAGGGAGAAACCTCATCACAAGAGCTAGCAGCTATGAGTATGATAATATCAAAGAACCTGGGGAGCCACATAGCCGGCAAACGCAAGTAAGCCTTGCTCTAGACAGTCTCAAGTCAACCAGGTATGCGGGCACTTTGCTCTAACAACTGTGCAGATATGCAGGAATGTTCTTCTGCTCTTCAACTTGAACCTGCTGTGCCTTAGCATCATCCTCATGAAACAGTCTTACATGGCAAGTACACACTATTAGATTTGGCACCATGCAGCCAAGATTTGCAAACCATCTTAAAATGTAGACTGATAGCCAGAAGTGCATTGCTTGTGTGAGAAACCTGAAAGGAGCTATCTAATTGCCTACATACAGACATACAATGTTTTTTGTAACACAACAAAATGGAACAATAAATACCTGTGATTTGATCTGATAGGAAAGAGCACAAGTTGACACAATTGATATGAAACATTCTGTAAATCAAAATTTTAACATTCAAACACATTTTGGAATGGTGGCCAAAGCTCCCATGCTTACAAGTTTATGAGTTGGAAGTGCGTAACTGTAGAGTTACTTGCACTGAAGTCTTTGCTTGCAAAGTTCTGATTGCTCAAATGGAAAAACCCATACTAGTTACACTAGTGCCCTTTTTATAAACAGTTCAACATTATTTAAGTACCGTAACAAGCAAGTTCTGTTAAAGATAAAAACCGTCTGTTTTTGCATTAATAAATGCTATGATGCACTCTTACCTTGAGCACAGGAACTCCTTCATCCGTGTAAATCACTTCTTCTGCAACGAGTCGACTTCGTAGTTCTCTGTCTCGCTTTTCTGCCTCTAACAGGACGTCGATATCATCGAGAGGCTTTTCATTCGGATCATCGCCTTCATAGAATTCTTCATCAACGTCGTCTGTCTCCTCTGTCTCGTCTTTCTAACAACCAAACAAACATCGCTCATGAATAAGTGACCTTCTACGAAATAACTTTCTTGGGACTGAAAAAGTGACCTTCTACGAACTAACTTTCTTGGGACTGAAATGATTGCAACTCTTTTATAATTATGCCATTAACCGACGTGCCGCATGCTGTGCTATAGAAGTTGTCAATAATACTGTTAAATACTGTATCAAGATAGCATAAAAATCATGCAAACAAGTCTTTAACTCCTATTTAAAACATTTAACGTGATTTACAAATCACACCAGCCACTCTTTAAGTCCTACTTAAAAACCTATAAAGTAATTACATGTAGTAGCATTAATGCAGACAGATATGTCACACAGATATATGACCAAACCGTAACTCAAGACACAACTTTAGTTATCATCATCCGCTATGCCTCAAGTAAAGCATGTTTTCCCCCAAGCCTGTTCAACTGCCAAGAATGGCTTTTTCTGGGTACACGTGAACGACTCAGATCATAACCAGTTTCACTACTGTTGAATACAAAAATACAGAGCATGGAGATATATGGCTGAATTGCAACACCGGCACGTAAATAAAGGACACGCTTTCGATACCTGCATAATATTTACTCAGCCTTCCATTCGCAAGGTGCCATTGGTAAATGAGTAGCAGGACAGATGATGCTCTGCAGGCTACCATACACTTAAATTTGATTCCTGATAAACTTGCTAGCATCTGTTACTACTATATAACGTAATATGTGACCCATCTGACCAAAACCAGGCGTATGTCGGATTTTGTACAAAATGAGTGTCATATATCGTCTAAAAGAATAAAGTCTCTTCTTTAAAATGACACAAATCCTATCACTCTGCCATGTTTCTGTCCAAAGTTATGAGTAAAAATATGGTTCGACCATCCAAATTACAATTCTGAGAAAAATGCGTTTAAAGTTTTCTATAACTTAGAAATGCAAGATTCTTTAGAACCATGTTCATAATTAAATAAAATTTGCAACAAATAAACAGATTGTAGAGCAGGCTAGAGGGAAGTCTGGGCTTTTCACTGATACCTAATTCATTTTGTTAGCCACATACCGAATATGGCTACCAATGGCGGGAACGTGGAAAATGGCGGGAAAAGTCATCGAATTATTTGAACAATAAAAACCAAAAAATTATCAAAAATATCATTAAAAATAATATTTTTGCAAATTTTTTGGTTTTAATGTGTATAAAACATATTTATTTATCATTTTCTGTCAAAAACAAAAAATTGAAAAAATTGTTTTTTCACATTTTGGTCATTATCTCAAAAGCGTGTGTTGCGACTTACGCCTGGTTTTGGTCAGATGGGACACATATTACCATGCAATTTTAAGCCTAAATTAATCAATTATTATAATTATATTTAATTTGTACGGCTTTGCTACCTCATGTTTTTCTAACCAAGACGATCGCTTGCGCATCGCAATAATAGTCCGCACGGCCTTCACCCGAGGATTTTCCATTGTTCCGAGGTATTTGTCTCTGTTCAAACAGACCAGAAACAGTGTTATGCTTACCTGCAATCAACACAACCACCACCATCACTGCCACCACTCACCAACACCATATATAAATACATACAAATACCAAAACTGTCACAGAATCAAAAGGTTCCACAGCAATGGTCTGAACAGGTATATATTCAGCAAGATACATATATCATTGGCACCACAGCAGTCAATATCATTGTGGTTAACTGATAGTAGAGTCAACAATTTCGTTTCTGATCGTATAAAGGTGTATTTTTTTACCTGTGCAAGTGTACTTGTGTCTTCATAAATAAAGTAACATGTTCGTTATGCTCCAAAATGAAAACACATTCAACTGTAATTAAAGTCTTACTACGTCAAGTTGTAATTAAATATCCGTTAAACATAACGTAAATATAATTAAGTATAATGCCTTTGAGGTTTTTCTCTTAAAGTGATGCCATATAAATTCATGATTACAAATTACAATCTGTAGAAGACATAAGAGTAAAGCATCTCAGCTGAAACCACTTGACACAAGCAAAATCAGTAAGACAGGCTCTCATCAGCCTCTCGATTCTCTCAATGAGTCTGACTTGTTTGCTCCCGAGCTGGGATCACTATTACTCAAGCTCGATTCTTTGCCATCATTGGGTCATTCTTATGGAATGCCCTTCCAACCTCTCTGCATGGGACTCCTCTCTGGATTGTTATCAACATCTCTCTCTTCTTAAGACCTGTTTCTTCTCTCTGGGTTCCTGCACTGGGAGCGCTACTGAATGGCCATGGCTGTGACCGGCACTATAGAAATTACTAATCACATTACATTACAGCGTAAGACAAAAATAGCCACCATTATAAAAAGAGCTAATATCTTTATATACAAAGCTATTACCTCACTCTTTGACGAAGTCTCTGAAACTGGGCTTTCTCTGGAGTAGGTTTTTGACTAAGAAAGGCTATTCCACATTTCTGCAGAAACAGCACCCACAGTTTGAAGACAATGCCCTGTATAAAACAAAGACAAAGATTAACTGACACTGTGCACTGCAGCACCAAGATAAGAAATGGCCAAAGACAATATTTAAACAATTTAAAGTACACATGCACATACAAAAATCAAACCTCAGCAGTTATATACACGTTTCAGCCCGTCCAATTTTGACATCATCAGCACAATGATCTTGTTTTCTGGTTGGCAAAGTGTTGCCATTTTATGCAGCATAATTTGTGGTACTTGCATAAAATTCTGTACATTTCTTCAACTCCACTGTCACCTTCCTATCTAGAGTTCCAGGCTCTTTCCTGAACATTGATTGAGATATTTAAATTACATTTTTTCAAACCCAGGCATGACACAAAGGCATTGCAATTGAGTGATAAATTGCCACAATCTTATTATAAACAGATTGCCCTTGTTTGAAGTTCATTAACAGGAAGTCAGAGTAAAATGAATGTAGGAATATTTTTTAGAGCAGAAAATAGCCATAACGAAGTCAGAGAAAAATTAATGTAGGAATATTTTTTAGAGCAGAAAATAGCCATAACGAAGTCAGAGAAAAATTAATGTAGGAATATTTTTTAGAGCAGAAAATAGCCATAACGAAGTTCAATGACTGACAGTACAGTAGACCTCGAGCTTAGCATCAACTCCTAATTTGATCAGAGCTTCGACTTGTCCTCGAAGAATGTGCTGAAATCCTTCGTGAGTTTTCCAAGGGCGGCCAAGAACATTTTTAGGATTTTCCTCAACAGCACCTATGCAAATGAAACAATTGCATTGTTTGATCAATTACATGCCTTGGAATAATTCATTAAATAATGTCGGGGACGACAGAAGAAAAGATGGGAGGACGTGATACAACAAGACCTGAAGCTGCTCAAATTTAAGAAAGAAGACACCGGAAGCAGAGACAAGTGGAGGAGAAGGATCCGAGTGGCTGACCCCTCGCCAGAGGGAATAATCCTAGCCTGAAGGGAAAGAAGAAGAATTATTCATTAAATATTAATATTTGGCATACCTATAATTATGCATGACTCATAAAGTTATGTAAGACAACATTTTTCAAAACTCTAATGTACTAAGCCACAGATTTTACCTGCAGAGTTTATACAGTCTGATTCGATTATAACTCTAAGCCACAATGAAGCTCAATTTTAAAATTTAACAGACATCGGATACTCTGACAACCCTTACAGCATGTTTCAGTACATCCATCAGGAAATATAAAAGTAATTACGAATATAGTGACTATCAAATATACTTATGAATATTATATATGTTTAGAAATATTAAACAATGAACACGTTAAGAATATTAAATATACTTTCAAAACCCATAAAATAATCCATATTGGTGATTAATGTGTTGACTTCAAAGAGAGTGACAGCATCACATGTCCAAAAAACAATGACATATATTAGAAGATAAAATTGCAAGAAGGCACAAAACGTGGACTGCTATAAAATGCTACATTAAAGTAAACAGGTCACCAGACTCAAACAAAATTACAAAAGAAGTCAATTACCTTCAGTCGCCTGCCTTTTCAGATTGATTCTGGCACCTCGTGTAATAGTCTGAAATACTTCGTCTTCGTTAATCTCTGCACATATTCCATGAACCTAAAATTTGTTGCCATATACACGTAAAAAGTACTAATTACTGGGAACCATTTCCACATTTTACAAATAGTAATTAAATACTACTAGAGGTGTTTAAAACATTGTCAAATAAAATACTTCTAAGAAAACGATTGTCTTACAATAGGACATGCTCCAACCTCAACTTCACTTCAAAGCCTTGTCTCAGAACACAGTGTGGTGTCACTGAGGTATTCCAAAGTCTTCTATTACTCAGCCGACCAATCTGAATGCAGGAATCTATTTACCATTGCGCCTGTAGGAGAAAGCCAAACTCTGAGTAAAAGAAGGCTCTGGGGTATTATAATTGCTCAATGGACATAGAGCAGTCCTTGAATAGCATTTCAACAAGCATGTGCTGCTCAAGCGAGCAGACTGAGCACGTGACGGGCATATTCAGCATACACCAAAAAGTGACAGTGATTCACGATTTGAACGTTTATGATGCTGGCAAAGAGACAGAATGTTTGCAGGCCTGTCAAAATTCTTAATCTATCATGTTCTGTCTGCTGTGGAGAAGGAACCGTCATGATATACAAGACGAAAAATCATAAATTCGACTTACAACACAATTAATAAATCTTTTAATAGTCACATGTACACATTGTACGGCACTAATTCTATAATACTATTTTTTAATTACATAGATACTTTTTATTATATGGGGTACAGTAACTACGGTTAAACTCAAAATCACTGGCTGACATATGTTCTCCAGGTTATGTCCAGCCTATTAGAAACAACCGTATATATGCGTATATGCGTTAAGCTTCAAAAGTTCATTTACCTGACTGAGTGTCTGACAAGTGGTGCAGTAAAATTCACCATCAATACTTTGAAATTCTGTTGCACCACATGAAGTGCATTCAGGCATTTCTATAAAACAATAAGATCATTGGAAAAGGTAATTACTGCACCCACAACCAATTACCGCCCGGAAGAAGATAGGGGCTGGGAGAATTGAAGATTTGCAGGTTAGTGATGCGTTCTATTCGATTAGGTATTTTCAACCATGGAGTGAATTGAAGACATGAGGTGTCATATGTTTCATTATAGTGACAGTACAAGTGAGAACATTCTGGATACGTTGAAGGCAGTTTATCTGGATAGAGCATATATTCTGAGTGAATTGCAATCTATTCAAGTTTTAGCAAGGACAATAGATGTAGTAGCAGTGAATGTGATTTCGAACTTGAGCACAGGGTGGATTCTGCTAAGATCGTGGATGCGCAACAGCAGGAAAGGTGATTTTATATCTTCAGGAGATGCTGACGTCTGGGACGAAAATCGCACCCAAGTTGCACACAGCAGAAATTCAGAGAATGTGGGGTGGGTGGAGAAAGTGGGCTGAGGAAAACAGAGTGTCAGATCTAAAAATTTCTTGAGCTGGCCATACAGGCCGATAAATAAAAATTCAGTTTTAGACAAGTTCAAGAACAGGAGATTAGATGTCATCCAGGATGAGACTTTGCTAACCCCATAAAGATGGTTTATGGAGTGGGAGAAGCTGCTGAGAGAGAAACAGACGACTTTTTGATTTTTCGTCATCGCAAAGATATAAATGGTCAAACGAGTATGCTTTATAATTATACGAGTGCAGTGTAAAAGATGAAAAAGGAGCCCGAAAGGAAGACCACAAGTGAGAGGTATCACTTAAGTGAGCCTGCCGGTGTTTTAACTGAGCAGAGCTGGAAGACCGTATTGAATGCAGAAAAAAGTCAGTAAGACTGAACCAGCCCGACCCTTTGAAGTAAGATGATGCGATCGATTGAATCGAAGGCTGCAGAAATAAGACAGCAGAAACACGTTTATTTTAAATCAATATAGTAGGAGCCAAGTTCGTGCACAATATCGAAATAAATTTGGAAATACGCTCAATTGCCTCAATTAGCCTATTAATCTAAACCCGATAAATTCAGATCAGAATAAAAGGCTTTTACTTTTAACAACAAGTTATTGTTAAGAGACGATAATAAACGTATTTAAGTTATGAAAATGCACGCCTTTGGGCGCGTTCCACTGCTGCTCAGAGCAAGTTTTGGGGTAGACTCGACGTCGATAAAGAACTAATTAGTCTACTCATTTCTGCAACGATTGCTGACTATGATCAACTTCCACTTATTGATATAACTATAATACTTTATTTATGTATATAATAGGCAAACTTATAATTTTCGGGACAGAATGACGACACTAACCCTATTTCTAACCCTAACCGACCCTCACGATGCCTAACCTGATCCTAACCGACCCTCACAACCCCTAAACCAGAACCTAACCGACACGTCGGTCCAGGATACTATAATTAAACCGGCCTATATAGGCCTAGGCCCTAGTGTCGTTGCTCTTCATTTCACTTCGCTGTCTTCGTTTCGCTTCGTTGTCTTCGCTTCCAACGAGCATAAACAGAAGAATCTTGCAAAAAATCGCATTAAATGAAAGTTTAGTTATAATAAAGCTTGAAAATTGTCTTAAGGTTATTAATTAATTTTGTTTGAAGATCGGAATAAAATTAGGCCTAGTAGCATTCATGTTTGAAATTTTCTGTCTTATGCAACGAGTCTTATGCCCTAATTTCGTGCATCTGATGCAAAGATGGCTCTGCAAAGATCTAGGAAGTATTAACTATAATAATAGATCTTAAGTATTGTCTCCAAGATATATGGCATTAACGGATATGGCTTCTATTGTTTCATAATATAATAGAATTATTCGTTGCTATGGTTTTCATTTATACTTTGGAACCAAAGTGCTTTGCGCGAGCCGTAACCCAGATAATCTGTATTAATACATCAAGTTACCATCTCGTCTCTTCGTTTTGCTTTTATTTGCTTGGCCTTTTTGTTTTTGACGTCGTTGTATATTGGAGACGAATGTTTCGTTGAAAGCATACCTACTTTAGTTTCGTTTCCGCTTCCTGTGGATTTTGACAATTTGTTATTGCGAAATTATTAATGGCGATTGCTGAAAATAGTGGCTTTACGACTATGGATCTGAGCGATGTCACTTGCGCGTTTTGTATGGACGTTTTCGAAAACCCTCACAGCATTTCTTGTGGACACACGTAAGTAACTCAGACGCCGGTCTTCCTTTTATGTATTTGCTGTTTATTGAATTATTAGTTAGTACAGACTAATTATTCTGTTAACCTGAATGCAAAATTGAAACTTGTTTCGCTTTCCTGGGTTATGGTCGAAGTCGTGAGCGTTCTTGTTCAAGATAACAGGTTGTATTTTAGCTGGAATGCGGGTCGACTAATAGTCTACATGTCAACCTGCAGAATCGTAAAATTGAGTTATGTGGCAGCGGCATGAGCACGGATCGGTTATTTTGAAAGCAGTTACCGAATCTCGTCGGATTTTTACTCATGGTAGGCAAAAAAGAAAGTAGTCGAACACCCATTCCTATCTTCCCAATCGTGGAATTTTGCTTGAACCATTTGAATTCTGGAAGTTACTGATGGCTTCTATCAGCAATATCCTTTCCATGACAGAATTGCGAATTTCTTACATATTGAACATGAACTGGTATTTTTACAGGTTCTGCCGGCGATGTCTTGATCAGTTTGTTGGCGTTGCATCGCCAGTGTGTCCGGTTTGTCGTCAAGCCTTTGACGTCAGAAGCTTCCAGAAGAACGACGCTGTTGAGCGATATCTGAGAACCACATGCACTCAGTGTAGCGGATGCAGAACTCAGGTAAAGGCTGACTCCAGCGACATTCGTGCTTAATGTCTGATAAAAGAAATAATGTAAACAGTTAACAAATATCATGGATGAAAGCAAGCATATTTTCAGGAACTCTGTAAGACAAAGATGTGCAGACAGTATTACAACTGTAATTACTATTATTGTAACATTGGTCATTAGCAAGTTATGTGACTCTGTGTCAAGAGAAATTAGTCAGAATCATGCTGTATGCCTAAACAATGTAGCGTGTCCTTAAGCATAGACAGTTCATCAGTTAGAACAGTGGTTCTCAAACTTCTTCAGGCCACGGACCAGCAATAATATTTTGTTGAAGCTCGCTGTGGAATCTCAAGATTATGATTACAAAAGGTCATTGGTGCACGCTTCTGCATGCGTCCAGACGCCTAATAACAGATTTCCACTCAGAATTGAAAAAATAATGATGCCTTGATGAAAGTTTCCTTATAATTCGTTGCATGTCTTATAGATATATATTACTACTTGTTTTGGACAGTGTCAGGCCTTTTCGAATGCATTTCTCTCCATCTGGAGTAGCCTCCAACTAGATTTGCTCCGGACTGTTGTCTTGGTTAAATTCACCTATTTTTTATGAGTTTGTCAAATCACACTTCTTTAGCTGTGGCTGTGCTGAGTATTTCTCTTGAAGAGGCACTAGATAATTTCTGAAATAAATGAAGGTACGTTGGAGCTATTGATGTTTTCAAACATTAGATTAGTTCCAATTAGGGCTATTTGGGATTGGTCCAAGAATGCCCGCCCTAATTTGGCCACCAGTTCTAGTGACTGCTTTTGATTCTGAAGTCCTACTGAGCATATTTGTCTGGTAATGATAATAACCTTGGCCAGCAACTGCTGTCTAGTACACAAGTGATTGCTTTTCATGTCCGCTGATGGTACAATTTAATCAAAGTTATATATAGACATGTGTTGATGTGGAATGTTTTTCCACCAAGACAGAGAGGCGATCAACAGTTGATTGACCAGCTGAATGTGAGCTGAAGTTGACGAAACACTGATTCTAAAATTGACGTTGTTGGTGCTAATGTTGCAGGTGTTATTAAGCCAGTATCGAGGTCATGCAAGCGCTTGCGATAGAGTCAAAGCCATTGAAAAAGAGACGATCGAAAAGAAGAAAATTACTTCTCCTGTTGTGTAAGACATGATGTTAAACAATATATGTTGCTTAAAATACATAATTTCTCACTAATTTGATTCTCTAAGGGAATTAGGGTTGCTCATTGAGGGCATCCTCGTGGGTGTAGTGGTGGATACCGTAATGTGAGCAGCAGTGGATAACAGCAGACGGTTATGTCCGCTATGCAAACTTGACATGTAGGTTCATGATTGTGTATGTGTATGTTTGTCTTTGTAACTGACGATTCATTCATGAACATTATAAAAGTGCTAGAACCTACGAGGATAGAACCTACGAGGATATAGGTATGCTCCAAGACTGGCTAAGCTGTCAGTAAATAGCATTTTCTTTATAAACAGTCTAAGCTTCTTGTCCTCCAGTCGTGCACTTCGATTATGCCGTGCCATGCTTTCTCTATCACTGGCCCTGCAACCTGGAATGGGCTCCCTGTGGAACTACGTCTAATGCCTAGACCCTTTTGAAACTACGTTCTACTCTGCTCTTAAAACTGTTCTCTTTTGCCACAGTTGGATTGGGAGCGCTTCTGAGTAGTTACTCTTGAAGGGGCGCTATACAAATTTCTTAAATGAATTGATGATCTATAGGCTGTGTGATTGATGTCAAGATATTCTTTGTAGCGATGCTACGAATCGCCACACGTTCCAGTGTCCTTACTGTCAAGTTACACATCTGGATCAGACCGGGTTGGTGAAGCACTGCAATGAAAAACATGCCGCCAGCCGACAACAAGTTGTAAGTTTGTGACGGAGATTTCCTGCTGAGCCCTTGTTTGGATATAATGTAGTGCAGGTCCTTCTGCTTGGAATGGCCTCTGTCCCCACTCCCTCCTAAACCTAAGATGAGACTCTCTGGTGCATCTTCTCACTCCCGAGGGATGATTTTATTTCTATTGGGCTTCTCTACGGGGGGGATGCTCTGTGCAGGATATGCTGCGGGAGGCATAGGCGCAACCACCCTATGGGACCCACGGGACGCGTCCCCCCAACTTTTGAGTGGTCCCCTAACTTTATTATTATGGTCCCCCCAACTTTTAGGACGTGATTCATTATGGTCCCCCCCAACTTTTAGGGCGTGATTGCACCTATGCCGGGAGGCGACTTACACTAGGTGAGGTGACCGTTTCAATTATAGTTCCCACTGATGTCCTTCTGCCTTTAACTGGCCTGCTCAATCCAGTGTGCACTATATTTACTTTTGTGGTGTGTTTATTCAGCATGCTAGGGAGGAATAACCTTGAGATTAGTCATCAGTTAGTGCAGCAATTTTGCTGCAGACATGGTCCATGGATAAAGAACTGTTCGACTATGTTATAAAAGCGCAGTAGCGCACATAGGCGTACGAGGCGGGAGTCCAGAGGGGGCAAATCCCCCCCAAATTTTGGGCAAAATTGTTTTTCCGGGCAAGCAGACCGGGAAATGACTAAAAAAAGTCATCAACTTTTTTCCAGGAGAAAGTTTTATTTTCCACGAGATTTCTGGATTTTTTCGGGCAGAAGTTAAATCTTTGCCCCCCCACTGCTGAAATCTCCCGTACGCCTATGAAGGTGCATATCTATTTTGCATTTGAAGTCTTGATTATAATTCAATTGCTGATTGTTATCTTGATATTGGATCGTCAACTTATTTACTAAGATAAAATTGAAGGATAATTTTTGACTCTGCCTTAATTAATGAGCTAAGATGTTTCATGTGCGCAAGTAACAGTGAACATTGTTCTTTGTTCGTGCAAAGGTTTGTCCAGTCTGTGCTTCGATGCCTTGGGGCGATCCCAACTTCAGAAGTGCAAACTTCATCCAGCACTTAAATGCGCGCCATAGGTTTGAATACGACACGTATGTGGTGAGTTTTTAACGGCAGTTCTCTTCCGTTCTATGTTTATCGAATGGCATACCGGTGGATGGAGTCCACATATTTATCTATGCTACAGTAGGGTGGGTCTCTCTCCTGTCTCGGTTCAGTTTGAGGATTTGACTCTCATTAGAGTTTGACAAGTTACTGTTTTGAGTCAGTTTGAGCAACAGTCACTCCATTTTGCAGCCGGGGCCTGGCTTGTCCCAATTTTCCCACACAGGGACGTAAGAATAGCATGCTTTCCTTTGAATTGGGATGTCTGTCTGGAAAAGCTACCACAGCAAATTCAGTTGATTTACAACATTGTACATTACAGAGAGTGAAGGTCTATGTTGTAGTACTGCAAAGAAGCATTTTCAGATGATTAATGCGGCTTCGTAGATCTGTTAGGTATCCATGTGTTCCTAGACCTCTGAGAAGTTCTTGACAGATTGTTCACAGGGTCGCTGATGTGGCTCTCTTTACTGCAGTCCTGGGGAAATTTTGGCCATGTGTTGCATCGGCTGCTTTCCCCCTCCCCCCTCAGCAAAGACCCTCTGTTACTCCCCTCACTCATGAGCACGTGGCCATATATAATCCCCAAGCAACCTAACATAGAAATCATTGATTGATTAATTGGGATTCATATTTTTATCTATTGCATGTACATCAAATTGAGGATTGAGGCAGTTGATTTAATGAAGAATATACTTTCTTGATGTTCATGCACTGTATATACATTCATACACTACCAGCAATTATTTTGTTCAAAATTTAATTTTAAATGAATTTTATGTTTGCTTTTGTTTATGCAATTATTACTGGTTAATCTTTACTAGGGTGTTGAAAAAAGGGGCAAAATATGTTGACTGTGTCGAAACAGGTTTTTAGATTTGTATTTATGTACTGGTATGAGCACTGTCTTGTTATAGAGCCCGTTCAAGATTCCTACTCAGAAGTGCTCCCGACTACAGCACAGACTCTGAATCTGAGTTTCACACCGAAGTGCATGAGCAATTGCGAACTCGTGAAGAACTTGCTCAGGGTTTCTGAGCAGTGACCTGAGGTGGATTTCGAACTCGCAACCTTCCGGTTCCTAGGCACCGAACCCACCACTGCGCCCCACCCACAATATCTACATATAGTAGTAGTAGTCGGTGTTGACTGTTTGTGCACTATTTTGTATTGTCATCAAACTTGCGATTGTTGTTATTGCGTAGGACTACCAACAAGACGACGACGCAATGCTGCGAGCTGCGCTTGCCGCATCGCTTGCCGAGTAGCGAGTCGTAGTCGCCGTGCGTTCCTCCTCGGAAGATGATCCGGATTCCTGGAAAGAACGAGGAAAACTGATTATCAGTTGATTTAACTACTAGCACTTTTGTTTGCTATTAAATGTTTGTGACTGTAGTTGAAATTGACTGCTCTAGTGTAAATTAACTGTTAGTGTGCTGGTGTTGAGGTTTGGCTTAATTTTTCACTCTGGCTTATTATACTATTGTTCAGAATTATATGGAAAGGTGGGGGGTGAGTTGTTGGAACTGTTGTGCAATGTCTATCTCTTCCTAGTAATTGTATTGTCGTTTCTTACCCGCATTTCAAATCATATGGAGGTATGTGACCGGAGTAGCACTGACATTGCGTGTAGTTAGAACGTGCGTGAATTGATCATTTGTTGCAATGCTACAAATTGTTACGTCTGTTTTCTACGGTAGACTGTGGGATATGGTTGAATACTTGTTTTGGACATGGCCAATCGACTGAGTATAATGCCCAAGCACAGAAGCGAAGTCACTCCGTTTAATGAACTAGTAAATAAACAGAATGTTCAATTGGTCTAGACAGTAACGCAGTGGGTGAGCTTGGTTTGTACGAGGCAAACTTCCATTGATGGCTTTCATTCTTGTCTGATAGTTGCTTGCCTAAAGACGACTTTTTTTATCGTCAATTGATTTAAATACATTTTTTATATATGCTTAATCACGTATTTGGAAAATAAATAATTAATTTCTTAATTGTGAGTTCTAAAATTCTAGAGTGCTGCACTAAAGCTGAGCGCGGAAAACATGCTTACATGTATTTACAATACTGCTTCATTTGAAAGTGTGTGCGGGTCATTAGCGGGGTCTACGTAACCAGGGGTTTACTAAGGTGAAGATTTTGGTCGATAGAGACCCAGGAGAGGAGGCAGAGGAGCTACTAAGGCAGGTTTGATTGATGTAGAGAAAGACCAGAGGGGGGCTGAGGATTGGGTGGACTAGACCACAGAATCTTAATGAGGTGGGACTTTAATTTGGAGTTGAAAGCCTTTTCGCTGACAAATAGCTAAGTCTTATTCTAGGAGTCGTCCAGAGATTTCTTATTTTGGGGAGCTTGGTTCTGACAACTGCATATTTATATATAATATATATATATATATATATAATATATATATTTATATTATAAATATATTATATATATCTATATGTGTGTGTCTTTTCCAAGTCTTGTAAAATCAGCGAATAAATTTCTGGATTTTCTTAAGCATTTCTCTTTCTGTTTCTATGTTCAGTCAGTGTTTGCGTTTTATTTTTCTTAGAAACATAAATTATTTGAATTCTGCTCGTTGTGACTATTTTGCCCGTTGATGACAGATGAGTTGTCATTACTGGACTAAAGTTTTCTCTATTATCTGCCCTTGTATTTTTCCGAACAGAGTTGGGATTTCCTTAACGATAATATATAACATTTAGAGACCTCAAATTTGCGGGCATTTAGATCAGAAGAACATTGTAAACATATGATTATGTACATTTGAAGCTCGATGTCATAATAAAAATTCTTTAAATATTTGCTGACAGTTGTAATGTATTATTGTTAATCAATCAAATTATATAGGGACCTTCAAGGTCTCCTATACCTGTATATGATAAATTGATAATTATGTATGTATCATTTTCTGGCTATAACCTCTGGTTATCAGTACCGTACCTCTTAGTGTACTTTGACCTTACTATATGACCCCACCATCCATCAAGCCACAGTTTGACCTGGCCCACCGAGAGGGGAGCAGGGAGCAAATGCCCTGGGATCCAGTGACTATTAGGGGCCTGTCCATTGACTTTTTATTCAAAGTTTATGATTTATGTCTTCAAAACCTGATTTTTTAAATTCACAGCTTAATGAAATACCCAGGTTGTACATAATTATATACTAGCCTACTTGTAGGCCCTTTTCACTCCATGGTAGTAGGCCCTTTTCACTCCATATGGATAGATTTTGCTTTGACCTAGGACGAAAAGAGAATTATTTGGAAGATAATTTTAGTGACCTTGTCGTTGGAAGAGCAGGGGTCTAAGCCATTGTTATGAAATGGATTTTCCTAGGACGAAAAGAGAATTATTTGGAAGATAATTTTAGTGACCTTGTCGTTGGAAGAGCAGGGGTCTAAGCCATTGTTATGAAATGGATTTTCCGTTGTAGACCATACTGGCATTTCCAAGTGCTTTAGATCTGATAGGCCCATGTCACCCTGACCAATTATTATGAGCTTATCTAGGTATAGGCCTACTGGGCCACTGGCATGGTACCGTAGCATAGGCATGGTACCGTAGCATAACACTAGCAATATATTTGGGCTATTTCGAAAACGTAAGACTAATTCCAATTCGCAAGAGAGTCTACTATACTCCGTAGCACTGACGGAAAGATTCAGCGACAGAGTGGTGGCCATTGCCATTGAGATGCTGCTCTCCCGTCGGACAGATCCCTGTGTCGGCGCCCTCTTGTGAGCAACTAAACGTGATTAGATGGAGGGTCACTGAGGATGGTTTCCTCGGCATCTGCTACAGATGAGAAGGAGTCTTATAGGATGCGAGCCGTATAAATTATAATGCGTGTTCCACGTACTCTGGTCCAGTTGTACAGATGACTTCAGCAGCAGCAGCAGCAGCAGTCCGACTGATGTACTGAATCGAACCCAAAGCTGCGGCGGAAGAAGAGATTTCACCGGCAGATGGCTACGACTCGAGACTCTTCTCACAAGTGTAGTCTACGTCGTGGGTGTGTAGCCTGTACGTATGACGTCAGCAGTTCGTGTTGGTCGACGAGTGGCCGATACAGAAGAAGAATAAAGGAACGAACAAAAGGCTGAAAGGCTGTTCCTAGATTAAAACCATTTCGTCTTTTGACAGTTTAGTGAATTGAAAATCTATTCTTTTGACGACTTTTTATTTGTCGAATATTCGTGGTTTTCTTTTCAAGCTTTCAACAAATTAAACGACTTTAGTCACATTTACTATTTTACTTAACCTCCGAGAAAAGATAATCGGTTTCCGAAGAGCATTTAAACTTTAAAGTATCGCAATCCTAACAGTAATCGTAATAATTATCTAGACTTCTAAGGCACCACTC
>OX457042.1:17216445-17243945 GCA_949752735.1 Lumbricus terrestris
CGTCCAATTCAGACAACACGGCTTATACACGTAGTTCGACTTCAACTGTGAAAGATGAAGACGCGTCGCCCTTAGCGCAAAATCGCTTATTGTTGCTCAAATATACAGCCTGGTAAATGACAACTATAGGGTTCTAGGTTGTTAAACGGGTGATGTGACTGGGGTCCAATTAAAGCAACGGCCAAATATATAAAACTTAGGCAACTCTCCCCTACTGCTACTACTACTGCTACTACTCCTGCTACTACTACTCCTGCTATCATTATTATTTATTCATTTATTTTAAAAATAATTTGGTATAATTCTGTTCAATTCTATTATTTCTATATTCATAGTCTTAAAAATCACAGTGAAGCCATTCAGAAGCGCTCACACCGCGAATAGACCGCTCAAGATAGAAGTCTTAAGAGGACGGCCTGAAAGAGTAGTAGGCCTACTCCAGATAAGATCGCGGCACGAGCAGAAAGGTCATTTCACAGCAAAGGACCAACAATTGTGATGAGCACGATGCTGTGCTGTGGCTGTCCAAGACAGTGGGTAGGCCTACTAAAAGGTCGTGACGATTAATTTTAGAGAGCAAAGAGGACGTACAGAGGCTCCGTAGTTGAGATAGGTCACCCTGATGAGATCGCAGAGGTAGCGTGAGGCTTGACACAGAAACGTTTTGCAAGTGCAACAGGTAAAAAAGAATTTTAAAAAGAATCCGAGCAATTAAAGGAAGCGAATGAAGGTGTTCAGTCAAAAACG
Organism: Lumbricus terrestris; assembly: GCA_949752735.1. Lineage (NCBI taxonomy): Eukaryota > Metazoa > Annelida > Clitellata > Crassiclitellata > Lumbricidae > Lumbricus > Lumbricus terrestris. The sequence continues at coordinate 17,217,193 of OX457042.1, forward strand.
ATGGAAACTGAGATAGAAACGAGGGAGACGGGAAAACAAACTAACAGCCTGCATTAACTACCGATTGGAACTTATCATCACTTCATCATCATCATCATCGTCGTCGTCATCGTCATGTTTGTTTGTATGTGCACTTGTTATAGCGCCCCTTCAAGCTCTCTTCTCCTCAGAGGCGCTCCCGAATGCAGAGCGGACACTGCATCGGAGTTTCACGCCGAAGCGCTGAGCAATTGTGAGTGAAGAACTTGCCCAAGGTCCATACGCGGCGAGGTGGATTCGAACCTCGAACCTTCCGGCTTCAAGGCAACGACGCCACCACTACACCACCGCGCCCCTCATCATCATCATCGTCAACGTCATCATCATCGTCGTCGTCGTCGTCATCGGCATCATCATCATCATCATCGTCGTCGTCGTCGCCGCGGTCATCGTCGTCGTCATCACCATCAACATCATCGTTATCGTTATTATTTTTATTTTTGGCCCTGAGGTATTTTCCCCAGGGACTTAGAGATTATATACTGTTATTATTATCGTTATCATTATCATTAGGCTATTATTATTATTATTATTATTATTATTATTATTATTATTATTATTATTATTATTATTATTATTATTATTATTATTAATTATTATTATTATTACTATTTTTACTATTATTATTATTATTATTATTATTATTATTATTTATTTTTTATTTTTTATTTTTTATTAATATTATTATAATTATTTTTTTAATTTTTTTTTATTATTACACGGCCCTGCATATTTCATCGTTCGTCCATTCTTCTAAGAGCAGCCAATAATAATAGATGGTCCTTGGTGGTGGCTGCTTCTTCTGCGCATCACTGAACAGAATAATAATAATATGCCGCATTCAATCGATTCCATCAAAGATTTCATTGATGCTCTGCTATTGTCCGCCGCATCTGTTGCTGCTGCTGCTGCTGCTGGTCCGGATGGAGGTTACGATCGTCTCCATAGCAACGCTCTTCACTGGTCTCTCTCTGCATACCTCTCGCTTTGCCTACTGCATTTCTCTATCTGTCTGTCTGTCTCTCTCTGTCTCTGTCTCACTGTCTGTCTGTCAAAGAGAGACTCCGTCTGTCTGTCTCTATCTCTGTCTCTGTCTGTGTGTCTGTCTGTTTCGATCTTTTTTTCATGTCTCTACTTCTGATATATGTAGCTGTCTTTGACGGTGTGCCTTCTTGTCTTCTAAATATTTCTCCAAATGTCTGTGTACGGAAGTCTTTGGTTTGTCTGCATTTTCTGTCTGTTCTCATTTTTTACGTCTCCAGGCCTACTATTTATCCTAGCTACCTTTCTGCCCGCGTGTGTACAAACTGTGCATGGGTGGAGACTTAGGGGGTACAGCGGGGGAGGTCCCTCCAAAGCTTGTGGCGGGGGGGACGGAGATGCTCATATTCCCCAATATTTCAGAAATATCCTTATAAATTTCCACACTGTCTGTGTGTCCCTCTGTCAGTGTCTCTCTGTCAGTGTGGCTATGTGTTTGTGGGTGTTTCCATGCCTCTTTCCTGTATGATAGTCTGTCTGTATGTCTGTGTCTGTCTGTTACAGTTTCATTTCTGACATATACCATAGATCACCCGGTAGTTGTCTGTGTCCCTGTCCATCTGTCTATATCCCCCTCTGCTGCCAATTCTGCTCCATATGACGACCGACATCAAACTCTTATAATATATATATATATAATGTATACATGATATATATATATATATATAATATATATATATATCTATATATATTTATATATATATATATATATATAAACAGGCGCTCTGCAGTGGCTCTACGAAGACGGTGCTGCTATTTTTAGTCCGACCGCTGTCTGGACGACGTGCGATTTATACTTGCCTGTCTCGTCGTATGATTTATTACATCTGCCTGTATGCGTATCTGCACGTGCGTATGTTTCTTTAACTTTGCATAATCATAATTCTGCCGCCTTCTCTGTCTTGTTCTCCGTCTCTGTCTCTCTGTCTCTGTTTGTCTGTCTGTCTCTGTCGGTCTCTGATCGAGTCTCTGTCTCTCCCTCTCTCTCACCCACTCAGTGTTGTTCTGCCTAACCATTACGTTTGTGAAAGACTGAACCGAACAGGCGGGCAGACGGACAGACGAAACGAAATAAGAATATGGAGCAACCCGTGTTATAGGAACATGCAAGCATAGACCTATATATACAGCGGTAGACAACACATACAAGCACACATACAAGCACACATACGCACGCACACAGACACAGACACGCACACTTATTCTGTCATCTAACGAATGACGTCATTTCAAGAGTCTAAATCATTTGCTACATATTAGATCAAAGGATATCTGGAGTCAAAACGCATATAATAGACCTACATATATAATATATATATATATACATAATGTACCCTATATATATTATACATAAGCAAATTTTGTAGAGATATGTTTGTGCTAAATATATTCACACATAATTGTTATATAATTATACATATATATATATATGTACTATAAGCTATGCATTATATTTATTTGTTTTCATTGTTTATATATATGACATTAACCTTTCAATTATGATTCTTTCATTTCGCTTACAGAGCAAAAACAAATTTAGATTTTCATTTGGTCCTATAGATTTTTAACGGATACTCTTAATATATCGACTGTATGCAGGGTGAGAATTGCCGGGGGGGTTGGGGGTTTCGACCCCCCCAGTCTTTCTTAGAGCCCCATGTTAAAGTATGTCTTTTACACCCCAATTCCAAGTGGATAATGGTCCAACCCCCCAGTTATTTTTCCACAATTCTCACACTGACTGTATGTCGACTAATGCACAGATTAGGTTTATGTAGGCCAGGCCTCGCCATATTCCAGATGTAATTTTTATTTTGCATGATTTAGTTCTACTCAATTTTTATTCATAGGCCCTATTTCAGTTTTTCGTTGAATTTACTGCCATTAAAAAATTATGAAACTATAAACCACATTTGCTTTTGGCACCATAACATTGAATTAATCAAACGACGGTAACATTATTTGTGTGGTCAAGTCGAAGGGTGATGAGGGAGTCGGTGAACGTAATGTAAAAGGCACACTTATATAGCGCCAGTAAAATATGTCTATTCAGAGACACATTCTGCGATTGCATATGCACATTATATCACATGAATATATTATGGTGTAGTGGTGTGTTCGGTCACTTCGGTGCCTTGGAGCTGAAGAGTTCCAGTTTCGAATCCACCTCAAGGTATACCTTGAGCAAGTCCTTCATTCGCAATTGCTGCTCGTGCGCTTCTGTGTGAAACTCCGATGCAGTGTCCGCGCTGTATAGTCTGGATCGCCTCGAGATCTGAGTATTGAGCTTGAAGGGGCGCTGTGGTAAATGCCTGCGAGAAATAAAATAATAAAGAATAAAAATAAAATAAAGTAAATAAAGTAAATTATGTATATAATACATATATATATAAAATAATAAACGTCATTTCGAACAATTCCGATTACTAGGCCTATGCGAACCACAGTCAGCAAGGCAATGCACTTTGAACTGGAGGAGTCACCTGTGGCTGGCCCACGCACACGTGTTGAACCAGTCAGCTTATCCCGTTAACTGCTGACAGATGGCATGGATTGTGATACGGTTGGATGAATTTGGCGTATATGAGGATGTGCCCTGGGTATATAGAGTCGTTGGTTGTAAGTGTGCATGCTTGGGTGGATGTGAGTACAGAAGGAGAGTTGAATGATCCGCATAATTATGTTTTTTTAGTATAATAGCAAATAATGGGGTAAGTGGCGTGAGTCACGTGGGTGGATGGATGTGTTGGGTCGGTTGGTGATTGGGATTCGGACAATCCGCCTCCACACGTAGGCGCCTATGCCCCACGATTTTCTCTCAGAAGTTTCTTCCCTCGGAAATCTTGAAATCGGAAAAGTATATTGTATCAATTATTAAAGAAGTCTTTACTTTATGTAGGCTATGTATGTGCATTGTGCACTTGTTACAGCGCCCCTTCAGAATTTTTTTACTCAGAAGCGCTGCTGACTACAGCGCGGACACTGAATCGGAGTTTCACGCCGAAGCGCATGAGAAATTTTGAGTGAAGGACTTGCCCAAGGTCCTGTCGAAGCGGCTTGATGTAGATTCGAACCTGCAAGGCAACAAACATACCTAGTATACACCACCAAACCCAGTTAGCCCACGATGCAAGGCATTTAAATCACAGCTCAAGACCTAACTTTTTAAACCAGTGTCTGGCGCCACCATTATAGGCCTATGCAGGTCATTTGCCTTTCCTATAGTTCACTTTTTACCCACCTTATTTATAACCTGCCAAAAATTCCATGGAGTTTTTTAAAATATTTTTTACATTTAATTATTTCGACCTGCTGAACAACTCACATGACCTGCAGAGACGCGACTTGCTGAAATTATATTTATAGCTGACGTCGCCACTGCAGGGCTATTTTTAACGTGCAGTTCTACACAAAATGTGCAGTTCTAAGTGGATTCGTGCAGTTGTAGAAGCACTTCCGTCACGTTCCGTGCAGTTAAAACTAGTTAAAAGCAGGTCATTTTCCTCAGATTGGGAGTAATTTACCATGGAGGTTGAAAAAGGAGAGAAGAGGATGTGTAGTTCTAAAAATTCCTTAAAAACAGCCCTGCGCCACTGTTTTAAAAATCATAATGACTGCCATTAACTTTTTGAACCCATGTAAACTTACGGCGACCTTTCTTTCGACCTCGGCTGAGCGACGTAGTAATAATTTGACCTTATTTTAATAATTGATAGCCTGAGGCAGGATGAGAATTGCCGGGGGTTGGAGCCACTTGGGGGTGTCAACTCCCAGTCTTCCCTAGAGCCCCATAGCAAAGTCTGTTTTTCACACCCCAATTCCAAGTGGATTAGTCCATCCCCAGTTATTTTTCCACAATTCTCACACTGGCCTTAGGGATCTTTACTAGGTCAACCTCGGGCAAAAATCTTTTTAAAATACTAATAATGATGATTATTTTTATATTATTATTGTTATTTATGGATATTGTTCCGGGATGGCTTATCTTCTCTAAATCCGCGCTGAGTGCCAAAAGTGCTGTGAAAAGCGATTGCAGTGAAACGCAGGATGACGACAGATAAGCGCTGCAGTAGAGAAATAATGGCTTCTCTGTTATCTCCAGTTATCTGGGCAAGGCGTGGTGGCCAAGAACGCTTAAGAAAGCCAGACCTTCGTGATTAATTAGACCAAGAGTTGCGAAGGACAAGGACAAAAGCAGAAAACGCGGACAAAATTCCAGTGTACTATATAGATGATTCTTTATCTGCTTCAATTTCAGCAGCAGCAGTAGCAGCAGCTGCAGCAGCAGTGCCTAATCTAGACGTCTCTTGGGGAGTCTCTGCCCTGCAGGAACTGTATTTCCCCCCACAAATAACACTGGGCAGCAGCCTTCGAGGTCACGGCAGAGCTGGGACGATATGACTCTGCCAAGATGTCAATGAGAGCAGCATCCCAGGCCAGACATTTCCCGCCCTCCCACGGGATAAGTGCGGCACCGTCGGAGGGACGTCCGTCGGATCTGACAAGACCAACCGTCTCTTTTTTGTCGCCGGGAAACCAGCGCAGATAAGGCGACGTCAAACGATATAATTCATAGGCCTAAGTGCCTGCTTGGTGCCTGGTCCTATGCTGAGCCACCCCCCCCCCCCCGACGTGTTAAAAATTCTAACAGGATAGGAGGTCTAGACATATTGACCTTGACGCTATCTGCGGTCATTCCAGGTATTGACGAAACAGTTGGAAATGGTTGACATCTGCATCCATCAAAGGGGAAATCTGTGTTTTCCACGAAATCTTCCTCAAAAGTTTCCACTATAGCCTACATTAGTTGGAGGAACAACGTCGGGAGAGCGAATCTTTCGAGAGCAAATTCTTTTGGGGGTGAAATAACCCCAGCCGATGCGAGTGCCATGGATGGGGTAAAATAGATAACATTGTTGCAACCATGCCACGACCCACGTGCAACATGGCTGGAGTGATGTGTGCATCGTGTGGGGACAACGTTTACCAGCGGCCAACAAAAGTCTCAGGCGCTGACGATGAAGCAGAGTAAGAAAACAGTTGCGCTATATAATATAATATAATATAATATAATATGATATGATATGATATGATATGATATGATATGATATGATATGATATGATATGATATGATATGATATGATATGATATGATATGATATGATATGATATGATATGATATGATATGATATGATATGATATGATATGATATGATATGATATGATATGATATGATATGATATGATATAATATAATATAATATAATATAATATAATATAATATAATATGATTGATATGATATGATATGATATGATATGATATGATATGATATGATATGATATGATATGATATGATATGATATGATATGATATAATATAATATAATATAATATAATATAATATAATATAATATAATATAATATAATATAATATAATATAATATAATATAATATAATATAATATAATATAATATAATATAATATAATATAATATATTCGGTGTTGAACGTTGAACGTTGGTCCGGTGCCTGGGTATAAAAATACTCCAGCGATGAATGTACGACGTACGATCCCATCGTACTACTACTGCTACTGCTGCTGCTGCTGCTGCTGCTGCTGCTGCTGCTGCTGCTGCTCAAGTGATCTTCATCAATCAGAGTCCTTCCCCTCCACTGCACTTAATCATCCTCAGCCTCTTCCTCCTCCTCCTCATCCTTCTACTTCTCGACCTGGTTCATTACTGCTGCTGCTGCTGCTGCTGCTGCTGGTGGTGGTGGTGGTGGTGGTGGTGACGATGCTGAGGCTGATCGGAATGTTTTAAACGACAATCGCAGACAACGACGACGACCAAGACTGTGCCGTAAAGAAGATGACGATGACGACGACTACGACGATGAAGATGATGATGATGATGATGATGATGATGATGATGATGATGATGATGATGATGATGATGGTGGTGGCGGTAGAGGTAGTGATGATGATGATGGTGGTGGTAGTGATGATGATGATGATGATGATGACGATGACGACGATGATGATGACGACGATGATGATGATGACGACGACGACGACGGTGGTGGTGATGATGATGATGATGATGATGATGATGATGATGACGACGACGATGATGATGACGACGATGATGATGATGACGACGACGACGACGGTGGTGGTGGTGGTGATGATGATGATGATGATGATGATGATGACGATGATGACGATGATGACGATGATGACGATGATGACGATGATGATGACGATGATGATTATGATGATGATGATGATGATGACGACGACGATGATGATGATGATGATGATGATGATGATGATGATGATGATGATGATGATGATGATGATGATGATGATGATGATGATGATGACGATGATGATGATGCCGATGATGCCGATGATGATGATGATGATGATGATGATGATGACGATGATGATGATGATGATGATGACGATGATGATGATGCCGATGATGATGATGATGATGATGATGATGATGATGATGATGACGATGATGATGATGATGATGATGACGATGATGATGATGCCGATGATGATGATGATGATGATGATGACTACGATGATGACGACGACGACGATGATGACGACGTCAACTATGGCGATGATGATAATAATTATGATGATATAATGATATTTTCTTTATTGAAACAATCCGATTGACAGACCATGCACAACCGGCTACAGTGTACATTTATGCAATTGAAGCAATTCACAAGAACGCAAATTATAATTAGAGAAGACATAAATCTTAATTATTAACAGAACAGACAGCCTGCAATATTCGACTGTGGCGCACATAGGCTTGCCAATGCATTCAACCAAAACACGGTTGCATGCAAGTTTTAGGCCTACAGGAACAAACCAATATATCACTCAACAATAACATAAAGTAAACCTATATAATATATACACAGGTCTATCATACATTATATGTAGGCTATATATGTATACCTATATTATGTATGTTATCAGTGGCGGATCCAGAACGTTTCGAAGGGGGGGTCAAAAATTTTTGGGCTGGGGTCGAAAAAGTTTACTTTTTTAGTCGTTTTTGGCCGAAACCAGAGTTTAATTTAGCCCCCACCTCTGGAAGATTGAGGTTTCCGGAGGGGTAGATAATTGACCGTCCGAAGACAATCATGAGGCGCGCAGCGCCGAGAGTGGTAGGGGAGGGGTGTGGGGAGGGGATATGCCCCTCCCCACCAGAAACTTTTTGAATTTTCACATTGCAATGGTAGCATTTTAAGCTGTTATCTTAACAATATAGCTGTACTTTTCAGTGCTTATAAGAGTGCCATAAGGTCTCAATAAATATAGACTTTACTTAAAAACTTCTTTCCCGATGGATGGATGGATCCGATTTGACCAGGGCTTATGACAACAGAGGCCGTTACCCTGGACAGAAATTTGCTCGGCATATTACAGCACTTAAGAGCTTTTTTCTGTCGAATTTTTAACCCGAAAACTAGATGTTCTTTTTTAAGTAATCCGCTGAAAATCTTCAAAAAGGGTGTTCAATTTTCCTTCCCAAAAAACTGATGACATTTTTTGGTCATTCGTGTGAAATCTTAAAAAATGTGTTTAATTTTTCGTCTAAAAAGAGAGATGACTTTTTAGTCTTCCGTGGGAAATTTTCAAAAAAAGGTGTTCAATTTAGAATCCAAAAAACTGATGACTTTTGTAGTCATCCCTGCGAAATAATAAATAAGGTGTTTAATTTCTCGTCTAAAAAGAGTGATGACTTTTAGTCTTCCGTGCGAAATTTTCAAAAAAGGTTTTCAATTTAGCATCCCAAAAAACTGATGACTTTTTGTAGTCATCCGTGCGAAATCTTAAAAAAGGTGTTTAATTTTTCGTCTAAAAAGAGTGATGACTTTTTATTCTTCTGTGCGAAATTTTAAAAAAAGGTGTTTAATTTCGCATCCCAAAAAACTGATGAAGTTTTAGTGAACCGTCCGAAATCTTCAAAAAGGTGTTCAATTTTTCTTTCTGAAAAACTGATGACTTTTTAAGACTAGAATAAATAAAATACTTCCCACTACTGAATGACATATAGTAAGATATAAATAAAAACAAGGAGTAAACATGTGTTATCATTCACCGCATTTTCTTGCACATATAGACTAAACTCAAAACTTAACATGTTTCGCCCTGAAATTTTTTGGCATCTGCAAAAAATAAATTACATCCCAAACACTGTTGTTAGTGTTAACTTGATTTGTATTTAATAGTTAGTTGTACTTAGTTATAATTGTGTTTATTGGTGTTAATGTTTTTTCAATTTACTACGAATATATACACGAATAACATACAATGCATGCCATAAATCATAGTTGGATACTGTTGAAAGATTGTTTCATTTCGATGCTTTATATTAAGACAATGCAATTGCGTGAGAGACTTAGATTAGATTTTTATTACATTTATACATTATTTTTATTATAGATTTTAATTACATTTATACATTAATTCTCCTGTGCATGACTGACACCCTGAAAATTTTTTTTGGGCCACCATGGATGGGGGCCACGTCCCATGGTGATTTGAAATGGGGGGGCCATGGCCGGATTGGCCCCCCTGGATCCGCCCCTGTATGTTATATAAATAATTATAATTACATTATAATTACATTATGTACATGAGGATCGATATTATATATATGCATGTTTTATAAATATAATTACACATCATTATGTACATGAGGATCGATAAATCTGGATGGACACTATAAGATTGGCGAAAGAATGCAAGCAATGGTCGTGCGAATCGCGATGCTATAGAATTAACAACAGAAGACTTTATCTAATCAATTTATACATAGATCTATAAACACAGTCGCGTGCAGATGTATCTATAATATCTATACATAGAAACACACTGACGTTCGCAATACGATATATAGCCTAATAATATATATATAACATGTATATTACTTATTATACATATATATATGCATGCATGTAAATGTATTTTCGTCTGCGTATAGGCCTACATACGTTATATATATATATATATATATATATATATATATATATATATATATACACACACAAGTATAATAAAGCGAGGAGCGGCAGCCTTTGTGTGGCGCCTGGTATGAGCAGCTGATGCAGTTGAAGGAGGCTGCCTAGGTTGCTGCTGCTGCTGCTGTTGCTGATGCTGCTGCAGAGATGATGTATGGATGGTGTGGCACTGCAACAGCAGCAGCAGTCTAGTGATAGACATATGTCCGTGTGTATGTGTGTGTGGCTGGGCGTGTGCTGCCCGTCGTCGCACAGTCCGTTTGGATACACGGAACATTGATACGCGCGACGACAACTGCGAGGAACACAAACGGTAAGTTATACCGTTTCATTCTTCGGTTCCGTCGCGGCGCTATATAAATGTTCTTAGTACTTAATAATACGTAAGTACATCCGGTGACCGACCGACCGACCGACAGACCGACGCCACACAGACTGGACCAATGACCGCTTACCGACCGACCGACTGAACTTTAAGACCGAACTCTCACCAAAACTCCACCTCTCGCTATATAGCCCTACAGGTCGTTCACGCGAACCTAAAGACACTACTTTTTAACAGATCCCAAACTGGTTCCTCCACTTCACCCTGACTCCAATGCCGTTCGAACTCTGAGTGTCATCCACCATATATCCGGCTGTCTAATTCCTCGCCTGACTCTTCGGATCTTGATCGCTGCCTATATCGACTTTGTTTTGATTGAGCGCCTGTGAATAAGATGGTGCCCGCGACTTGACTTTTGTGAGCGCCGTAGAAGCCCCGAGTTTACGATTACTACTACGATTACGACTGACTGTAAGACCGACTGACCTACCGACCGTCCAACTGACCTGGACCTGGACTGCGGACCACATGACCAACCGACCGACAGATTGACTGCTTTCATAAGGAGTCGTGTATAACTGTATACTCGTATACTATATAATCTAAAGAAGTCTCTGTTCTTTCTCCACTATATACCTGCAGTACAATGTACCTTGAACAATGTATAAAAGGTGTTATTTGACGATTTGAAGCACCGCCAGTCGCAGTTATGTATACATGAAGCCCATAGAATAACCGGTTGCAACACTACAGTAGGGTGGAGTAAAAATGGCCAAAAAAATTTTCCCCCTGAATTTCAATTAGCTAGATATGCCAAAAGGTGCCAATAGATGAATAGAACACTGTGTAAAAAGTACAAAATTTCTGATTAATGTTTTGATCGCCCATCGCGACTTTTTATTTTGCAATACTAGGCGACATCAGAACGATATAGGTAGATTAGTGTCTACACTCTACAGAGTCTACACTCTACACTGTCCACAGTCTAGGTAAGGTAGTCAATAGTCATCTTAATGCAATCAGATGCCTTGATTATTACAGGCAATCAGTGAAAAAAATCAAAAAATTTTAGTTGATGTAAGAATTATGCATATGTTCCCAAAGTGGAACGTTGGGTCACTTTGACTAGTAAAACATCATGCATATGTAAAAATATGACTTTATCCAAATGATGCAGATATACAATTTTGTAAAAGCTGTGATTCACAAAGGCTAGTACCCCACCTCTACCCTAACTTTTACCCACCCCATTCCCACCCATTCACCCAGCCCCACCTTTCCACCCCATCACACCCCATAAAATGCTCAAGATATGAAATTTATGAAAAATATTGTTTCAATTTGTTTTCAAACCGTTCCCACCGCGCTATTACCCTGACCGACCGCATCCCACCAAAACTCCACTTCAGTCCCCAGTTCCAACTCCGCCACCCCATCCCACCTTCCCCAAATTCGCCCCTCACACAGACCACCTGTCTGAAGTAATTTTTTGGTTTCTCGGTCAACCCTCCTCCTCACTTTGAACGCACCCGCTTCACTTCAGCTCCACACCTCTACCGTCCAACCCTAACCCACCTCCACACAATTTCGGCCAACTCCACCCCATTCCCACCCCTACGCCCCGCCCCATTCTGTAAAATGCTCAACATGTGAAATTCATAAAAAATGATGATTCACTTGTTTTCACTTTGACCCTTTCTTCCCACTTTGACCCAGCACTACAACCCCATATTCCAACCGCCCTCACCACACCCCATACCGCCCCACACCGCCCCATCCACACCGCAACCCCGCCCCACTCCGCACCCCTCTTAAACAGCCCATTCCTCTGAGTAAATTTCTGTTTTTCGTCCAACACTTATTTCCACTTCGCCCCATCCGGCTCACTTAAACCCATGCCCAACAGTTCGACCACACCCCACCTCCACCCCAAGTCAGGCATACCCATTACCCAACCCCAATATCCCACCCCTCCATGCCGCCCCACCCCGCAAAAGGTTCAACATATGAACGTCATAACAAAGATAATGTTTCACATTTGTTTCACCTTGATCCAACCGCATCTTGCCCCGGCCCCATCCCACCAATACCCATCTCATCCCCACCATACACTGCCCCCACACAACCCACCCTGCGGGGAAAACGGAGCAATAACATGGGTTAATCAGAACTCAAATTTACGTTGAAACAATCATGCCACAGAGAGCCAAACGCACTGTTCAAACTGCCATAACCCCAAAGAAACTATAATCACAGTAATAAAAATAATAATAAATAGGCCTAATAATAACAATATTAGGCGCACTAATACTTCTACTAGTATTAATTATAGAATTCATACTCATATTGGAATTGCAATTACTATCAATGTAAATTTTGGAGCGAGCAGGGCAAATTTCAGTACAACGCAAAAATATTGATAGGCCCTACAACTAGTGAGAGTGACCCAACGTTCCCAAAGTGGAACATGTGTAAAATCAACTGCGTCGCTCACTCATAAGGCACTACCATCAAAATATTTGACCATAAGTAGGCACAATAGACACAATTCAACCCAAATAGACGATAAAAGCAATTAATTATCATGCATTTGTAATTTAAAGTAATTTTAAATGTTTATTAGCATAAATATCGTTTTTTGACAAAATTGTATCAAAATAATGATTTTATTTAGTTGCACCAGACTTGAAATAAAAGTAAATAAACATGCCACCATCTTTGGACGAGTAAATGAACATGTATTAGATGACTTACAGTAGGTTTTACCGTCCCTCCAAATTGTTTCAAAATATGTTCCACTTTGGGAACGTTGGGTCAATAAAGGTTAAATGGTTACAATGCCAATTATTTCAATTGGGCGATGGGCGATCAAGCAGTTGTCAGAAAATAATATCATTTGGCAGGATTGTTACTATGGACATTTGGCACATTTTTAATAGTCTAGCTTCTAAAAAGGAAATAATTTTTTTTCACTCCACCCTACACTACAGCCAACTGAACCTTGCGCCCTCCAGGGTCGGTAAGGAACATGCTTTGGGAAGTTAAAACGAGTGTCCTGTTTTGAGGTCAGGTGCATGTGCTGTTCCCTCGGAATATCTTTCTTTGCACCTCCTGCGCCTCTTGGCACCTCAGATTCGTTCGCACCTCACGCGTGCATAGCATTTGATCAGTGTGCAACTGTTCATACTATAATTACGTGTGTAACGTGTGATCGGGAATTTGTAGACATTGGTCGCAACGTTGTGGATACAGTTGATGTTATCTACTAACTATTTATAGCCATGCTTTCAAGGCCAAGCCAACGGAGGCAAAAAGTGACCGACCAGACTTTTATTTTGTTTATATCGTATTTTGTTGGAAATATACAAATTTGCATGAGTTCAAACACGGTCTTGTGAGTGGGGATTAAGACCGGGGGACTATTAAGTCCTGGGTCTTGTGAGCGGGGACTAATATCAGGGACTACTAAGTTCCAGGTCTTGTGAGTGGGGATTAATATCGGGGCTATTAAATCCCAGCGCAAAGAAGCTTGCTGTATTGTCGAATACGATGAAAGTATAGCAGCATCGTCGTCTCTTGACGTCTAATGCGACCAGCAACACAGATAGAGTTTGATGCTTTCGTGGAAAATCCGATTCCGTATAAAAGTGAACAATAAGCTCGTTAAGTTGGTCTTCGACGCTGTGCTGAAAAAGGCTCCAAGTCGTTGGAACAATCGAGCGGCATCCGGTTATTGAATAAATGAATGAATGAACGAACGAACGAACGAACGAACGAATGAATCAAAGAAAGAAAGAAAGAAAGAAAGAAAGAAAGAATGAAGGAAGGAACGAACGAACGGATGGATGAATGAATGAATGAAGCTGATAAAGTGCTTTTCAAAGCTGTTCTGGGAAACGAACTTCATGTCCTCCGTAACCTCTTTCCACTACAACGTGATCCATTATATAACTTTAGGGAAAGGGCTCACAATTTCATCCTCCCCAATAAAGACTCGTTAAACTTTATCCCAAGAATGTTATTCTAAAACATGTAGCCTACTAACTATTTTGACCATAAGCTTTAAGCAGCCATACTGTTAATGTAAACCTACAGCGTTCTGTCTGTTGTTTATTGAATAAAACGAATATACATGTACATATGAATGAATGAATCTAAGAAAGAAAGAATGAAGCCTGGGTCGCGCTGTATTTCCCGCGATCAAGAAACCATCTGGCTGATCCAAAACTGACTTCAGAAGACCAGACGAACTTGCGCTTATCTCATGCTAGCTCTTTGACGTGGGACATCACCGCAACAGACACCGTGACGGCTGCAGACGGGCATTATAATCATTCAACCGTGGAGGGGGCCCCGCGGGACTGGCGACATCCAGAAAAGCATCGAATTACGATCCACTCTGCCATAGGCGGAGACTTGGTTCAGAAGTTGAAGGGACGAACAAAACAGCTTATGACATTTTTTAGTCTTTGCTTCTTATTACCAGAATTAACAAAAATATCCTAAATCTTCTTCTAACACTGTAAAAATTTACGTAGCCTACTCTGATATATTTAACCATTTATTTCTTAAACATTGGGGATATAAACGGTCCACCCACCGCAAACATTGAGGGACCGTCCTCTCTGTCCCTTAAGTCTCCGCCCATGACTGAACAGTTTAACAATAGCGCTGTATGTTTAAAAACAAAAGGGTTTGCATTGTCCCCCTCATTGTAAGCTTTGGACTGGTACTAGCCGACAGTGCCGGCAGTGACGGAGTTAAAATTTTGATAATGATAATTTATAAGGAGAATGAAATCAGGTAAGTTTTAGGGAATCAATTTAGGGTAGAGCCTATCATTTTGCCGTGCAGTGTGCAGATCGATACCGTATCGGATCAGTGGGGCCAACTATTATTGCAAGGCAGACAGCTGATGGTGATGGTGATGGATGGGTTAAAATATATATCATACGAAGAAAAAATGCATAAAACAATTCGTTTTCTTCTCGTCCATCTTTCCGTTGACGACTTGACGACTTGACCGTCATTGACGATGAGTCTTTCGACTCTTTTCTTTTCTTATCGGACGTTTCTTCTACTCAACGACCTCGTCCGCGAGTTTGTCATAAAACTGTCATGCCCCTCCACTGTGCCCCCCCACTGTGCCCCCCACTGTGCATACACAGGGCAATTGCATGAGTCCCTCTCTAAAGCTGGGAATGTCTGATTGTTCTGAGATGTTTCGTTGTTTGGGAGGTCGACCCCCATCGCCCCCACTCATTCCCTGAAGAAGAAGAAGAAGAAGAAGAAGAAGAAGAAGAAGAAGAAGAAGAAGAAGAAGAAGAAGAAGAAGACGAAGAAGAAGAAGAAGAAGAAGAAGAAGAAGAAGAAGAAGAAGAAGAAGAAGAAGAAGAAGAAGAAGAAGAAGAAGAAGAAGAAGAAGAAGAAGAAGAAGAAGAAGAAGAAGAAGAAGAAGAAGAAGAAGAAGAAGAAGAAGAAGAAGAAGAAGAAGAAGAAGAAGAAGAAGAAGAAGAAGAAGAAGAAGAAGAAGAAGAAGAAGAAGAAGAAGAAGAAGAAGAAGAAGAAGAAGAAGAAGAAGAAGAAGAAGAAGAAGAAGAAGACTAAGACGAAAGGATTGTTGAATACACACGCCATAGCATATTTGCTCAGAACATGTCCTTCGGTCGATGTACCAACAGCGTCCACCGGCCACTGAGACCCGCCATATATTTGATATTAAATCACGACCATCACCACATGATATATATATATATACGTGTGTGTATGTGTGTATGTGTGTGTGCGTGCGTGCGTGTGTGTGTGTGTGCGTGTGCATGTGTGTGTGTGTGCGTGCGTGTGCGTGCGTGTGCGTGTGTGTTTGTGTATGCGTGTGTGCGTGCGTGTGTGTGTGTGTGTGTGTGTGTGTGCGCGTGCACTCCGGATGCTAGCTCGGGATGACGAAGACTGTGGGTGTCAATCCGATAGAAGTTGAATTCATGCGGCGCCATGTCGAAGGGTAAACTAAACACGTCCCCAGCTGATCTGTATTGATTCTATTGAATACAGAACACAGGCAGATAATCCTCGATCGCTGAGTTATGTGTAATATGGAAATGAAGCAGAGGTACTGAGCGGCTGAACATATACCTTAAACAACTTCTGTTGTCACGTTCCACTTTTCAATTTGGATAAAATAATGCTTTAGTTAAAACTTTTATGAGTCTAAGTCTCTAAGATCATGTGCTTCCACCAACATTTCTGACGACCTTTTTTAGTCATTAATTTTGGTCGAAATCTTGTGAACATAATAAATTTTTATGGTTTCAGTTTTTCGGGGGGCTGATCATGGAAATGTTTCATGTTTACATGTAAACAAAACCGGATGGCCTTTTGGGGGGGGGGGCTTAGCCTCCCTAGCCCCCTAGCGCCGCCACTGTCGACAGATTAACAAACAGGTGCGCAATATGATGTAATAAAATTTCTACGACGAAATCCCACAGCCGAACAAGATTACCAACTCACTAAGAAGGGGCCATGAGCACACATTTGCAAACTTAGACCGCCATAGAGTTTGGTTATTCCCTCCCGTTATTTGCGCTTTTACAAGTTTAGACTTAGCTAATGTATCGTATTGTATGTCATGTATACGTGTATAAGTATATGGCGCACACCAGTCAGATGCGCTGCCAATGCGAAGGATTAATAAAAAAAATAGAGAGGCCATACAGTTAACAGCGAAGTGTCAATGGAGAAATATGTTTCTATATAATTATTAGTGCGGGACTAATGACGGTGTCATGAAACGGAGTATCCCCCCTGAAAGCTATCCGGGGGGATGAATTAGTCTATCCCACCGGATGGAATTAACCGGTCTATACTATCCGGGGGGATAAACTATTCTATCTCCATTTTTGAAAAAGGCGCATAATAAAAATATTTATGCTGTAATCAAAATTTTAAGTGACTCTAATTGTTTTAAGTGTACTAGGCAATGCTCAGATAAAGGCAACTCGAATTTATTCAGTGACTCTGAGTGTTTTTAAGTGTTTTTAATGTTTTAAGTGCTCTAAAAACAGGGCAAAACAAATTATCTAGTCGGAAAAAACATACCAGTTAGTGTCATTGTTCAAAACAAAGCAGATGAAAATTAATTTGCAAAAAAACTACACGCGGAAGCAGTTTTTCGACTTTTTTAATTTTGGGGGGATACAATTAATACGGGGGATACTCTATATCGTGACAACGGCAAGAGCTCGAGTTTTAGCCATAGCAGACCCTACCCGCGGGACAATGAGATCAATGTGAATTGTTCCTGGAAACATATTATGCCAACATGGAGACCATTATCAGACCCGTATCCCACGCTAGGCTCCGTGTCACTCCATTGTTACGAATTCATGATCGATTTCAAAGTCCAATCACTAACCTACAACTCCTTACAATACTCTCAGCTATGCAGGATATCTTCGTGAATTATTCACCACTCAGCCAACCCGCTCTACCCGATCATTCGTCTGTCTTACTATTTCTCGAACTCCTGTCACTAATCATCTCAAGTTCTCCAACCGACCAATATATCAAACACTGCTCCACGCCACTGGAATGATCTGTCTTCTGAATTCAGCTTTTTTCCCCTTTCCTCCTCCATCCTTTCCTGTCACCCACCATCACCATGATCATCCTATAGGCTCCACCATTTATCACTACTCGGACTTTCCATTCTAAAATTAAGTCCCACCTCCTTATGTATGTTGGCCGATACTCTTACTTCAATTCACCTGATCTCAAGGCCGTAGCCAGGATTTGATTTGGGGGGGGGGGGGTGGTGTCTCACCAATTTCCCTTCCCAAAAAAACTGATCATCCGGCCGAAATCTTCAAAAAATCAAAATATTTCACCAATTAATTATGTTTTTTAAAAACATTTTTCCATTTCCGCCATTTCGGAAGGTGTTTTTATGGTTTTATTTCATGGTTGTTACATCATGTGCATTCTATTATTTTTCGCATTTTCCATTTCGGGGGGTGTTCACTGTTCAAACACCCAAAACGCCCCCTAGCTACGGTCTTGCCTGATCTTCCACCTTTCAATTCTTGACCTAAACGCCACCCACCTTAACAGCTAACCTATGCCATGCACCTCTGATTGATTCTTTGCTAAACGGACGATACTCTTTTGGACAACCCCTCTGACTATAGACACAGCGCCCGTGAATAAGCTTGTGCCTTGCGCTTGGTTTTCGAGAACCGCTCTAAAAATTTCGAGATTACGATTACGATTACGACATGGGTTCGATTTGATGCTCATGAAACTGTACAATTGTACATGCATGAGGCAGAGGTGAAGGTGCTGTGTGTTGCGTGGTGTATATAATATTACCTCTTTACTCCACCGCAGACGGAGACTAAATGCCTCCCTGGTGGCTTTACTTAGCCGACTGCTAAAAACTACTTCTGCCACACATGTGTTTTATGTTTGCCGGTCTATGTATAGGTCTCTATATCTGGAGTCTTAATAGGATCTAAAAAACGTCCATGCTGTTGCTGTCCAATTGGAGCGCTCCCTATTAAAGAGGAAGGAAAAGAGCATGCAGTCATCTGAGCGTATACCCTACATATCGTCGCCTGAGAATTAACTTCGCGTGTCTCCACTTTTGTGAATTCCGAGAAAATCATGTTTGGAGTTTCGGAACTTTGGATGGAAATTTTTAAAAATGAGTGCAATAAAACTTCAGGCAAAGACGTCATATTAAAGCATCGGCACTGATTAAAGGATGTAGCATTAAAATTAAATTGAAACTTAGAATGGTTTTTGTGAAATTTTGGAAAATGTTGTAAAAAATGGACATACATGTACGGTACTGTAGATTCGAATTGACAAAAAACACTTTGTCGTATGCCCATCAGTAATTCAGTTTCATGTTGTCGTAGCCTATATCCAATTCTGCAGTATACCTTTTATTGCTTGAAAACTCGTCGCATGAGAATTATCTTCGCGTATCTCCACCCCCATTGTCAACCATTGAATTAATCGAGGTTGAAGTTTTGGTAAAATTTTTACGGAAAAAATAGGCTTAGGCTGCATGTAAAAATTGGAGATACGACAAGGCAATCCTCAACATGGACATGCGACAGGTAGTTTTCTGTGAATATCTTTAAAACGACTTGCCGTATCTCTTAACTATTAAAAGTGATGAAAGAGAAGCAAATTTTTGCTACAAATCAAGTCCAAACTCAATTTTGAAAAAACTGGACATACGCGAAGATAATTCTGAGGCGACGATATCTTGACGCAGTCATGCATGGGTAGCCTAATTTGGGTATGAAGTGTTATCAACTTCATTTACTTGTCCTCGGCATACGAGATGTGTGTGGTGGCTAGCAGGACCTACTATGCCATGGGGTGTTGGAAGCAGACTGCTTCCAACTTGTGCCAGTGTGGGAAGTTTCCTCCCTAATGAAAAGTTGAGTATGGAGGATTTTCTCCTGAACATCCCCCCCACGATTCACCAGCCATCTGCCATGGATTCCCTCCTGGTAAATATTCCCTGCCGACATTAAAATTAAAGCATATGCCTTCATTTAATTTGACATTTGCTTAGCACTCACCTAACTTTCTCCCTGCACTTCTATCACATTCGCATCAGGGCATGCCACGTGAGCGGGGGGAGGAAGCAGCCTGATACAACTTGTGCCAGAGGGAATCCCCGCCCCACTATTGATAGATGAGCATAAAAGATTTCCCTCTGCACGTACATCCTCTGGAAGAACTCCGCCACTGGTTGCACTCTGCCAGTGCCAGTCCCAAGCTTGGATAAAGAAGGAGGGTATCGCTCACGATCTTTGTTATCACACAGCGACGTTAGACTGAAAAACCACCACCCCTGGAAAATTGACACAAGTGTTTTAACTACTAGTTTTGGGTTTTAAACAGATTTTTCGTGTTAGAGAATTATTGATACCAATGATGGACAAAGTGAAACTAAGAAATCTACATATAGAAACCTCTATGAAGTAAATATGCTTATAATTTTTTTGCCTTGCATTTTTCAAGCTCTTGTTAAAAACTGTAATCATGACCATTGGGTCCCACCAAAAACTGACGTCTCGCCTGTTCAAAAGAATTCATACCGCTACTCATCTGATCCTCGGATCTTCCACCTTCCAATCCTAAATGATACGGTTAGATACCCACCTTAGCAGCTCCTACGTCCCTCTGCCAACCGGACTCGGAGTCTCGGACTTCCTTCTGACTACCATTTGAACAATCCTTTGACTCGATGAATAAGCTGGTGCACACAATTTACTTTCGAGTGGTGCTTGGAAAGTTTAGAAATTGCGATTCATATATAGAAGTAGGCTAACTAGAGGGAGCACGAGTGAATGACATAATAAACATGAAAAATTGGTGTCAGATCTCGAGGGGGCACGACTGTTGCGCCCCTTCAGAAACCTACTCTTTAAAAACTATTTAAATAATTTTAAACAAATTTCTTTGCACTAAAGAAACTATTTATATTAAAAGTTATAAAAAGTGAAATTGAGAAACATGTCCTACACTAAAAAGGCTTTAGGAAAAATAGCAATGCGTCCTCCTAATTTACTGCTTTGCATTTTTCAACCTCCTGCTACCAAAATTTTTTAACCTTGACCTTCGTCTTTTGCCCTCCTGCAAAAATTTATGCGGGCGCCCATGGCCCAAAATGAGGCGACGGTGTGCCAGTGGTAATCGCAGGGCCATTCAATGTCCCATTCGTAATCGTAATCGCAACGCCCAAACTTATAAAGCGCCACTCGAAAGCCAAGCGCATGGAGGGCACCAGCTTATTCACAGGCGCTGAGTGTGCATGGGACAAGGCACCGGATGCGCCGCGCAAACGTCCTCCTCGTCCACCGTCGAAAAAGACTTCAGTAGAACCTCACACGGTTGATGACGATGATGGTAGAATTGGGGGGAGGAACGAGGAGAAGGAGGAGGAGGAGGAGTCGAGAGCCGCTGCAGGAAGCAGTCGATCCACCCACCGACCAGAAGACCCTTCGTCCCTCCTGCTCCACCGTCGGCATCCAAGCAGCATAAACACTCCCTAGGTTGTTGACTCCTCCGAGCCCAGCTATCTGAAGTAAACATCCGATTCTCATATATATATATATATATATATATATATACACATATATACATATATATATATATACATATATACACACACATATATATGTTCTACATACATATGCATACGTACATTATACATACATTATATATTATATATAACATCAGGAAAATGCGATCTTCGCATGTGCACACTCTTCTGAAGCTGCTTATACACCTCCTCCGTGCTGCATGTGGTAAATGCGAGCGCTGTGTGGTTTGATCTTATGGACTATAATTATTATCTTCTCGAGATATAATTAAGAATTTCTATTAATCCTTCGCCTTGCCTCCTCGTAAACAGACGAGGCGCCGCGCAGCACACACGTGTGTGTACGTGTGTGTGTGTGTGTGTGCGCGTGTGTGCGCGCTATTTTTAGACACAGCCAATAGTGACGCACATTCCAGGCCACGTGTGCATGCGCGCTTTGATGGAATTGCGCTTTTGTCAATTATTTTTGACTTTGACTGACCTATATATAAATATATATAGGCCTATATAGTATATATATATTATATATACTGAGTAAGCAAGCAACTCCTTCGAATGTCATAAGAAATCTATAGGCAAATGTAGGCCTTGTATGCCAGTTTCATTAAAAACTTCGGCACTTTTCGTACTCTGATGGTGGCAGTGTAGCAGCCAGTCCCAAGCCTGGATAAAGGAGGAGGGCGTCGCTACTGATCTAGTTTCTCACGTATATAATGTCGTTGCATTGAAACTATATATACTTTAGTTTATTCATAATGTATATGCACCATTTGGGTTTATCAGCTCAGTAGATAAACCACGTTAAATTAATAGGTGTATATACACTGTGAGCCATAAAAAACCGTGCCACTTTATGTTTAGCTATATCTCTGTCATTTCTTTATCGATTTTTACACTTTTTGCATTATTTTAAACAGGAATCAATACTCTAAAGAGCAGAAATAAACATTATCGATTTCATCCTACATGCATGTTAAACTTGTCTTGCGAAACTGAAGACACTAAAAAAACACGTGAGAATCGATCAATGCTGCATTTTTACTACTTAAATGCAAACAATTTTTCAGTGCCTTTATTTGTTTAAAGTTTGTGTTCAAAAGGACTTCCTTTTTCACGTACACATTTTGCCAAGCGACGTCGCCACTGATCAATTGCAGTGTCAATAAGATGTTGTTCCAGATCGTTCCAGACGGATACGAGACACTGCCGAAGTTCATCAGTGTTCTGAATGCGCTTTTGGTACACGCGCTGTTCCATAAGCATTTCCGTTCCAAATCGTTATGAATAATGCGTCTGACCGTCGTTTGTGTAAGATTCAGCTCTCTCGCGATTTGTCTGGTTGAAAGATGTGTTTTAGGCTTGTCTTCCTGGCTCTGAACCAATTCATTGACAGCGGCGATATTATCTTCAGTTCGCGACGATTTTGGCCGACCATTTCCCGCAGCGCGTTCAACTGAACCGGTAGTTCTCAACTTTCGCAGAAAGTCATCTAATGTTTTTCTTTTCCAATTCTTGTTCGGAAACTCCTTAATTAATCGTCTAGAAGAATAATTTTTGCATTCCCGCAGATTTTTAATTAAAATTTTATCATCAAAGCTCAACATTTTAAAATTTTAACTCAAATTTTAAACCATCAACTTTATTTACATTATGCTGCGAAACGGATATGACGTCATCGCGCAAGTAAATAAGTAAATCGTAGAGATTTAATTTTTCTTTCAAACGACACAAAAAGATATAAAATTGTTAAAATATCGACCGAGATATAGCTAAAAATAAATTGGCACGGTTTTTTATGGCTCACAGTGTATATATAAATATGTATGCATAATATATATATATATATAATATATATATATATAATACTCTTTCACATGGGCGCCCGCAGAAATTTTTGCAGGAGGGGCAAAGCAGGATGGTCGCGGTTAAAAAGTTTTTTTTAAAAAGAGGCAAAATGCAAAAATGAAAATAATTAGGAGATGCATAGATAGTTTTCATAGAGTTTTTTTAGTGAATAGGCCTATATCCATAGATATAATATATCTATGTGTATATCTCCAGACTCCTGTTTGACCTTTTTGGAATTTTTCATATGAATAGTTTTTAGGTGGGAGAAATTTGTCTAAAAAAATCAACAAGCTGCGGTTAAATTGTAGGATCCTGAAGGAGGGCGCAGTAAGTCCGCTTGCACCCTGGAAAACTGGCAGCTAATTTTCATTCAGTTAGCCATTCATGCTCCCTCTATGGTTACTTCGTTATTTTAATTGTAATTTCTAAACTTCTAAAGTACCACTCGTAAGTCAATCATCAGTTTATTCATCGAGCCAGAGGGCTGTTCAAGGTGTATTCAGAAGGAGGTCTGGGTACGGCTGTCAAGGAGGCGGAAGGGCACATAGGCGCAACCACCCTATGGGACCCACGGGACGCGTCCCCTTCAACTTTTGAGTGGTCCCCTAACTTTATTATTATGGTCCCCCCAACTTTTAGGACGTGATTGCATGCACCTATGGAAGGGCAGAGTATTTGTTAAGGCGTGGGTGTCATTTAGGATTGGATGGTGGAAGATCCAAGGATCATATGAGTAGGGGTATTAATTCTTTTGAACAGTTTTAGGTGGAACCCAATGGTCCAGGTTACAGTTTTTAGCAAGAACTTTAAAAATGCATGGCAAAAACATTTTATAGAGGTTTTTGATTTTGAACATAGATCTCTTTGTTTCACTTTCTCCATCATTGGTAAGCTAATTAATTCTCTAACGCGAAGAAATTAGTTAAAAATCCCAAACTACTAGGCCTAGATAAAAACGGTGTCAATTTCCTAGGGACAAGTGCCCATAGGCGCAATCACCCTATGGGACCCACGGGACGCGTCCCCCCAGCTTTTGAGTGGTCCCCTAACTTTATTATTATGGTCCCCCAACTTTTAGGACCTGATTGCACCTATGCAAGTGCCCCTCCTGCCCCTGTGTACGTACGTCCATACTATGTCCCTATTATAACTCAATTACTTTTTAGCGCCGTTTTCGTAATGCCCAAGTCATCGATTGCATGATGCTTTTTTCTTCCAAAACTAAATGGGACTATATAATGCGATAGATCAGATCAGAGACCCTGCGGAAGCCAGGCAACAGATGGTAAGAAAGTCTTAACAGAATTAATCCTAAGCTTAGACCTAAATTATGTAAAAGAATAATAAATTATTACTGACGGGCGGCAGTGAATTGGGCTGCGATTTTCAAGGCTCTTGTTCAGTCATCGATATTTCCCATGGGTCTAGTAGTGTCATAAAGGGTCACAGTTTCCATTGATCAATCTAAACGATTTTCTGATTTTATATGCAGGGATCATCCCTGCATATAAAAACCTAATGAACGCGCATGATATTGGCCAAAAAACTGCAGCTCAACCGGCCCCGGTGGTAGCTTTTTGCACCGACGTTCGCAGAACCTTAAAAAACGGCCCTGCAGGGATGAGCATGTACATGATATAAGTCGGCTCGTCAAAATGCAGGCCTAATACTTTGTAAATCATAGGGCAGATCATTATAATTCTTCGCTCACTGAGCAGTTTGTGCAAAAGTTCAGCATTATGCCATTACGTAATAAGCTGAAATTTTTTCTTCTAACTACGTTGGTGTCAAGTAGGATGTTATATGTGTCTTAAGCGTCCTAGCACGAGTCACGAGTCGGGTGAGACCCGAGATTGAACGAATGAGTGGCAATGGCAATGGCCGCTCGCCGATCTGCATGGGCCGCATCTAAGTCTGCATGCGCAGGCAGGCAAGAGTTGCTCAGTTACTACTTTAGGGCCATGGACCAAGGCTAATCGTATAAGGCATACGCATAGGGGCGGGAATTCAGAGAAGCAAATATCCCCATCTTTCGGGCATTTGTTTTTCGGGCAAGTAGGCCCTGGAATTTCTGAAAAAATATTGAACAAACTACCGGTTCTTGAAGTTTACCACTCATCACAAGCACACCACATTATCTCCCAGTTCCAACTAGCCCGAATGGAGTCAGCTCACAGACGACCATGGATTTATAATTTTATAGGATACCGGTAGCACAGAATGGCGAAAATAACTTCCAAATTCAGGGTAGCATTTGGAAAAAATTGGCGAAAATCGCAGCAAATGAACGAAGTGAAATTTGCACGACGTCAATTATATGGGTTTTTTGTCTCGGAGTGAAATAGAAATTTCACCCACCCCACTGTTGAAATTTACCCTATGTCTATGGTAGAAAGTTTCAAGTCACGCAAAAGGCAGTAACCCCAAATGAAATTTTTATCCGGATCAGCACGACTCCCTGCAGTAGGCTTACTTGCCTGAGCAGATTTTTGGACAGCTACTGAAATTCTTCCTGTATATCTGTCCCTCGTGACGACGTTAATGTTTTCTCATTTATGTTATAAAATCATATAGGCCTATAATAATACACTCAACTCGCAGCCGTCCATAATTTTGTTCCTCTTGCATACGAAACCATTATGGGTCCGGTGAGTGATGAAGGCATGACCTTTATTTTATCTTTTGGACAAGGACTCAGCGCCATGTCTGGAGACGCTCGAGAGACCTCTTACTTATTCCAGCGTCTTGCTCTTACAATCCAGCGATTTAATGCGGTGACATTCCGCGGCTCTTTTCCTGCACTGGATTTCAACGACGACTAGGTGCCGTTCCAGATGTTTTTATTTCAGTAATTGGGGTGTAAGTCCCTGAGTGATCATATAAATATACCTGGAGGCAATAAAACAATTATTATTATGTCAAATATGAAGGGACATAAACTTGTTGTAGGTTCGTAATAATAAACCGTATTTATAAATAATCGCAGGTTCGTCTAATAGCCTATGCATTTGAATCATCAAGGCCAATTTTTCTTTAATTAATAAAAATATTGAAAATTTGAAATCAATTGCTATTTTTATGCACGAAAAGGAGAAGACTGCGTGAAGAACTGACGATGGTGGTTGTGTTAAGGACGATGACGATGACGATGACGATGATGACTATGATCCATGGCCCTAAAGTAGTAACTGAGGCCTAAACGACGACGACGACAACGACGATGGTAACGATGACAACGACGACGACGGCGACGATGATGTTGCCGATGATGACCAATGGTGATGATGATGATGATGATGATGATGATGATGACCAATGGTGATGATGAT
>OX457042.1:17246445-17248945 GCA_949752735.1 Lumbricus terrestris
TCAGACGAGCTCAGTCTGGCTACGATCACGCAGAGGAATTAGTCGCCATCTGAATTGATAAGACTTAGAGAAGTTTCGCTGAATCAAGCTGCCTCACTTAATATATAGTCACACTCAGTCATTCTTCCTTTAATCGTCTCAGAATCATCATAGTCATCGTCACCAGCACCACCAGCACCACCAGCACCACCACCAGCACCACCAAACCACCACCACTCTAACTACCACCATAAGCACAATCGCCACAATCACCACCACCACGACCACCACTACCACGACCACCACCACCACCACCACCACCACCACCACCACCACCACAATCACCACCACCGCACCACCACCACCACCACAATCACCACAATCACCACTATGACCACCATCACCATCACCACCACCACCACTACCACCACGACCACCACCACCCCCACAATCACTACCATCATCATCATCATCATCATCGTCACCACCAGCGCAAGTGTTCACTTGCAGTCAGATCTGTTACAAGATCATCATCGTGTTTAATTCTGTATAAAACGTTCCAGGATGTTGCGATATTTAATCGCAAGTATTTGGTAAACACAATCCACATGAGCAGGAGCAGGAGGAGGAGGGCGAGGAGGACGAGGGCGAGGACGAGGAGGAGAAGGACGAAGAGGAGCAGGAGGAGGAGGAGGAGGAGGGCGAGGAGAAGAAGGAGAAGGACGAGGAGGAGGACGAGGAAGAGAGGCGGAAGAGGAAGAAGAACAGGAGGAAGAGGAATGGCTTCACATCGATACATCGCTAATCTCATATTTTTACGATGCAGTGGCTGAAACTAGAGGAGTTCTCATGATCGGAAGACATGTAATATATCACTTTGTCGGATTCACGCTATGCACACATTTTATATAAAACAGTCAAGATCCATCTAGACATGGGTGGGATTGCATGTGTGCGCATGTGTGCGCGCGTGTGTGTGCGGTGTGTGTATCGGTGCGTGTGTGTGTGTTTGTGTGTGTGTCGGTGTGTATGTATCGGTGTGTGTGCGTGTGTGTCTGTGTGTATAGGTGTGTGTGTGCTTGTGTGTCGGTGTGTGTATCGGTGTGTGCGCATGTGTGTCGGTGTGTGGGTAGGTGTCTGTGTATGTGTGTCTGTCGATGTGTATATGTGCATCGGTGTGTGTATGTGTGTGCCGGTGTGTGTGCGTGCGTGTGTGTGTCGGTGTGTGTATATCGATGTGTGTGTGTTGGTGCGTGTGTTTATGTGTATGCGTGTGTGTGTGCGTGTGTGCTGGATATATACGACAGGAGCATGTGAAACCTGATAGGTCTGTTGGCTCTTAATATACAGTCGAATGTAGCCTATATATGCATGAGACTATATAAATACATACATGTACAATGCAATTACATTCATAAATCGTATGGTTTATCTAGAATATGTCTAGTCTGTATATTTACGTATAATTGTGTATTTTGTGATGTTGTTATTTACGAAGTCGAGATGAAGCGAAAAAACCTTGATCGAGATATTTTCCCGCAGTTACACCATAATACTAAATGTTGGAGTTAGCTGTATACACAGGAACAAATGTACAGATAGAGAGAGGCATAGTAGAGGCAAGACGAGAGAGGTGAAAGAGAGGGCTATGGGAAGCAAGGGCTGAAAGACGCAGGGAGGCTGCGGTGTTTGATTATAAACACAAATTTTTCTAAGTCACGATAAACAGCTGATATCGCCACATGCAAGAAAACGATGTATGTGCAGTGGTCCATAGAATGTATGGACTACACAAATACGGACACACACAGACAGGCGTTCATACTTACTTGCATGCGTATGCAATGGCGGCATATAAGCATACAAGCATTAGTATATAGCAGTACACGCATTCGTTTATATAAAAGGATTTATGCGCATGCAGTGTACTGTATATATGGTGTGAAAGTGTACATTGTAAACTATAGGCCTACTGTTTGCTGGCATTTAAGGCTTATAACCAGCACATGTGCACGAATTCAGTGTTTAATCTTGTCTCCAGGAACGAAATTCCCCTTACCTCTGAAAAATTGAAGAGGGGTTTTTACACTCCAAATGTATACATTATAAAGAGTTAGGCTACAAACACTGGTAAAATCAGATACAGAGCATAAAATCATAAAATGAGATGCTACACCAAAAAGGATCGACACCAGATTATCAGAAGCCTGAAATTGTGAGTTTACTGCCGCGATTTGTACTAAAAGACTAAAAATGGATGGTACATGAATTCATTGTTTTCTTCAAGCTTCTAAAGCGCCACTCGAACGCCCAGCGCAAGGCAACAGCTTGTTCACGAGCATTTCAGACCTATAGACCTACTACAAACACACACACACACACACAATGTACGAATGCGTACGTATATACATGTACTCGAGTTGTATACCGATGGAGAGTATAGGCTATAGAGAGGGTATACAAGGGAGCGTATGGCGAATTGGCGATCACTGCAGACAGTTGTCACTCATACATGTGGTCG